>MU223304.1:3886053-3918427 GCA_018584345.1 Thuja plicata
ATACGGTTATCGTTAGGAGTAGCCCTAAAAAGTGAAGCGCATGATATAAGCGTTTTTTAGGGTTGTGAAGATATGTGATGCGAGTGTATTGTTAGAACGGTTTATGCTGCCGTGATTTGTCTTCAAGGGTTTCAAAATCTTCTGAAAGAACTTGCATTGCAAGTGTATTGTAACTGTAATAGTTTTTGATCAATACATTGTGCAGGTTTTGGAGTGCTGGGGTGTTTTACCGAAAGGTTTTCCCCAGGGTATATCATTGTGTCATTCTCTATTTTCTGTATGCATGGTATGTGGTTGCAATATCTTTGTTAAAGTAGTTAATGAATCTGTAATTGTAAGGATTGAAAAGAATTTGCACAATACTTTCCTATAGAGATTAGCGTAGGAAGTTGTTTCCGCACCTAAGTTTCCTTACACTCTTCCCCCATGTATGGAAATTTTATGCATTGGTGATATGTAGAAGCTACCGCTTGTATTTCATGTATCCATGGCCTTCCTAGTAAGATATTGTAGGTCAAATTCATATCAAGGACCTGACATATGGTATCTTTTTTTATAGGTCCCACTTGAATTGATAGAATGATCATATACCCTTTGAAGATCTTTCCTCCTCATCATAAGCTTTAATGGCAATTTTATTTTTAGGATCAATTGAAGACTCAGTTAACCCTAATGACTTAACAAGGTTTAAAGTGAAAATATTAAGATCAGCTCCCCCATCTATGAGAACTCTCTTGACCCTATGTCTTTTTATTAATACCTCTATAAGCAAGGGTAAGTTTCAAGGATGTGTAATAGACATATCATCTTTCTCTGAAAATGAAAGACAATGAGGGGCTATGAGATGTCCTACCATGTTCTAAAATTTATCTTCCTCCAAGTTTACAGGAACGATGGTCTCAACCAAGGCTTTTGCCAAAATCTCCTTGTGATTAGGAGATAATTTCAATAACTCCAAAATTGATATTTGTGCTGGAGTCTTTTGTAATTGATCTACTAAACTATAAGGCTTCATTGTAGGTGGTGTTTGTTTAGCAAAAGTAGTTGGTGTTTTAGGGACAATAATAGTAGGATTACACCCTTATAGGGTAACCTTTGAGGCTTGCCCCCTTGTGATGCCATTAGAGTTTTCCACTTTAGGTTGATCTTTGATCACAACAACATTGATAGTACTCTCCTAGTCAGATATAGCATTGATAGTATTATCATAGGTGTGTGAAAAGTTAACATTATTATTGCCTCTTACATTATTCATATTGTTTCCTCCAGTTTTTTGAGTTGGAAGATTCTCCTTTTTCATGTTTATAGAAAGGAGTCTTAGAGGTCATGTCATCTTCATTAGTTTGAGGGCCTTCCACTTTTATCACACCATTGTCTATGAGATCTTCTACCACTTGTTTGAGATGCATGCGATCATTGGTCTTATGTCCCCTATTTCGATGATACTAACAATGGTTATTCTCACTCCACCAATTTGGCTTGATTTGAGGTTCATATGGTTGAGCCCTTGGTAGGTCAATAAGTTTATTTTCAAGAAGTGTCCTTAATGAATTTTCCAATGGTTCACCCAAGTTATTGAATTTCCTTTTAGGTGTAGGTGCAAAGAAAGGTTTAGGCTTGTAAGCCCCTCGATTATTCCCAAAGTTGTTATTAGTGTTCTTGTTGTTAAAGGGTACATTGGGTGCTTGATTCAAATTATTGGCTTGAACTTAATTTTGAGTGAGATTGCAAGGAGTGGCCTTTAAAGTGTTAGCCTCTACCACTCCATCATTAACCACTCCTTTATTGTTGTTATTCTTCATCCAAAATTGGTTGTTGTTAGGGTAATTGCAATTTTGATTAGTGTTGGAGGTATTGTTGTTGTTATTCTTGTTATCCTTGTAAAGTTTAATTTCTCCACTTTTTACCAATACCTCTTCTGTTTTCACCCCATTCTCAATTAGGTCTTGGAATGACCTAGTACATTGTATCCTTAATTGATAGTTCATTTCATGATTCAAGTTGTTTACAAAATTATCCATCTTCTCCTTTTCGGGTACACTTCGAGGGTATCTAGCGAATACCACTCTCCATCGTTGTTGGAAAAGTAGGAATCCCTCTCCTTCTCTTTGTTTGGTGTTACACAAATTAACCATTGTAACCTCATGTTTGATGTTATAGGAATAATGAGTTACAAACTTAGAGGCCAATTCTTCAAAGGTTTGAATGCCAGAGGGTAACTTTGAAAACCATTCCATTGCCATACCTCCCAAACTTCTATGGAATAACCTCATAAGGTAAGTTGTTTCATGCATGAACTCTAGGCTTAATGCACAAAATTCTCTTAGGTGATCTTGAGGATCAGTTGTTCCTTCATATTTGTCGTATTTAGGAAAAATAACATTTGTTGGAAATGGAACCTTGATTAAAGACTTATCAAATGGAAATGGACACAAAGCTTCGATAGAAAAAGGTTTAGGAATCCCACTTTGTTTTATCATGTCCAATTGCATTTGGAAAATTTGGAATTGTTTGTTCATGATTTCAATGGGATTAGCCTCAGCTTCTTCTTTTTTAAGTTTTTTGACATCATAATCATGTGGAAGTTTGAGACCTGTTTGTGCTAGGTGTAAAAAGTATTTTTCCTTGTCTTTTTCCAACACTTTTTCCATAATATTCATGAAGAAAGGACTTTGCATAGCTTAATTAACCTTTTTCATCAATTAACTCCTCATCAATAGGGTCAATGTTTCCCCCATTGTTGTTATTGTTCAACCCTTGATTGTTAGGGTCATTGTTTTATCCTCCATTGTTGTTTTTATTGGCTCCTTGGTTGTTAGGATCAGAATTTCCCCCTTCATTGTTGTTCATATATTTGTTTACATGGTTGATTTAATCAGGATCTATATGGTCAAATGGAAAAGACATTGTTGGTTTTGTTTCCTTGATGGGTTCTTGTAAGGGTCTTAAAAAACTAAAAGGATCACCCAGAAAAGGACACTCTTGCCTTAGATAAGATCCATCTGATTGTAGGGTAGCCTTAATGTAATGAGACCGTGTAAAAAATAGCATTAACATAAGTCAAATGAGGAGCCTAGGATTTTATCTCACCTAAGTGATCAATCTATGGATGATTTTGCAGAATGTCCAATAATGGTGGATTTTGTTCCAGTTGAGTATACATAGAGGTAAAAATGTCCAAAAGGGTATCCAAAAATGGAATTTTCTTGTTTTCAAACCCTCAGTATATACCCACTATTTTCCCTTTTTTTTTCTGAGTGGCTCTTGCCTATGTGTAGACGGCCTTTAATTGTTGATACGCAGTCACTAGAATTGTTGTACGCGGCACTCTGCAATTAGCAGGTGATGTTTTACTGTTGATAAGTGGTTTTAAACTGTTGACATGCGACACTTTCCAGTGGCTTACGTAGCTTTTGAATGATTACAACTAGCATTTTAAGGTTATAAGCGGTCCAGGATTGTTTGTATACAGTTTTTAATTGTTGGTACGTGGCTCTTTGCAGACCAAAGTTGATATTGTCATTTTTTTGTTATTTTTTGGATTTAAAATTTTAAAGGCTTTGATCAGATTTATCAAATGAGAATCTTGTGTGAAAATAGAGTACAATCTCAACACACACAGAAAAATTGTACCATATCCCTAAAACAACACTAAAAGTGTATGTTCTCAGATGTTTTTACGGGTATGCACAAGAATTTCTTCCAAACAATCTACCTTAGATTCAAACAATTTTGGCTTTTAACAATGGCTCTACAAAGGTAGGTTTTCTATTTTAACAAGGTTTTGAATCACCTCCGTTCTAAATCTTGCCAAGATCCTTTACCCCCTTGCGGGCTTTCCACATCCATGAAAGTATGATTTTGTGCAATCCCGAAGGACTACTCGAGGAAGTGAGGATGACTTGCACAAGGTTTAGTCACTTTCCGATTAAGGTAAAGTGCATTTACTTAAACTGGGTCAGATGATATCACGGAAAAAGCGATTATCTCCCACTTTGGGTCGTTCCCTCTCACCGCCTTCGTAAAGGAATTCTTGGGAGCTAGGCCCTCTAAAGCTTTATTCTATTTAGCATGTATAGAAACAAGAAATTGAATTTGGTTCAACAAGTTTGGGAATTTGATTCACTCAAAGAGTGAAGAGCATATCCCTATTGTTTTTATTTATTCAAAACACCTCAAGAAAGTTTGGTCTTTTTCAACCCCTTGACAAGGGGGTTCTTAAAAATGAAGTGTTTGGTTCAATTCCTTATCCTTGTCTTTCTACCAAATTAACTTTGCACGTTTGGCTTTTTGATTCACTTCGAAAAGTGAAGAGCATATGCCTAATGTTTGTTCAATTTGGACAAAATAGAGGTTTTTCTAATTAGACTAGATTTAAATGAAAGCAACAATTTAATCAATGCAAGCTTGATAAGATAAATACCTCATTTTCGAAGCTAGAAAAAGGCTAGGTGCATTTTTTATTGATTTGTGCTTATTTTCAACTCACCTAGTGGCAATCGTTCCTATTCCGTCTCCCCCAACAAGTTAGTCAACACAATTGAAACAAAGTGAAGAAAAACTTGGAAAATAAATTGACCATTTCACTCCTAAAAGATCTTTTAAATCAAATTTGTCAAATCAAAGCTTAAAGAACTTAAGAATGAAAACCAATCAAAGAGTAGGAAATTTTTCTCTATAAGCAAAAAACACTTTAATATAGTGATCATAAAGGTGTTCTTCTTCGAATAAGCTCTCTAAAAGATTAGATGCATGTATTTTCTTATCATGTTTAGTCTTAATCCTTACCTCTTTGCTAGGCCTTGGGACTCGCTTCTCTGGTTTCTGCACTTTTGGATGATTTTTCATCTGTAGCAATGAAAAACACAGAGAGTTAAAATAGTGAGCAAATCATTAAAAACTTGATTTAAAGTAGAAAGATCTACGCGGCATTTAACAGCTAATGCACGGTTTTTAACTATTACTACGCTTAAATGAAAACTTTGAAAGTGGCTTTTAAATCTTAAAAGGAAGCTCTGGAAATTCCATAGGCGGCCAAATAAAAACCACAGGTGGCATAGAAAGTGCAAAGTGCGGTCAAAAGTTGTTATTAAACAGCTCTTGGAAGTTCACAAGTGGTCTTTGGTGTCTGATAGGAGGAGCTTTACAGATCTAGGTGGCACACTTTATCTTACAGGCGGCCCACTTTATCTCACAAGTGGCCTAAGAATACAAGAAAGAGAAGAAAGAAACATTGTACTTGGCGCTTTACTCCTCACAGGTGGCTCTGAATGCTTTGTAGGTGACTCTTCTCCTATTTTCTTGCAATATAACATGAAAAATGATGCAAAAAACACAAAATATTAAGATAAAAATGTTAGAAATAAGGCCTAAAGCCCCATGGTGGGCGCCATTTGTGTGTGTGAGATTATGCCTTCATGAAATTAGGACCAATAACAACAACTCTATGGAAAGAAAATGCTATTTAATCTAAGAATTGAAGTTAAATCCATGACATTTCCTGGTTCTCTATCTAAGGTTTGTTAAGAGAGCTCTCAGCCTTAATCTCTCTCAAGGACAATCCTAGAATGAGAATAAAATGATAAACATGCTCTAATCTAGCTCAAATGCTTAAAGATATGTGTGCTTTCTATTCAAATGCTCATAGTTCATGCTATGAAATCAACAAATGCTTCTAAAAATGATACTCTAAATGCTATGCAAATGCTGAAATACTATCAAAATCTCTCAAATGCTCTCCAAATGCCTATAATAAGGATTCTTTGCTCTTGAATTTATTGGATCCAAAATACAAAGAAAATGGCTTGTATTTATAGCAATTTCCAAAGGGTAGGGGGTAGACTGAATTGATCATGGTCAAGCTTTGGTTGAGTAAAAAGCTTTGAGGCATTTTCAAATGGAGTGAAACTTAAGTGGTTGTCCTCAAAGAAATTAGGAATTATTTAATTCAATCATTTAATTAATTTATCCATGTAAGGGTGAATGGGTTGGATTTGATTTTTTTGATTTAAACTATACAATTAATTGATTAAAATCTATTGCATAATTTGATTGATCCCTTTTAGGCTTGAATTTAATTATTTGATTTCATGACTATTTAATCCTTTGATTTACTTTGATTTTTGTCCACTTTGCTTGATAAATATCCATTTGATTTGTTTTTGATCCATTTTAATGCATTTTGATGAGATTTGGGGCAATTGGCTGAGATTTATAAATTTGATGTTTAAGATACAGCTGGTCAAATTTAGGTGTCTACAGAAGATGAGAGCCCTCGGGGTTGTTCTGAATATTTGAAAATAAATAAACAATCTCTAATTGATTCTGTATATGGTCTTAAAGAATGTCCCCACTAGCATTGTTAATTTTATGAATTTTGTTGGTGCTCATGTGTTGTTTGGTGTTGTTGTGAAAGAATTTGGTATTTTTGTCCCCTGGCTCCAAAAAAATCTCCCTAGACTTTTGCCTCCAAAAGATCTCTTCTTTTGCTAAGATGTCTTCGTGATCTCTAAGAATTTGTTTTCTGAAATCATACAATTACTCATTCATTCCCTGTTGGATGATGGTTTCATTCAAATCCTTGAGCTTTTGCTCAATATTCATTTTAGAAGGGAATATTTTTTTAATGAGTTCTATTCCAAAGTATAAGATTTTTTTTGATGCATTGACACTTTGAAACAAAACAAAACATTTTGTATCCCTTCAGTCGGCAAGCCTTCCACCAATCTTTGACCAGTTTGTAAAATTCTTTACCTTTTAGCCAGATATTCTCAAATTTAAAGTGAACTCCAGATATTAGGGTGGAAGGAAATTTAGGCACAATAAACTTGTTAAAATCTCATATTCGAGGTTCATAATCTAGAGTTAGGAAATTTGATGCGCTCAAGATGAGCAAATGGATGATCGAATAAATGATTGATGCTAGATGATCAATTGGATGATTCGACTGATTGATATTCGATTGGAGTGGATGGGAAGATTGACGGTGGGAGGCTGATAGATAGGGGCCTTTGATATGATTTAGGTGCAGATATAGGTATAGGTGATCTACAAAATTAGGTTTCTCTGAGTTGATTAGATGATGAGGTTGCCCCTGGGTGAGCTGATGTAGATTGATGATATCATTGATGTAGCATTGGTCAATTTGATGGATCAGATATTTGACGACATTGATTAAGACTTTGATGATGTAATCATGATTAACTTCCACCGCCTTCAACTTGGAAAGATACTTAAAACAATGCAATTAATCTATCATAAAAATTCAATGCAACTAATTGTCCTTGAGGTTTGTGAAAGAAATGCAAATAGAGATATATTTTCATCATTGAGCGTTATGGAACTAGGAGTCGATACAATCCTTACTGGTGCCACTGCGACCATAAGAATATGAATATGACTTTCATCTCATTTGGTAACCCCTTTTGTGAAACCAAGTACAACCCTCACTAGTTGAATGACCAACTATGGGAGTATGAATACCGGTTTGATCAGATTCAATGTTGTAAGTGGATGTTGTTATTAAGATATTGGAAATCTAAATAGCCAAGGTATCCTGCTGTGTGAACAAACAAAGGTTAACTTTCCTTCCTATATGAATGTCCTCTATGGTACTTTGATGACCATTTCATTAGACTAATTCACACAAGTTTAAAAAATTTCCTCAAGATAGTCACACAGAAGCTTAAGAAAACATCATGTCCCCATTATCGCCAATCTAGTCAAAAAAGCATCGATTAGATAAAAAGGACATGACTCAAAAAGGGTCAATGAAAAAATCATCAAAAATTTCCAAGTGTTTGTGAAATGTATCAAGATTTTAAACTAAGATTTCCAGACATTCTGATCTTTTAGGGTTTGTCAATTTTTAATCCTGATAAAATAAGTCAATGAAACTCAAGGATCATGTTATGCGATCAAACTATTTAGGGTTGAACAATGATATCTATCAAAGGATCCAAAATATATTTCTTCTAAGTCTGAAAATATTCCTTTGATGTGTGACCAAGATGTTGCATTATTGAATCCATTTGGTACAAAAAATCCATGATGTGTTCCCCCAAGTGATAAATGTGATCAATGTGAAACTTAGGGAAATTGAACCTAGAATGTGACAAAATGTAGCTCTGAGACTTTATTAGGATTATGTACAAATGACGGATTCAATGAGGATATGGACAAATGAGATGATGAAATGCAATATGTTCAAAATGTGACTAGGAAAGACCTAAAGGACAAAACGCACCTGTTTCCAGGTTTTCACCTTTTGGGATTATTGCTCTTTTTTCTCTTTTTCTTTTTGCTACTAAGGCGCCTATTGCTAGGTTTTCACCAAGGAACTTTTTTCTCATTTTTCAAATTTTTTGATTTTTCTCTTTTTGAATGTTTTTGGCTTTTAAACTTTCTTATTTTTTTGTATTTTGATCTTTTCTCATTTTTTGCGTATTTTTGACTTTTTCCATGTACAAAGGTGATACTGACTCATCTGATACTCTGAACTTGTACTCTTTCCTGTGATACTCTTTCTTCTGAATCAGGTGTGAAACCTCTTAAGATGAATGCTATTGATAGGTTCTTGCAATTTGTCTCCATCACAATCGGCCAATTTGTAGGTCCCCATTCCAAAAGAAGAAACAATGACAAAAGGGCCAAGTCAATTTGCTTCCCACTTTCCTTTCTTTTCTTTATCAACCTGATTTTTTGGATTTTCTTTTAATACTCAATCTCCCACTTGAAAGGTTCTTGGTTTAATATGCTCGTTATAGTTCCTTGAAATTTGATTCTAATACACTTTCAAATAATTATAGGCTTGAGTTTGGTGTTCCTCCAACATCTCCAATTGTTGAAGTCGAGCAACTCTTAATCCTCATCTATGATTAATCCATGCAATGATAATCTTAGGGATGGTATTTCAACTTCTAAAGGTAGAACAGCTTCGGCCCCATAAACCAATGAAAAAGATGTTGCTCCTGTCAGGGTGCGAATACTAGTCCTATAGGCCCATAATGCTAGATTTATTTGAAGATGCCAATCTTTTCCTGACTTTCCAATAGATCTCTTAAGGATTTTAAGGATGTTCTTGTTTGTAGCCTCTGCTTCTCCATTACCTTGAGGATAGTAAATGAGTGAAGAGTGATGTGTAATATGGACTGTGTCACAAATTTCATCAACATCTTTGTTCTTAAACTATTTTCCATTATCTGTGATGATGGTGTGAGGAATGCCATATCTGCAAATGATATGATTTAGGATAAACATGGAAATTTTCTTCCCCATTGCAATTATTAAAGGGACAACCTCAACCCATTTAGTCAAGTACTATGTTTTCGTGAGAATATACTTGTGTCCATTTGAATAAGGTGGAAAAATAATGCCAATCAAATCAAAGCCCCATTGATAGAATGGCCATGGTGTGACAAATGAGTGTAACTCTTGTGCTGGTGCATGGATCATGTCTCCATGGTATTGACATTTTGCACAAACTTTGACAAACTAACAAGCATCTCTTTCTAAGATTTTCCAAAAGTACCCCATGCGTAGGATTTTCTTAGCTAGGTTTAAACCACTTGATTGTGACCCACAAATCCCCTCGTGAATGTCTTTTAAAGCTAATTTTTGTTCATCATCCTCTAGACATCTAAGGAGCATTTTGTCAAGACCTTTATGATACAATGTGTCAAAAAGGATGATATAAAGAGCCACATGTCTTATGAAATTTCACTTTTGAGCACGGGTTTGGTCTATGGGTAAGGTTTGATCTTTTAGGTAGGCATAGATGGGTCTATACCATGGTGAGTCATGTCCATTTAAAAAGGAAAAAATTTGGGTATCAAGCAGGTCAAATGTTGGTTTAACCAATTCTTCCACCAAGAACTCATACTTTTCATTTTGATCAAGAATTTGAAGTAAAGATGCTAAAGTAGCCATTGCATCTGCTACTCTATTCTTATCTCTTGGAATTTGTTCAAAAGTAATCAAAGCAAAGTAATTTTTCCAATCATCCACTAATATTTTGTAAGGAATAAATTTTTCATCCTTGGTATTATATTCATCATTAACTTGATTGATGACTAATTAAGAGTCCCCATAGACTTGTAATTCTGTGAAATTCCATTCCAAGGCCATCTTGATACCTATGACCAAAGCTTCATACTCTGCTATGTTATTGGTGCAAGGGAACAATAACTTGTAGGATTTTCGGATTGTGTAACATTGTGGTTTAATCAAAAGAACACCTGCTCCACTACCATTTTGGGTGTCAGATCCATCAAATTATAAAATCCATGTCTTAGCTTCCACATTAACAATTTCAGAATCTAGAATCTCCATTTGAATAGGATGTGTAGATTCTTGAGGATATTCAGCCAATTGATTGGCAATAACTTGACCTTTGATTGCTTTCATGTCAACATATTAAATGTCAAATTCACTAAGCACCATTACCCACTTTGCAATCCTTCCAGTTAAAGCTGTTTTGCTAAGTAAGTATTTTAAGGGATCAATTTTGGCTATGAGATTCACCTTATGTATTAACATATAATGCCTTAACTTTTGATAGGCAAATACCACTGCTAGGAAAGCCCTTTCCATGAAGCTATATTTTAATTCATATTTGATCAATGTTCTACTCAAGTAGTAGATAGCTCTTTCTTTTCCTTCATCATCTTCTTGTGCCAATAAGACTCCTAAACATTTTTCCATTGTTGAAATATAGAATAACAAAGGTTTTCCTTGAATTGGTGACATCAAGACAGGTGGATTTTTCAATTATGTTTTCAACAATGTAAAGGCTTTATCACACTCCTCATCCCATGTGAAGATGGTGTCTTTATGTAGCAACATTGTGAAAGAATGGCATTTTTCTTCCAATTGAAAAATGAACCTCCTTATGGATTGAAGCCTTCCTTGAAGTGACCTCATTTCACTAATATTCTTTGGAATGTCCATGTCTATTATTTCTTGTGCTTTTTCAGGATCAACTTCAATGCCTTTCGCTGAAACAATGTACCCTAGGAGTTTTCCAGATTGTACCCCAAAAGCACATTTCTTTGGGTTGAGTCTCACTTTGAATTATTCTAGCCTTGTAAAAATCTTTTCAAGTATGGATAAATGATCTTTTCTTGTATGTGACTTAGCTAGAATGTCATCCACATAATCTTCCATAAAGGTGTGCATCATGTCATTGAAAATGGTAGTCATTACTCTTTGATAAGTGGCTCTAGCATTTTTGAGACCAAAGGGCTTTACATTCCAACAAAAGGTACCCCATGGGCATGTAAAGGCTATCTTCTCTTTATCCTCAAGTGCAATGCAAATTTGATTATACCCACTAAATCCATCCATAAGTGAAAACATAGAATGACCCGCAGTGAGATCCACTATAGCATCAATGCTAGGCAATGGAAAGTCATCTTTTGGACAAGCAAGGTTTAAATCTCTAAAATGCATGCAAAATCTTATGGTTTTATCATGTTTGGTAACTAGTACAATGTTGGAGATCCATTTGGCATATGCAATTACTCTTATAAATCCCACCTTGAGTAATTTTTCCAATTCTACTTTGACTTAAAGGGCTACATGTGGATGCATTTTTCTCAACTTCTACTTGATGGGCTTAACCCCAGGTTTCATATTTAAATGATGCATTATGAAAATTGGATCTAATCTGGGCATGTTAGCATATGACCATTAAAATTTTATTTATTTTTCTTCAAAGAATTCAATGAATTCTTTTCTCTCCAAGGGACTCAAAGATGCTACCAAATGAATAAATTTTTGATCCTCTTCTATTCCAATGTTAACATTTTCTATGGTTTCAATAAGTATAGGTGATCTTTCATCTTCATGAGTTGGTAAGGTGTCCAACCTCTCTCCCTTAGGTGCTATAGTTGGGTTTTCACCTTCGGAAACATCCTTTATTTTTACTATTTTTGGGTCTAGCACTGCCACATGGTGGTTTTCACCACTAGACCTTCTCATTTTTTGTATATTTTCTTTTCATTTTTTGGATTAAGAGGTAGAACACCTGCCCCTATCATCATTTCCAGAGTGAATTCATTTATGGAAGAATTGGGTTCAACCGCATTGAGGTGTAAGGCCATTGCATTGTCATTTGGGAAGTAGAGTAAGTCATTTGGCTCAGAAAGATCCCAATCAATAAGTTCGGGGTGCATTAAGGTCAAGGATTCATTGGATGGGATTTGATTGAAGGATTTAAGGAAATGAATTCATTTGATGGTTCATACATTGTATCGTCAAGGTCTATGACATGTGCCTCTTCAAGATGGTCTACGAAAGAAGGATCAAAATCCTCTTCACTAGAGTCCTCTAAGATTTCTATGGGAAAGAAAGCATGTGGATTAAACACTAGCTTAGAATCTATCACCCATTAAATTACCAAAGGTTCACCTACCTATTGAGTGTAAGGAGGTGCTTGTTCTACATTAAAGTGCTGAGGTTCACTTGATGTTTGAGTTGAATTCAAACTTTGAGTCTCATGTTCTTGATTCTCAACTTTAGGAGGAGTTCCATAAGTGTGATAGGTATCAACCTTTATGTCATGACAAGATTATTTGGACAAGGAATCCCACTCATAATCCCTAGAATCATCTTCACTTTTAGAACCTATCATATGAATATGTGCACGAAAATCATGCATGGGACTTGAACTTTCTCCTTTATGTTGAAAACCTATGGCGGCTTTCTCTTCTTTTTCTCTCCAAACTGGTTCAATAGGGTCTAACAACCCTCTATGTCAAACTCCTAAGGGTCCTCTTCCCTTATACCCCATTTTCTTCATGATATCAAATCCTTTTTCTTATTGATCAGTTTGGATGTTGATATGTTTCACCCTTTCATTAGAGTTAGCTGTATTATCCTCCTCTTTATAAAGCCATTGTAATTCCTCATTATCTTCTTTTTCCAGTTCTTTCTTATCACATTCTCTCACAAAATGAGAATTTTATTTATGAGGTTGATGATCTTTGGATAGCTTCCCACATTTCCTTGGAGATTTAGGTCAATCAAATAGGCAAACAGAATATTCCCCTACCCGTTTTGAGTGAATTTTACATTGTTTCTCAAATTGGTTCTTCAGATCACTAATTTTTTCATAGTGATCTTTCTTAGTTTGTTATCTTTCCTCCTTTGTTGGTTTTGAATTTTCCAATCTCAATGTTGAACTCTGGACTGAATTATCATTTGAATTTGAACCCTCATAACTCATCTTTTCTTTTCCTTTAGTTGATGTAGTTGAGTTAGTTTGAATAGGGTTAGAAGTCGATGTAACATTTGATGTTGGTTTTGGACTTTCCTCCTTGGCTTCTTCCATGGTAACATCAGGGATGACTCCTTCCCTATTATGAGGAATATACAATTCATGACTTGGCTTTAAAGCATTTCAATATTGGAAAGGGTTTGAATCTCCTCCAATCATGATCTCTTCGCCCATGTATGGAAACTTTATCCATTGGTGATATGTAGAAGGTACCGCTTGCATTTCATGTATCCATGGCCTTCCTAGTAAGATATTGTAGGTCAATTTCATATCAAGGACCTCACATACAATATCTTTTTTTATAGGTCCCACTTGAATTTGTAGAATGATCATACCCTTTGAAGATCTTTCCTCTTCATCATAAGCCTTAATGGTGATTTGCTTTTTAGGATCAATGGAAGACTCGGTTAACCCTAATGAATTGACAACATTTAAAGTGAAAATATTAAGACCATCTCCCCCATCTATGAGAACTCTCTTGACCCTATGTCTTTGGATTAATACCTCTATATGCAAGGGTAAGTTTTGAGGATGTGTGATAGACATATCATATTGCTCTGAAAATGAAAGACAATGAGGGGCTATGAGATGTCCTACCATCTTCTAAAATTTATCTTCCTCCAATTTTATAGGAACGGTGGTCTCAACCAAGGCTTTTGCCAAAATCTCCTTGTGATTAGGAGATAATTTCAATAACTCCAAAAGTGATATTTGTGCTGGAGTCTTTTTTAATTGATCTACTAAACTATAAGGCTTCGTTGTAGGTGGTGTTTGTTTAGCCAAAGTAGTTGGTGTTTTAGGGCCAATAATAATAGGATTACCCCTTTGTAGGGTAACCTTTGAGGTTTTCCCCATTTTGATGGCATTAGAGTTTTCCACTTTAGGTTGATCTTTGATCACAACAACATTGATAGTACTCTCCTAGCCGGATATAGCATTGATAGTATTATCATAGGTGTGTGCAAAGTTAACATTATTATTGCCTCTTACATTATTCACATTGTTTCCTCCATTATATGAGTTGGAAGATTCTCCTTTTTCATGTTTATAGAAAGGAGTCTTAAAGGTTGTGTGATCTTCATTAGTTTGAGGGCCTTCCACTTTTATCACACCATTTTCTATGAGATCTTCTACCACATGTCTGAGATGCATGCAATCATTGGTCTTATGTCCCCTATTTCGATGATACTCACAATTGTTATTCTCACTCCACCAATTTGGCTTGATTTGAGGTTCATATGGTTGAGCCCTTAGTAGGTCAATAAGTTTATTTGCAATAAGTGTCCTTAATGCATTTTCCAATGGTTCACCTAAGTATCACCTTTGTAGGTGCAAAGAAAGGTTTAGGCTTGTAAGCCCCTTAATTATTCCCAAAGTTGTTATTAGTGTTGTTTTTGTTAAAGGTTACTTTGGGTGCTTGGTTCAAATTATTGGCTTGAATTGAATTTTGAGTGAGATTGAAAGGAGTGGCCTTTAAAGTGTTAGCCTCTACCACTCCTTTATTGTTTTTATTCTTCGTCCAAAATTGGTTTTTGTTAGGGGAATTGTGATTTTGATTAGTGTTGGAGGTATTGTTGTTGTTGTTATTCTTGTTATCCTTGTAAAGTTTAATTTCTCCACTTTTTACCAATACCTCTTTCGTTGTCACCCCATTCTCAATTAACTCTTGGAATGAACTAGGACATTTTAGCCTTAATCAATAATTAATTTTGTGATTCAAGATGTTTATAAAAATATCCATCTTCTCCTTTTTGGGTACACTTCAAGGGTATCTAGCAAATACTGCTCTCCATCATTGTAGGAAAAGTAGGAATCCCTCTCCTTCTCTTTGTTTGGTGTTACATAAATTAAGCATTGCAACCTCATGTTTGATGTTATAGGAATAATGAGTTACAAACTTAGATGCCAATTCTTCAAAGGTTTGAATGCCGGAGGGTAACTTTGAAAGCCATTCCATTGCCATACCTACCAAACTTCTAGGGAATAATCTCATAAGGTAAGTTGTGTCATGCATGAACTCTAGGATTAATGCGCAAAATTCTCTTAGGTGATCTTGAGGATCAGTTGTTTTTTCATATTTGTCATATTTAGGAAAGATAGCATTTGTTGGAAATGGAACCATGATTAAAGACTTATCAAATGGAAATGGACACAAAGCTTCAATAGAAAAGGGTTTAGGAACCACAACTTGTTTTATCGTGTCCAATTACATTTGGAAAAGTTTGAATTGTTTTTTCATGATGTCAATGGGACTAGCCTCAGCTTCTTCTTGTTTAAGTTTGTTGACATCATAATCATGTGGAAGTTTGAGACCCGTTTGTGCTAGGTCTAAAAATTATTTTTCCTTGTCTTTTTCCAACACTTTTTCCATAAGCTTCATGAAGAAAGGACTTTGCATAGCTTCATTAACCTTTTCATCACTTAACTCCTCATCATTAGGGTCAATGTTTCCCCCAATGTTGTTATTGTTCAACCCTTGATTGTTAGGGTCATTGTTTGCTCCTCCATTGTTGTTTTTATTGGATCCTTGGTTGTTAGGATCAGCATTTACCCCTCTATTGTTGTTCATATATTTGTTTACATGGTTGAATTGATTGGGATCTATATGACCAAAAGGAAAAGACATTTTTGGTTTTGTTTCCTTGATGGGTTCTTGTAAGGGTCTTAAAGAACTAAAAGGATCACCCAGAGAAGGACACTCTTGCCTTAGACAAGGTCCATCTGATTGTAGGGTAGCCTTAATGCAATGAGATGACGTAATAACTGGCATTAACATAAATCAAATGAAGATCCTACGATTTTATCTCACTTAAGTGATCAATCCGTGGATGATTTTACAAAATGTCCAATAATGGCAGATTCTGTTCCAGTTGAGTATACACAGAGGTAAAACGTTCAAAGGGTATCCAGAAATGGAATTTTCTTGTTTTCAAACCTTCAGTATATATCCATTTTTTTTCCTTCTTTGTTTCTATGTGGCTCTTGCCTATGTGCAGGCGGCCTTTAATTGTCGATACGCAGTCACTGGAATTCTTGTACGCGGCACTCTGCAGTTAGTAGGCGGTGTTTTCCTGTTGATAGGCGGTTTTAAACTATTGACATGAGGCACTTTCCAGTGGATTACATGGATTTTGAATGATTACAAGTGGCATTTCAAAGTTATAAACGGTTCAGGATTGATTGTACATGGTTTTTAATTGTTGCTACATGGCTCTTTGCTGACCAAAGTTGAAATTGTCAATTTTTTTGTTATTTTTTGGGTTTAAAATTTTAAAGGCTTTGATCAGATTTGTCAAAAAAGAATATTGTGTGAAAATAGAGTACAATCTCAACACACACATCAAAAATTGTACCATATCCCTAAAACAACACTAAAAGTGTATGTGCTCAGATGTTTTTATGGGTATGCACAAGAATTTCTTCCAAACAATCTACCCTAGAGTCAATTTTGGCTTTTAGCAATGGCTCTATAAAGGTAGGTTTGCTATTTTAAAAAGGTTTGGAATCACCTCCATTCTAAATCTTTCCAAGATCCTTTACCCCTTTGCAGGCTTCCAACACGCATGAAAGTACGATTTTGCGCAATCTCGAAGGACTACTCAAGGAAGTGAGGATGACTTGCAAAAGGTTTAGTCACTTTCTGATTAAGGTAAAGTGCATTTATTTAAAGTGGGTCAGATGATATCACGAAAAAAGCAATTATCTCCCACTTTGGGTCGTTCCTTCTCACCGCCTTCGTAAAGGAATTCTCACGAGGCAGGCCCTCTAAAGATTTATTCTATTTAGCATGTATAAAAACAAGAAATTGAATTCGGTTTAAAAAGTTTGGGAATTTGATTCACTCAAAGAGTAAAGAGCATATCCCTATTGTTTTTCCTTATTCAAAACACCTGAAGCAAGTTTGTTCTTTTTCAACCCCTTGACAAGGTGGTTCATAAAAATGAAGTGTTTGGTTCAATTCCTTATCCTTGTCTTTCTACCAAATTGACTTTGCACGTTTGACTTTTTTATTCACTTCAAAAAGTGAAGAGCATATGCCTAATGCTTGTTCAATTTGGACAAAATAGAGGTTTTTCTCATTAGACTAGATTTAAATGAAGGCAACAATTTAATCAATGCAAGCTTGATAAGATAAATACCTCATTTTTGAAGCTAGCAAAGGCTAGGTGCATTTTTTATTGATTTGTGCTTATTTTCAACTCACCTAGTGGCAATCGTTCCCACTCCGGCTCCTCCAACAAGTTAGTCAACACAATCGAAACAAAGTGAAGAAAAACTTGGAAAATAAATTTACCATTTCACTCCTAAAAGCTCTTTTAAATCAAATTTGTCAAATCAAAGCTTAAAGAACTTAAGAATGAAAACCAATCAAAGAGTAGGAAATTTTTATCTATAAACAAAAAACAATTTAATATAGTGATCATAAAGGTGTTCTTCTTCGGATAAGCTTTCTAAAAGATTAGATGCATGTATTTTCTTATCATGTTTAGTCTTAATCCTTACCTCTTTGCTAGGCCTTGTGACTCGCTTCTCTAGTTTCTGCACTTTCGGATGATTTTTCATCTGTAGTAATGAAAAACATAGAGAGTTAAAACAATGAGAAAATCATTAAAAACTTGAATTAAAGCAGAAATATCTACGCGGCATTTAACAGCTAATACGTGGCTTTTAACTATTACTACGCGTAAATGAAAACTTTGAAAGTGGCTTTTAAATCTTAAATGGTGGCTCTGGAAATTCCACAGGCGGCCAAATAAAACCCATAGGTGGCACAGAAAGTGCAAAGTGCAGTCAAAATTTTCTAGTAAGCGGCTCTTGGAAGTTCACAAGTGGTCTTTTGTGTCTGACAAGCATTGCTTTACAGATCTAGGTGGCACACTTTATCTCACAGGTGGCCCACTTTATCTCACAAGCGGCCTAAGAATAAAAGAAAGAGAAGAAAGAAACTTTGTACGTGGCACTTTACTGCTCACAGGCAGATCTGAATGCTTCGTAGGTGGCTCTTCTCCTGTTTTCTTGCAAAATAACACAAAAAATGATGCAAAACACATAAAATATTAAGATTAAAATGTTATAAATGAGGCCTAAAGCCCCACGGTGGGCGCCATTTGTGTGTGTGAGATTACACCTTCATGAAATTAGGACCAATAACAACAAATCTATGGAAAGAAAATTCTATTTAATCTAAGAATTGAAGTTAAATCCATGACATTTCATGCTTCTCTATCTAATCTTTGTTAAGAGAGCTCTCAGCCTTAATCTCTCTCAAGGACAATCCTGGAATGAGAAGAAAATGATAAACATGCTCTAATCTAGCTCAAATGCTCAAAGATATGTGTGCTTTCTATTCAAATGCTCATGCTTCATGCTCTGAAATCAACAAATGCTTCCAAAAATGATACTCTAAATGTTATGCAAATGCTGAAATACTATCAAAAGATCTCAAATGCTCTCCAAATGCCTATAATAAGGATTCTTTGCTCTTGAATTTCTTGGATCCCAAATACAAAGAAAATGGCTTGTATTTATAGCAATTTCCCAAGGGTGGGGGGTAGAGTGAATTGATCATGGTCAAGCCTTGGTTGAGTAAAAATCTTTGAGGTGTTTTCAAATGGAGGAAAAATTAAGTGGTTGTCCTCAAAGAAATTAGGAATTATTTAATTCAATCATTTAATTAATTTATCCATGTAAGCGTGAATGGGTTGGATTTGATTTTTTTTTATTTAAACTATACAATTAATTGATTAAAATCAATTGCATAATTTGATTGATCCCTTTTAGGCTTGAATTTAATTATTTGATTTCATGATTATATAATCCTTTGATTTAATTTGATTTTTGTCCACTTTGCTTGATAAATGTCCATTTGATTTTTTTTTGAGCCCTTTTAATGCATTTTGATGAGATTTGTGGAAATTGGCTGAGATTTATAAATTTGATGTTTAAGATACACCTGGTCAAATTTAGGTGTCTACAGAAGATGAGAGCCCTCGGGATTGTTTTGAATATTTGAAAATAAATTAACAATCTCTAATTGATTTTGTTTATGGTCTTAAAGAATGTCCCCACTAGCATTGTTAATTTTATGAATTTTGTTTGTGCTCATGTGTTGTTTGGTGTTGTTGTGAAAGAATTTGGTGTTTTTGTCCCCTGCCTCCAACCAAATCTCCCTAGACTTTTGCCTCCAAAAGATCTCTTCTTTTGCTAAGACGTCTTTGTGATCTCTAAGAATTTGTTTTTTGAAATCATACAATTCCTCATTCATTCCCTATTGGATGATGGTTTCATTCAAATCCTTGAGCTTTTTCTCAATATCCATTTCAGAAGGGAATATTTTTTTAATGATTTGTATTCCAAAGTATAATATTTTGTTTGATGCATTGATGCTTTGAAACAAAACAAAACATTTTGTATCCCTTCAGTCAGCAAGCCTTCCACCAATCTTTGACCAGTTTGTAAAATTCTTTACCTTTCAGCCACATATTCTCAAATTTAAAGGGGCAAAGCAGGGGTTTGTCCTCCTCCAAGATATCTAGAAGAATGGGATAATGATAAGAGCATGAGGATAGGAGAAACGGAAGCTTTTAGATCGAAGGGAAAGGCTATTAAATATCCTTTAAAGAAGAATCTATCTAATTTTTTTGCTATATTGTTGAACCCAAGTCTCTGATTTGACCAAGTGAATGTCCCATTCTCAAGTTTAATTTCTATTAAATTATCTCTATGCATCCAATCCTTAAAATCTATTTGAATTTGACGTTCCCTCTGAGAACGCCTTAACTTTTCAGATAAATGAGCTATGGCATTGAAGTCTCCTCCAAGAGTGACGTTTTTATCAGACCATTCCGCAAGGAAGCTACTGATCTCCTCCCAAACTTCCAGTTTCTTCTTTCTAAGATTTGGTCCATAAACATTAATGATATATAGGTTTAGATTGGAGCACAAACTACAGATTTCTCCTACCATCCAATTATTACAGCTTAGTACCTTTGAATAGGAAACATTTCTTGTATTCCACATTATCGCAATACCACCAGATGACCCTACAACCTCTATTACTTCCATGGTCCAGTTACTTAATTCCTTGGTAAATTTAAATATCTAGTCAATATTAATTTTAGTTTCCTGCAGAAAAACAATATCAACCTTGATAGAGAGAATGCAACGTTTGAATACACGCTTCTTTTTAGGGGCATTTAGACCCCTAACATTCCATGAGAGGATTTTCCCCTTCCCTACTTGAAAATAAGTTGTGATCTTCTTTTGGTCGTAGTTATCCCCATCGTATGATCTTAATTCTAATAATGATATCCTACCTTTTCCTTTCTTACATTTTTCCCCACAATCTCGAAAGGATTTCTTGTTGATGAATTTGTGAATCCCTAAGGGAATGCTCTATTTTTTAGGGGAAATGGGAGCTATGGGAGAATTAGGTGGACGCCGCCCCTTGGAGGAAAATTGATGTAGTTCCTCAATATTAGATTCTAAGAACAACAAACCTTCAATATCTCTGAATCTCTCTTCATCCTCCACATAATCTGCATCTAAAATTCTTTCTACAAAAGTGAGTGAGTTGGACACCTTGATCGGGCAAGAGCCAAGCCCTGAGCCTCCAAAAAGATCATAAACTGTGTGCATTTTGGTCATGGAGATAGGTGATCCCTGAGTCTTTTCCTCTGAGGATGTGTTAAGAAAGTTTTCCATACCTGTCTCTTTTTATAGATTCTTTTTTGAGATAGATTAAGAGGGACAATGCCCCCTTTGATTTTTGTTGCTGGAGGATGTTTATTGGTTTTACCATCCTTGGCCCTATTTTTTTCCTATGAGTAGAGAGGTCATTATTAGTCCCCAATGAATATTTTCAATCCAATTATTTTTCTTTAAGTCTAGAGGATTTTCTACAACCAATACAATTGGTAGAAGATATGGGCTCTGCCCCCCAACAATCTGGGGTCTTTGTGGAGAATGAAACAAAGATTCCTTTTCATCTAGCTCCATCTCCTAAAAGGGAATACCTTCTCTCTCAGACTTGGCCAAATTCCACATGTCGCAAAGCTTGGTTTGGGGATATCATCCTCACATCTTGGAAGGGGTGTGTCTATTGAAGAATTTTTGAAGTTCTCTATAGGGAGACACTCAGAAGTAGCAGGGTTAACAACCTCCCCCCTGAAGAAGCTGTATGCTCTTCAAGAAGCTCCTTTTCTACAAGAACTTGATCAGCTAATTTGGAGATCATACTTTCTTAAACATCCATGAACCACTGAGATAGGAGTTTCTCTAGAAGATTGTGATTGAACCTGGGAATATAGACCTTAGGAAAACCATGTTCTTTGATTATGTGATTGCAATTAAAATGTGTTTTGATAGGCCTATCCTGGATCAAATTATCCATGTTTATTGTAATCTTAATTTTCCTTGTAGACAACAGAAAAGGAATATGTAGTAGCTTTGAATTTGATAAGTATTTTCTGACCCAAATCTCTCATTTTTGTAATTCTAGCTCCTATTGATTGATTTTTTTTAATTTTCTTGAGTGTATAAATCTTCATGGATTACTGAATTGCATGTTGATGATTAATAAGTACACAGAGTGTAGAGGAGGGGTGCCAATCAAAATCAACTGAAAATTGTTTTGTTTTTTTATCGATGTCGACAACAATTCACCTACGATGCTCCTGCACTAGGTTGAGATTTTAGATCATAACCAGATTTTTTTTAATTGATATTAAGCTTGTAAAATTATACACTATGGTGGCCTTAAAATTTAATATTCTAATCTTAATAGTTAAATTTTAGTGGCTAAATTGTGCTGATGTTACAGTGCAAAATGGAAAGCATTTGGCCAGTGCTCATGAATAGAATATTAAAATGGTATTATTGTGAAAAGGTTCAATGGTTTGGGATATTATTAGGAGAGGTGGACATTTTTAGATTATTAAAAATGGTTTTCTACTATCAATTCTCTCTTCATTTACTCTGCTTCAATCATCTGACTTTTTCAGGAAATTACTTTAAATCTTCTCTTTTTTAATAATTCTTGCATATATTGGTAGAAGGATTCTAGTAACTATTATAGAGGTGGTTCACCTCAAGGTCAACCTATTCTCTCCTCTAATTTAAGGACAAACATTTTTTATCTTTGAGAAAGATGATTGTACTACTTAGTGTTATGATACTAAATGGTCTTATTTAGTGAGTATTAGATACAATTTTTTAGAGGATAATAACCGTAGATTATTAATTTTTCTTAATGCAAAAAATAAAATATCGACATTTAGATTGTCTAATACATGATTTTTTCATTTAGAAATAGGTTTGTCTTTTTGAAAAATTTAAAAATAGAGTGTTAAGAGAATCAGTAATATTAGAGTGATCTTGATGCTAACAAAAAAATTGGTATAGGAATTCCTTTATTGCTTTTTTATTTAATAGTGTTGGATAAGGCTTTGAATTAAAAGAAATTCCCTAGGATAAAGGCTGCTCGGACATGCTTAGTTAGAACTCTATTAATTACGGGATCAACATCTCTCCTGCTATTAACGTAGGCGTAATCAGCATTTCCATTGAGCTGTGTGCTTAAACAGGACATCACGCACCTCTTACATAGGCATAAGCTAGTCTCTCGAATGATGGGAAAAGGTACTACCAATGAACTAAGCACTCAAGGCACATAAGACTTAAGATAATTAAAGGTACTCAAGGCACATAAGACTTAAGATAATTAAATCTTATATATTTAACGGATTGTTTTTATAATATTGATTGTTTCACATCACCATTTCATATATGGTATCTTAAAATTTTATAAATTTATATATGCTTTCAAGTCATTAAATATTATATCAAAAATATATCTTAAAGTAGAATGCTTAAAATTAGGCATCTTTGAGAAAAAAAAATGAAATATTATTGACATAATTTTGCTCATGCAACAGTTTTCTTTATTGTGTTATTTTAATGTGCTTTCTAGCTATTTTAAAATATTTAAATAAATTTTGCAAAGTATATTTAACAAAGGTTCCATTGAATACTATATTTGTTATATTTATAATTTCATAATGTTACATCATTCTAAATGTTGTGTATGGCTAATTATGTTTTGAGGTACTAGTATATCAAATTGTTTAAGTATTATAAATATTAGAAATTTATAAAGAATAAAATCATATTATGTCAAACGGGTTTGTGGTCTATTGATGAAGTTAAAAGGTTCTTAATGAATCCACCATGAATCAACTATATAGTGGCATCTAAGGTGACAAATAATATATGTTTTGATGAACATGTTTTTATCAGACTTTTGTATGTATTTTCAAATAATTCAATGAAGATGAAATGGATACCCATAATGACAAGTTATATTGTTACAAATTAAAATTTGTTTGAAATAATTTGAATGAGAGGGGCCTGGTAATTGTGTTTTAGGAGTTTTTATAGAGGCAGAAGCCTATAGCACATCGTTAAGTTGTGAGCCTCTTAATTGGGAGGCCTTGGGCTCAAATTTAATCAACTTAATAATAATAATAATAATAAGCCTATAGCACATCAGTAAGTTGTGAGCCTCTTAATTGGGAGGCCTTGGGCTCAAATCTAATCAACTTAATAATAATAATAATAATAGATTTTTTTAAAATTTATTTTCATAATTCACATCAAATAAATAATCAATTATATATTGACTTATAAGAAAATCAATAGTGAGTGTGTGTGTGTGTGTGTGTGTGTGTACTTTTATAAATGCTTTCAAATAATTCAATGAAGATGTGATCGATGCCCATAATCCCAAACCATAACTTCAAGCTATTAACTCTCTCACATAATATATAATACTTTTGAGAATAGATTGAGTTACTATTTAAAACAATACAAAAAAGAATTAACATGTGCAGCCAATAGACACTCTCCCCAAAACATCTTATGCCATTAGCTGTAAATCACCACAGATCTTCAATATCAAGCAAACTCTCATTAAAGTTCTTACATAAAGAAGAGCTTTTTCTTTGTTGCATCACAAATCAAAGCACACTAGTCCAAGAGACAATTAGGCCACTCCTTACCACAACATACTATCAAGTGTTGAATTATATGACTATCCTTAATCAAGCATACTCAAATTTAATAGTGTAATAGTGAAATTTGTATCTTTAGCCAATTCCCATTTAATTTTTTCTCTTTTGGAAGAATGTCTTTTATGCAATTATATATTGACAAGTGACACAGTTGTGCTAGATCTTATTGCATACCCTTATACCTTTAAATCTATCAATTACTATTTTATCTCATTTACACTGATTCCCACATATTTGTCATTCATCCCTTATTTATGAAGCTTTATTCATACTTAGCTCTATACATTCACTCTCAATCTCAAAAATATTTCTTCTTTACCTAGCTTTGATTTTTTCAATTGAAATTGATCCCATAGTGGATGAGAATGAACCTCAAACTTAAACCTTCATATTTAAATTATAATTTACATCCTTGTTTCTCTATAAATTGCCTTGTATATATTTGTGTGACATATTGTTATTAATTATATTAAAGATATATTCAGTTTCCTTTTAATTCAAATGTTAGATATTTGGAATATCAATAAAAATCTAGAAAAACTTTTAATGTCTCATGGATAAAGGAATCATAACATAGATTTTTTTACTTTACGTCATTTTCATGCTTTGGGTTGTCATCAAATATTCAATTTGAGTCACAAAGTTAATTATTCAAAGAGGTTAACCTAGGAAAACTTGATCCCTATCAGTTCATGAGATTCTCATAAGTTATTTGAAAATACTATATAGTGGCTACCAACACATCAAGTATTAGATATTAAAGTTAGTAGGATTTGTCAATCTTTATATGTGCAAGTTAGATTTGTAAATAAAGATATCAATTTAAGAAGAATGACAAATGTAAAAACATTATGTATTTTATATTCTAATAAATGATTCTGAATATGATGCTAACATATGTTAACTCTTCACTCAAATAGACGATGTCTAATATTTATGCTCCAAAAAACATGACCCAAAGAAGAGTCTTTTGGGACTCCTTATAGTTCAAGCATCTTTCATTGATTATGATTGGATAATCATGGGGAACTTCAAATATCCTCGTATTCCTTCAGAAAAAACAAGGTAGTAGATTAGATTTCATTGGTTCTATGCAAGATCTACATAATTTATTGTTCCTTGGTCAACTTTTGGACTTGGAGTTGCTAGGGAATAAGTTCACTTCGTCGAATATGAGATCTAGGAACCATTTAATTCAAGTTAGATTGGATCGTTGCCTTCTTTATTTTTTATGGTCCATCTATGATAAATATTTTTTGTCTTCACAAGTCAAATTTGGATCTGATCATATCCCTATCCTTCTCAATTGAGACTCAAATAAATCCAAAAATATTCTCCCTTTAAACTTTGAGGTGATGTGGACTTACAACCCAAAATTCAAAGACCTTTTTACTAATTGGTGGTCTTAGTATATTCACGGTACTACTATATTAAGATTAGTTGGAAACTTGAAATTTGTTAGAACCAAATTGAAGAGTTGCAACAAGTTATTATTTAGTAACATTTTCTTTCAAAATAAGCTCTTGAAACAAGCAGTTTCAGAAGTTCAGAGTTAGATTGAAAAAAAGGGGTGGTCTCTTCAAGCTACCAATAGTGAGAAATATTTGATGGGAGATCTTCAAAATATTATTTCTAAAGAAGAAACCTTCTAGGAACAAAGACAAAGTGTCAAATGGATAAAAGAGGGGACCTTAATATCAATTTCTTTCATCACTCAACTCTAAAACATAAAAAGAGAAACTCTATCAGAGAACTAATCTACCTAGATGACTCTATTCTCAAGTCTAAAAAGGATATGAATAAACAAGCAGATGACTATTTTACTTTTATTATGAACTAGAATCTGTTGGCTGATCCTAAATCTTCTCATATTCCTGATTCTTAGTTACCCTATGTTCCTAAGATCCTCTCTCCTAAGGATATCAAAGGTATGAGTGTTTTAGTTTTGGTGGATGAGGTAAACAAATCCATTTTTCTCTTATCTCTTTGAAGGCTCCGTGGCTAGAAGAATTTCCTCCTCATTTTTTCTGAAAGTTCTCGGATATGGTAGGAAATGAAATTTTCATGGCTACTAGGGAATTCTTCTCCTCTAGTGGTTTCTTGAAAGAATTGAACAATACTTATATTATGCTCATTCTTATGAAAAGTAGAGCTAACAAAATGTTAGAGTTATTTATCATTAGTCTGTAAAATATTGTGAATAAAATTATGTCAAAACTATTAGCTAACAAAATTAAGGCATTTCTTGACAAGCTCATACACCCCCATCAGAAAGGTTTTGTTGAAGGAAAGCAGATTATAAATGTTGTGTTAATGGTTCATGAAGCTCTCCACTCTATGGTGAAAGGTAAACAAGAAAGTATGATTTTCAAGCTTGATATATTTAAGGCCTATGATATGGTCTCCTAGCCTTTTCTCTCAACTCCTTTGAAAAATATGGTTTTTAAGGAATACATAAAGAAAAGGGGAATATGATATGGAAAGGTTTTTCCTACCTTTTCCTAATGCACAATTAGAAGGATGATGACCAAATAGTGTCAAGTATGAATTAAGCGCTAAGTGGGTGCAATGATCATTTTCTATGGTGATTAATAATGAAATGGATTTAGGGAAATGATCTAGCAATGCAAGATAGATGACTAAATAAGAAAATGAGCACTTTCACAAAAGACTGACTGACAAAAGACAAAAGTAAGTTATAGTGACCCAAAAAAAAGAATCCTGAAAGTTGCACTGACCTGACATTTAAGTCTGAACTTCTTCTGATAGGAACAAAATTCCTTGGGTTTTTTCTCCTAGGAACAAGAAGCTTGGCTCAATTTATTTCCATAGGTTCTACTTGGAACTCTGATAGTCAATCTCGCAGATCTAGATCTTTTTGAAAAAATTCCAACTGTTGCGCCACCAATAACTGCACATAGAAAATTAGGGAAAAGGTTGTGGAAAGGGGTTTAACATTGTCAAACCCTTGTATAGAAATCAACCTTTAAAATGAAATAAGATTCCATAAAGGAAAGAAAATATGAAGGTAGGTATTAGATCTACCTTGACAATACCTTTAGGAATGGATATTGAGATTGCACATATTGATTCAAAGATATTTAAATATTGTTTTTTTTACCGTGGAATGTAAAAAGGAATTGAGGATACCTTCACAAATGCATGGATTTATGAATGTCACTCATAGATCTTCAATATTGTTATGCTTGATGGAACACTTTCTATGGAGGAAGAATGCATGAGGATGGACAAAGGATCTTCTTTCCTTCTTGAGAACTCCTCTACTTGGCCATCATAGGAGAGAATCTTTCTACAATGTAGAAGGTTTCTTTCAAATTTTCTTGGATTCTTAGAGAGATGTTAGATCTTGGATTCTTTCCCTCAAATCTTGAATTCACTTAATTTGTTGATAGCATGATTGTCATTATGGTTCTCAATAATATATTTTGGATACCAAAATGAGGAGAGATATGGTGTTTATATACCTCATCACACATTTTAGGATTCAAAATTAATCCAGGCTAAGCATAGGATCTAATTTCCCATTGAAACACCACAATGGGGTCCTGGTTTAAATTTGCACCTAATCCATGGGGAACAAAATGCCCTTGGAATTTTATTCCTAGGAAAAAACACTAGAATTTAAATGGGAAGATGGGAAGATAGGTAGATTGGTTGAACATAATGGATATGAAATCTCAAAATTACCAAAATGGGGCCTACCTAAGCATCCAATTATGGATGATAACTTTTTAGGAAGGTACAAAGGAAGGATCCTCACTTTGATAGAGGCTTGTGTTCGTTCTCCTAAATACTCAATGTTGGTTAATGGTTCTCCAAATGGATTTTTCTTTATTTCTAGAGGACTCAAACAAGGATACCCTCTCTCCCCTATCTCTTTATATTATTTGGAAATATTTTAGGTCGAAACATATCCCATTTTAGGTTGGTGAATGAACTCTCAAAGTTTTTAAACCCTCTTCTTCACCAACAATTATTTTGCATCAAAAAATTGTTGATGACACAGGTCTTCTCAGGGTGGCTACTTTAATCGAGGCTAAAGAGTGGATAGCGATCTTTAATAATTATTCTTTGGTATCATGTCAAAAAATCTATATTTATAACAGTGTTATTTTCTTCTTCAATACTCCCCAAAATATCCAAATCAATATTGTAGCCATTCTTAATTGTTAGGTTGTCTGCCTCTCTTCTAACTATCTAGGCATGCCTTTAACTACCAGAAAAGTTGAGAACTCTATGTAGGATTTTCTGTTGGAATGAATTTAATTCAGCTTAACTTCTTGGAAGGGTACTATTCTTAGTAATGATAGAAAATTATAGATATTAACTACCTCAATCCAAAGCATCTATTATTTATATTGTCTCTTTTCCATACGCCTTGCATGAGGGTTATAAAATTTGATGTCATTAAAAGAAGGTTCCTTTGGTCTAGGATGGAAGAAAATTTGATGTCATTAAAAGAATATTCCTTTGGTCACTATTCAATAGGGAGATGGTATTCTCTCCTAAAGAGAATGGAGGTCTAAATGTTAAAAATTCTAGCATCTTGAATTTGGCACTTTTATCTAAAATAAGTTGGAAGCTCATCAATGGTTCTATAGATTGGTCCAACTTATTATGTTCTAAATATCTCTAGAATATGGGAGGTCTAAAATTCTTCAAAAATCAATTGCCCCATGCCTCTAATATCTGGAACAATCTGATCAAAACTATACCAACCCTTAGGGAAGGTTGTGCTTGGCGAATTGGAAATGGGTAAAATGTCCACTTTTGGAAAGATCCTTGGATCTCTAGTAATCCTCTAGAATTTCATCCTCTATTTTTAGCAATTGAAAGTGAGATTTCTGTAAGGCTAATTTATTAAGTGTGAAATTATTAGGATCTATCATCTAATCCCCTTACTTGGAAAATTGACCCTTTATGGTTTGAGGGACATCTCGGGATGGTGGTGGTTCAATTGCTTCAACTTCTTAATTTTTTGAATTTTATTAGATTGCACCAGCACGATAAATTCATTTGGAGTTTCTTTGTGGATGGGATTTATTCTATTACATTTGGTTATAATGTTGTTGATCATCAAAAGCCCCAAGAACTCAATTGGTCTAAAGTGTGGAACTATAAAGTGATTTCTAAAGTTTGATTCTTCTAGTGGATGATTTTCCATAAAAAAAATATCCTCAATTTGGATAGCATTCAAAAAAAAATCCAACTGGTCAATAGATGTTCTTTATGTAAAAATAATTTGGAATCTATTGCTCACCTCATGTTAATGTGTCAATATTCCTGGAAGCTCGGACAGAAAATCATGTCTCTAGTTTATAGGCAATAGATATGGTCTAAGGACCCTTATATAATATCCTCACTACAACATTTGAGACCATTTTTTGACGGCTATGTGTCACTTTTCTGAAATTATCCCATCGGCCAAGCGACAGGGACCAGTGTTGCAATTTTTGTGTCAGAAACAATGATGACTGTACCATCCATCATTATTGCATGGGTCCTAATCATTGCAATATGATCCATCTATGATGGTTATCATGTTGTCGTTACATATTTTAGCTATCACTTTTACGACACATAGGCATTGCATTGTTTCTGTTACCCGTCGCAGTTTGCACCGTCTAAAAATTTTAGCATGTCACCATTACAGTTTGTAGGTGTCAGAAATATGACAAACATGCAATGAATTTTCTATACATGCGACGTCAATCCGTCAACAATTTTTGCTAGCTTGACGTCACATGTATAGCAAATTCGTCGCACATTTGTCGTTACAGTTTTTTGGTGTCACAATTACGATAGATGTCTGATGAATTTTCTATAGATGCGACATCTAGCCATCGGCAATTGCCGATGGTTCGACATCGCATGTATTTTTTGAGTGTCACTTTAGAGTTTTTAAGAGTTTAGTGTCCTAGTGGACAAAACTTATACAACTGCTTCATGTTTATAGTTAAACAAATAAGAATCCCCACTAATTATCTAAATAATGTGTTATTTACGTCTCTAAATCTTTAGATGTACATAATTCCATCCTCACTTCAATGGATGTGGCAGTACTTTTTCTTTTTCACCTTATATTTTACCACCAAATTAGACATTGCGACGGTGTGAAATGTTGTCAAAAAAAAATATTTTGAGCTTCTCTTTGTTTTGAGAATAGTTTAACATTCTCTACTTAACAAGGCCAACCATGTGAAGGTGGAAGCTCATCTGGCCCCTCCTAGGAGTCTCTTATGACCCTTTATGACACTTCAAGATCTCTAAGATGTATTCTTAGGGATCGCAAAGGGTCATAAGGGATCCTGGGACACAACAGCCGAGAAACATAAATGTAGGCATCATGGTCACAATTGTTTGGAGACACAACATAATTCAGTGGTATACCTAGATGATGCAATGCAACCACTACTCCTCCAATTCTAAGTTGGCACTGCACGATCCAAAAACCATAGATAATTAGGAATAAATTTAGAGAGCGGAGGAGGAGGGCCATAACGACCCAAATAATATAAGGGATCCCTATATTATTTCAATTGTAATGGCCCTCCTCCTCCGCTCTCTAAATTTATTCCTAATTATCTATGGTTTTTGGATCGTGCAGTGCCAACTTAGAACTGGAGGAGTAGTGGTTGTGTTTCATCATCTGGGTATACCACTGAATTATTTTGTCTCCAAACAATTGTGACCATGATATCTACATTTATGTTTCTCATCTGTTGTGATATTTGCATTTATGTTTCCCAACTGTGGTGTTTATGTGCATGTTCTTTATGTGTTAGGCTTATGTCCCTCGCATCCAAAATATTATTTTCCCACTCTGAATTTAGAATGCACATGTAGCTGCGTAGAATATACATGGATAATAGGTTTTTCTAGATAGATATGGTTTTATGTATAATAAATGCATCTATTTTATTATGGTTACAATGCAATATCAACCAAAAAATTACAAAAATATAAGCTTAATTTAGTCAAATTAGCTGGCTTCAAATACAACCAATGTTTGCTTGTATTTCTCTCTTCCTATCTTTGGGCATCCAATGCTCGAAGTCATACTTGAAGAATGTTCACCAAAGGGGGTTCCGGATCAGAGAACTCCCTTTCACTTAATAATTATGAAGCCATCAATGGTATACTAATTGTTTAGGATTGTAAGTTTCCATTGATGGCTTCAAATTACCAAGCAAAAGGTTTTTTCTAGTACAAAAGGCTTCGCAGCCTCCAAAGCCTTTTGCTTGAATGTATTATACCCTTTTCTATTAGTGAATTACAATTATTTCATTAATGAAAAAAACTATAAATCAAAAAAGAAATTTAAAAGAACAAAACATAGATTTTCTTTACCTGATTGTGCTACATCATCTACAATAACTGTAATGGGGTTTGGAAACCCATTTATTTACAAAATCATTGAAATGTTCCTATAACTATCGTAAAAAATAATTTGAATATAATGAATTGTTTATAGCAGAGAAACAGAATTGTAAAAACTATACTTATGACATGTACATGTTCATTAAATTCCATAACACATGAGTGCTGAAAAACTTCCCGTATGAAGTATTATAAATTTTGAAAAATAAATGGGAGAGTTGTATGTAATGCCCAAAATTAATAACACTAGATTGGACATTAAACAAACTATTTACACTACTCTAAACATATCTAATTTGCAATGTTTTTTTTCTTTCTAAACAATGACATACTACATTAATACATACTATCAACCTATTTGTTATATAACTTAACTAGAATCTAAAATGATAATAAATCTACTTAGAAAAATAAAGCTTATTATGATGTTCAAATAACCAACATGACTTACAACTGCATACCTGAATTTCTCTTTCTTTCCTGTGTATCATATTCTCCTTGCCTCTCTATTTCCTACACCTGTATATATGGCTACACAACTAGATGCATGATATAAAATTCATATTTTATTACATACAAGATCATAAGATAAGCTACATCAATAACTTAGCTAAATCAATCATAAGGT
>MU223304.1:3936572-3958962 GCA_018584345.1 Thuja plicata
ATATATCTTATGTAATGGTTAGCAACTGGATTGGGCTACTCTTTGCATGAGGTACCATATGCCTCAATCAAATTGGAGGACTTATACTAAGCTTGTATGGTTTTTAACTTTCCTATCACCTATGTTGAGGACTTTAAAATGGATTGATGGATCCCTTATGTGTAAAACTAAAGCTGAAGACATATACAAAACTCTTTCTAACAAATTTATTATATTTAAGCATACTAATAGATCTTGGAATATTAATGTTGAGAATATAATATTACAAAAACACTTTGAGAAACTAAAATTATAATATTATGGACTAACATTTTGAAAACTAAAAAGAATTGTTTCAGGTGGTTAATGATCCTCGAAAGGATGCCATATAAATGCATGGTTTTAATTCTTATTTGTGCTCTATATGAAGGAAAACTAATATCATTAGACACATTAGACAAACAATTGAACTGCAATAAAAATTGACAGTTGAGAGGATGCTAGAGAGAGAAATTCATTTTAACTTCTATGCCTTTCCATTTTCCTTAAATGTTTGTCCTGCTACCTATCCTGTTTGTGATCCATGAAGGTAAAAGGAAGAAGCCCAACTTGAAAGAAATAAAAAATCCTAGTTCATGCCATTTTACCTAGAGAAGATTGAAGTGTCATGTAGTTCCTTTTATCTACTATGCAGTCTTCATGATTAAACAAAGGAAATATAAGGAAGTTGATGTTTGTAAAGATCCATTTGTTGAAGATTGGACCTGTCATGGTTTATTAAATGAGTAGTCAATGATTGTACCAGTTAGTAACTATACCAACCTTTTTCTCACACTCAAAAGTACACAAAATAATTCTCAGTAAATACACATCTCATTGTTAAAACCAACACAAAACATGATGAAATACGTCAGTCGTCAATGCCTTAAAACCACAAGTGCACTCTGTATACATGGTTACTGTGTTTGATTAATTTTTCCTAGAGTTTTTTTCTGCCAATGCTTTTCTATTGAAACCAAATGTATAGCACATTTGTATCCCCATTGAACTACTTTGGTCATTGTGAAGATTAGTATAGCTTCTTCTCTTTGATTTTATGATAGAACATGCGAGGGCCTTCTATCAGAAACTCCCATAAATGATTATCCTATAAGTAGATTGTAAATCCAATTACAAAACTTAAAGATTACATTTCAATCAAAATCTTAAAGTTCTCAAATGTCTTTCGAAAAATAGTCAAATTAAAATAGCTTTAACTAACCTTATATCCTATAAAACAAAATATTGAGATGCATTTGTTCGAACCATTTAATTTAACAATATATTGTGTGCAATAATCAACTCAAATAACGTGTATATTGAATGAAATTATGAAACAGACCCAAATTTTATGCAACACTTTCATATATACTAATACGGCCTTAGCCACAACACACCTATATTCAACACATCATATCCCAGAAAACCATACATTAAATAATCTTAATCTACAACGCTCCCTCCTCAATCTTAATTTTATGCTACATCTTTATTAGTTTTCCTGCATATAGAGCACAAATAAGAATTAAAACCTATACATCTTTCTAAATCTTAACGTAGGTGATCATCATATTGACTAATATCACCTAAAGGGATCCCTACCTCTACTGAAATCATGATGTATGTTCTCATTAGGTCCTCGGATGAAAAAGTTATAATATGCTCATCATATTGACTAATATCAATCAAGCCATCTTAGGGTATACGCCTCTAGTCATGTAATATGCTCTTAACAAAAGGCTAAAAAATAAGACATACCTCAAATGGTGAGTAAGCAGTGGCTTGTTGATGAGTATGCAGTGGCTTGTTGATCTTATACTTGAAGTCGCTGATAGAATTAAAAAATGACTTTTCAATACGCTACTACCGCAAATGAAAAATTTGAACATCACAAAATTTAGAAATTACAAGTTGTTATACCCTAAACATGAAGGAAACCAGCTGAGTTGTGACTACTGGATTCAATACAACAAGATCCCTCTTCGCACAATGGTATAGTTTACTAATTAGGGCCCTCTTCCACTCGCATGCATAGATCGATCACAAATGACACTTTATTTTTCTTTTTTTTATATAATTAAGAGGGTGTCGCAATTATGATGGTATCGTAACTATTACGACAACATCGGGGGCATTTGGAAAAAAACACTAAAATCATATACAAATGGTAGCGCCGTCGCAATTTCGCATCAAAATTTGACCCCAAATGTTGTAGTGCCTCAATTTTGTCTCCGCCCACCTATCACCCTTTCACTCAGGATTTGTGGTGGCATTCTCTTCTTTATGCAAGCTCAGCCTTATGGAAATAATTTAACAATCACAGTTTTAGAGAAAATTCTATTGCCAAGGAGGCAATATTTTTTGCTATTGTTAGTAATATCAAGGAAAATATGATAAACATTATCAAAATTCAACATAAATCCCCTTTCCTCTTTATATTGGGAATTTGCAAGGAAATGAGGTATTTCCTCTTGTCTTGAAATCTAAAAATCCCCTCCTTTGCGATTCAGAAGAAATATTAAATGGTCCCCCCTGATTCTAGACGGGTTAAACTCAATTTTGACAGCTCATATATTGGGAACCTAGGTTGGACAGTCGAGGGTGGTCTAATTTGATACATTTATGGAAAATCCTTTTAGCCTATACAGTTAACTTGGGGTTACAAACTACCCATGTGGTAGAGGTGGCGATGGGTTTTCACGGTATTGAGTTGGTCGTTAACCATGGTTACAAATATCTTATCATTGAGGGGGATGACCTAAATGTCAATACAATGCTAACATGAGAAGTTAAACCAAGATGGGAAACAAAATATTTATTTATCAAATGCAAACCTGCTTAGTGGGTATGCCAAATAATGTTAGACACCAATGTAGTTATCGTAAAGGTGATCAAGCTTCTTATAGGTTGGCATCCATGGGTTATTTTACCGACTCAATTCATACTTAGTTTGGATATGAAGAATTACCTCAAGAGGCACGTGAGGCTATCGAACAAGCTATCGCTACACTTGGAAAACAACACACAATCCCCACAAGGAATTTGTTTGATGGCTAAGAAATTTATTGAGATTATGCCTTTATTTTTTCTCATAGTATTTTTTTACAAATTTATATCCGTTGCTACTTTCTCTATCAAGAATTTTTAAAACAAATCCATGGGAGGAGACCTTTTTCAGATAGAACCTGATAATTGTGATCAGCTCAAGAAAAATAATACCCTTTGGCTTATTCTACAAGTTGTTCATGTGGATAATTACATTGAAGGTATGAAGGGTTTCAATGTTGAACTTTGTGAGAAGTTTTCTAACTCTTCAAACCAAGGAAAGGTGAAGATTGGGAGTTTTTCCTTTTTGGTGTTAATGGAATCAATTACAGACAATACTGGTTTAGTTGTGGAAATAAATACCATTCTTATAAATTCCAATTATCATTATAAATAGGACCTTAAGAAATTCCTCAGCCCATGGAAAAAAATACCTCATCTACATAATGACTTCAATTGAGAAGAACACCCTAGTGAACGGAAAGATGTGGCTCTTGTGTTGATCAAGTTTATCACTTGAGAAGGTAGCTCAATTTTTATTTTTCATATATTATCTTCCCTTAATCTATCTGTGATGAAATAGAAAAATAATGGGGTCCCCCTTTTGCATCAAGGTTTAATCCTCCACTTTTATGAATTTCATCTGACTTTGACCCCTGAGGTAGGGCCAAATAATTACATATTAATTGTTGAGTTAAGTAACCAGGTGGATAGTTCTAAGGATTCCCCTTCTTCAATGGTCTCTCCTCCTCCTAGCTTGACTAGGGTTAACCCCCCGAGGAGAGCCAAGCTGAAAGATTTAGGTAAGGAAAAAGAACTAGAGGAAACTATCATTTTCTCTAAGGATTCTTCTTCCTCCTAGTCAACTAGGTCAAAGTGGACCTAAGAAAATACCCCTATTAAACATTTAAGTCGTGGTCATAATCCCACTTCCCCTATTTCAACTCCTTATACATATAAAGGAGACCTAGAGGTCCTGTAAAATGTTTACTCTCCCTAATCCTATAGCCCCACTCTTGCTAATGAACTTTTGAATTATCTATGTATTATGGATAAAGTTGATAAATTATGCATTCTCTAAAACTGCTAGAATGTCATAATAAGGTTCCTAATCAGTCAGATACACATAGGAAGAAAGAAAATTAATAGGTTAGAAATGATTGCAGAGGCAGAGGCCAAAGTGGGGAATCGTTCCCATACTAGTGTGGACGAAATTCTTTGGAAGGTTGCTAATGAGATAGCTAAAAAATGGGTAATTGGAAAATCATGGAAGAACATGTTTATGATCTGAAGACTTTGATTCCCTTTGATGAAGAGAAATAGGAGATGCTTTGAGCTGTAGCCAATTTCAAGGCCAGTCAAAATCAAGTGAATAAGATGCTAGCAGATTTGGTCAAATTCAGTAAGCAAATGATGGACAAAATGAATTCTTCCTTCAACACTCTCTAAGAGGAATTTGAATACATGAAGGATAAAAGAAGGAAGCATGAGGAGAATCTGTAGGTTTTTTTTCATTCGCTAAAAGAGGGCCCTTCTATATACTTGGTTCTGCGTCAACACAAAAAGACTTCTTTCCTAGATACACTTAAGGCGCTTAATTAGTATTTGAACGAGATTAATCGCTCATCTATCTGGTTTCCTTTGTTTGTTGGCTCTAGTCTCGGGTAGTTTTGTTGCCAATTCTTTTGTTGTTTTGTTTTTTTTGTTTTTTTTTGTATTCACTTCTCGTGAATTCCTTTCCAACTGCTGAAGGGCTTGATGTTATTTTGTATTGATGGGTTTGGGCCCTTTCCTGATTGACTTAATCAGAAAATATGTTCTTCATCATTCATCCTTGCACTACATACATAATCTCTCTCACTTTGATTATTACATTTATTATTATACAATTATCCACTTAACCTTAGAATTAATCAAATTAGTTTCATTTAATTTTTTACATTTATTTATTGAAATTATTTGTGTAAAGTGATTTATTTTACTAATTTATATATTATAGGGGTGAACCCACAATAGTGGGTTACACTTTTTCAGAGGATGAAATTCCTCCTGAAATTTGCAAAGCAGACGGATTTAGAAAGTACTTTCAATAGAAAGTAGCGACTTTTGATAGAAAGTACTTTCTATCGAAAGTATTTTCTATTGAAAGTCCTTGAATAGGCAATTTCACTCAATTACATTTGATAGAAAGTAGTTTCTATCGAAACCTTATGATTAGAGGCCATTTGCATAGGCTAATAGAAATCTACAGTTTTCATGGCTTTGGGACTCAATCGCAGGGCTCAAATGGAAGAATAGGGAGACGTCCTTTTGGATCGCACAAGTACTCTGAATGATCTTTCTAATGAATATAGATTTGACAATTTTTGAATTAATTAGGTCTATGTTTTTTGACGTGCATTGAATGTAGGTTTTTTAATGAATATAAACCTCCAAGTTTGACATTCAATGAAAAATACTAGAAAAGAGAAAAAAAATTTGAAAAATAACAGTGGCCTCTGGCTTCAGGTCTAATTTCTATCAAAAAAAAAATTGAATTTCAATAAATACACAACAAGTTATAAGCTATGCAGTCAAGGTATGTCAAAATTATGGTTTACTCTACTTCAAATGTTCATAAAATATGCAGTGATCATGATAATGTCGTCAAACCAATTGCATGCCCTCCGTATGGATGTTACAAAACCAAATTTGAAAGAAGCACATTGATATCTATTTAACAAAAAAAAAATTTATGCTCTATGAAGTCAATGTAACTTTTTGAAAATGACGTTTTAGCAACATAGCAGTTTTAGTGGGAGAAAAAAAACCATTCAAATCAATTCAAAAAATAAAGAAAAATATATATTTAGAATCTAGACAGAAAATCGTAAAAGACTCTAGTTTACTTCATCTTCTGATTTCAAACGGTTTAACGACAATATGCATCTGACTCTGAACTGTTTTTTTCAAAATGTAGACTTCAATGTCCGTTTAGGCAAAAAAGTGTAACCCACTAATGTGGGATCACCCATAGTTTCCTTAAGAGAATTATTTTATGTAAATAATAATTTTTAAACCAAACCAATATTACATCTACTCCCAAACTTTCACCAAATCATGTTATACACTAGGTACAAGATTCATTTGTAAAACAACATAACTCCAATTGAATCTAATTTCCAAGAAAATACTAAGGCTCAATCATTATAGTGACCTCTCTTATATGTATCATAAGGCGAAAACTACAAGAAATGTTAAACAGGTGCATATAAGATTCTTTAATAACTAAAACTTCAAAATCTTGACTATTTCAACTTCTTTAATCATTATACTTTCTACATTTTGTCTTCTGGTTAAAGTTTCAAGAACCACTAGAACAATATTTAATGGTTGTGATACATAATGATGAATGTGATTATAATTATAGTTGTTGAATAATTTTATCTATTGTGAAATTTATCATTAATAATAATAAAAAATATAATGATCTAAGTTTTAAATAGTTTTCATTCTTTAATATTTGAAGGATCTATTTTTTTCTTTTCTATGATAGTTTTAATATCTATAACATTTTGGAGTTACTTTCTTGCCTAGGTTTTTTGGTAGATAAGGGGCCAAAGCTGAAATTTTGTATTAAGTTAAACAAATGATACATCAAAACAAAAAGTGTCAACAAAAATTAAATTGACCATCGTCAAAGAACCATATCAGAGATTATCTAATCCAACAATTTTTAGTCTAAGAGTGTTTAAACGAAGTAGAGGAAACCATGCTACTATTTTGTAAAATATGTCTAATGAGATAGAGGAAAAAAGCCTATACAATTATCATTTCCTAAACAAAAATAATGATATAACTAGCAAAAATCTTTCAATTCCATATCTAATCTGTTAAAGAAAGATGGATTGTCATCCTTGATCAATTCTAGTATTTGTGGTCATATCCAAGCATATGCTCTGCCTATTTCCCTTGTTGCTCTACCTCCATTGCAAAGGACGTCCCCTTCTCAAACCAGGATGTGGAGTGACCAATTAGAGAAACAAACTTCAATATGATATTCTACCCTTCATCCTCCCTTACTAGCTCTGCATTTCTTTACACTTCATGTGGTTCTCCTTTCTCCTCCTCTTCTTGAAGGGTATTCACTAATTAATCGATCCAATTTTTCATCATAGTCATACTTATGGACCCATTCATCCTCCTCATTAATCTTATGTTGGATTCCTTAAACTCTCACTCCAATCTTGTTAATATGAAGAACCTCCTTGTAGGGCCTCTATAGTTGTTTATTCGGATTCTTGCTCTGAAGTTTTGTACCCTTTTCTATCTTTCATCACCATCGCACAATCCATACAAAACAAAATTATCAAGTGTTCATCAATGTTGATTATTTCCTCATGTAGACTAGATAGATATTTCTTTTAAAACAATCTAACATAGATTTCTTTTACCACTACCTTTGTTTCCCTTGCCACCAAAATTGATGCAAGAAAACCAAAGAGGTTTGTGCCTACCCTATGTCTATGGTTTGCATGAATGAAATTGAACCCTAGAATTATTCTGACCACATGAACTATCAAGCTATTATTATGCTTAATTACCTCTCTAATTCCTTAAGTCCAAAATAGAGTCGTCAAATGTAGTTTAGCTGTTAGGGGATGTAATCTTAATTGGGGAATCCATGTTTGAATCCTAATGCTCACCTATGTATTGAGAGGGTTGTGAACCAGTTGGCAGATAAGGTAGGAATAAGGATACCTACATCAATAAAACTTGGAGATAAAAGCTCTTATAATAATGGCTTTATTCTCGCCTCAAATATCCCCAAATGTACTTGTAGCTAGCATCTTATGCAACTTGTTAGTATTAATGGTTTATGTGTTTCAAAGGGTGGCCTTTTCTTTCAAAACTTACTTTTGTGTATGGGACTATGTTGCTGCCGTTTTCTCATTCCATCATTCTTATTTCATTAAAAATGCCTACACCAACGCCTTAAATAAAGCCAATATAAATGTGATAGGTAGACATTATCTTGTCCCTAGTTTTTTAGATGCCATTAAATTTAATCCTAAACTAACTTTAGTTAGCCTTCTATACTTGGCTCCATCATTCTTGATTTAGCACCAACCCCTTGAAGCCTTAATCACAACATAATAACTTTTGTTGGACACTTTAAATTCAAATCTACCGCTTTTGTTCGTTTGCAACTTTCTACATATTTTATTATTTCATCTCTCCCAAACGAACATCTTCCTTCAACTATCAAAAAAAATGGTCAAAATTTCAAAGACATACCTCCTTATTGATAGTTACCTAAAATGAGATGATTTGCCATTTGTTCTCCACCTCTTACCATCCCATATTTTTTAACTGTTAAGTTGATGTCTTACTTCATTGTACCTGTTCACTAATTTCCTTATACATTAAATTGTCTCATAAAATATGGTATGCAAAAATCATTATTTTAATAGCCCTATACTTTCAGTCATTCTGACAACACTTTTTGTTTAATTTTTGAATCAAACTCATGAAACCATATTCCATGACTAGTAGTTTGCACAAACTCATCAGTCATGAGTATAGATTTGGTCTCACTTACTCTCATTACATCTAAATCATGTTCAATAGTTGAAACATCAAGACTTCTTCAAAGTCACCCTTCTCGTAATAATTCTAACTCAAAATATACTTAACACTGAAATTTCTAACAAAATAAAACCTACTTCACTTATCCCCAAACAATAAATTAAATTATTATCTACTGAATACAAATTATATTTTTTTTATAAAAACATAATCCATGAATAGTATAAACAAATTTTGTTATATTCAATCAACCCACTTCTAAATATCACCTTAGATAATACTAAAACTAAGGATCGCATCCATTAAATCTCCATAGCTGCGCTCTTAAAAAAAATTTAACCGACTGAAATTTGGAAATTTGGATTCATATGTTTTATTTGAAAATATCCTCAACAATGCATGTGCAAGTAAACAATCTAGGGAATGTTTGTTTGAACAAACTCGCAAAAACTTAATATCCCACAACAATAATTGGAAATGTGACTAGAAATAATTGCAATGAACACTGACCTATTTGATTGTAGATTAGTACTGCACAGCATGCAAATGTGCTCCACACTGGAATTAATGCGTGACTTGTGGATATGAAATACAATATGCATACCTAAACAACAATCATCTCACATTACGTGACGCTATTGAATCTAAGGTTTAAAAGCATGTATTGAACAAATCTGCAAAATCTAAGCTTTGGAAGCAAAACAAAATTTACCAACTTTTTCTTTTCCTTCAATGAAAAACAGCTATAATTAAATGGTGCCCTTGAACAGTAGCATGGAATGAGACATGCAAACAAAACAAAATAAGCTGCAACTAGGAGCAAAAAGATAAAAGATAATAAGAGGGTAAAAATCAATTGATCATATTGGCCACCTTTGTCTTTTTCGGCCGAGGAAAGAAGAACGATGTTTGCTACAAATTTACTGCTTAATCCTGCAAAACTGACCATGGTGGAGACTTTCGAGCAATTGTTTGAATGATTAAGAGTAGTTTAGCTGCAATTTGTTTACTTGTCTAGATAAAAATGCAAATTCGGTTGGGTTGGCAGATCCTTCTTCTTTTTCTTAATTTGCATACAAAAATATCTACATTTATGTAAGAAACGCTATTAATGAACTGGAATCAACGTGTACTTGAGTGAATGATCTTGAGGAGGGAGTAAAGATGATACCTATAATAAGACTTGTATAAATGATAGACATGCATGTATATATTTTTATCTTATTAAAAGGAAATTCAAGTTTTTTCTCTCGTAATCATTCAGAGTGATCTGTATCCCACACTTTGTATATACTATAGAATATGCCCTCTTTTCTACTGTTTTTGTACTGATCTTCCATGGAATCTGTACGTATTGGGAATGAATCCTTGAAATCTTATGAGTTACCTCTCTGGGTATGGTGCATTTTCTATTTTCAGCTACAGAAAAGGACTGAGAGAAATGATAACCTGACCAGAACTCAGGAAAAAGCATACCCATATTACAAGTTGACTGTAAGCATTCTATTGAGCTGGTTCCCAATAAATCTGATGTGTAAAGTTGAACCCAATGTGTTCACTAGTGCTTTGCTCGTCATCAAGTTAAAATACTAGTTGTTACTTCCTACATTCCACTGTATATGATGATATCAAGCTGGTCATGTGCAGGATGAAGGCCTATAAAAGGACCTAAAAATCTTCATGCTCTTCACAACTTCATCTCTTCTTGTGCTGATTTCAATTAGCATTAGATATTTTTCTTTTCTCTTGAGTACTGCAAAGGCAGTTTCTTCTTTTGTTCAATGGCTTTTCCTCTGCAGCTTGTGGTGGGAATTATTGGTATGTCATTTAGACCACTGCTTTAGAAACATTTCACAAAGCATTGATTAGAAACTGCTTCTATGAAATATAAATAAAATATTATGGCTATTTGAAAATTTTGCTGTACTTATTCGAAATCAAAACTTTTAAAATGTGGCTAGAATAGGAGATACAGGCCTATGTAAGGCCAGAATAGAATTTGTAAGCTTTTTTGGTTGGTCTCAAATGGGACGATCATGGTTAGGATGAATCATGGTGCAGATAGACAGATTGAATATATAGGACACGTATGATTTCTATTCTATATGTTAGTCAGAGAAAAATAATGTAGGCCACTGGGTTTTGCATAAATATTGTTTCTTTCTTGAAGGAGACTGGATTAGTGATCTCTAATCCAGATTTGTCTTTTAGAATAGTCAGTTTATAATGGCTAGAACACTCCATTAAAGTTTGTATTTTGAAGTTTATATCAAGCAAAACTCCCATAAAATTAAATGGTGTTGCTCTATAACAAGCATACTGTCTTCTTAATCACAAGAGATTCTCTTGATTGTTTTGCGTTCTAAGACTTTTTTATCTGGATTAACATTTGGATAACTAGATTTTGATTATAGTGTAATTAATGCTCATCGTGGCTCATCATGACTAATGTCTCAAAGTGGTCTATGTTGTGCAGGAAATATAACTTCACTGGCACTTTACCTCTCACCTATGTAAGTACTGTGTAAACCATATTTCTCTGAGTCAAAAAACATGTTTAATGTAAATAAGCATGACCAGCATGTGAGCTTGCACTATTGATCAAGATCAGTATGTTAGCTTATTTATAAATATGATTGTGTTTGGAAATTGCAGGAAAACATTCTGGGGGATATACAAGCTCAAGTCTACCCAAGAGTATTCAGGACTTCCATATGTGTGTACCTTGTTCAACTGTTGTCTTTGGGCACTTTATGGAGCCCCATTTGTTAAACCCCACAGCACTTTGATCCTCACGATCAGTGGTGCTGGATTTGTTCTGGAATTATTTTATCTGCTGTCCTTTCTGACATATGCCCCTAAGCAGGAGAAGGTAACTCATCATGCCAGCTATAAGTTTGTAACTGAAAATTCATATAAGTCTTGTGAACAGTGTTGATGCTTGACTAGATTCCATGAAAGAAGCTAAATAAATATATAGTTGTAATTATTCTGACATGGATTCCTTCAATCTGTTTTGCAGGTGAAAACAATGCGGTTAGCCATTGCAATGATGGTTGCTTTTGTCGCGGTGGTTGCAGTTACGGTTTATGCGCTGCACACATACAGTGCCAGACAGTTGGTGGCTGGCACTTTAGGCGTGATCCTTTCCATTGTTATGTATGCCTCCCCATTATCCGTCGTGGTGAGTTTTGAAACTTGTGTTCTACTTAATTAAGATTCCTACGAAAAGTGTATATATGCAATACCATAATCTCTACCAAAAAGCAATTTAAAACAAATCTAAATTTCAGACTCTATTCTAATTAAAAATAATTAGAAAAACATTGCTCTCTACCCAAAAGCAAAAAACCCTAAGTTGATTAGCAAATGAATTTATCCTTCCATGAATGTTGATGAGTTTGTGATTTTATATTGCAGGGGGATGTTATCAGAACCAAAAGTGTGAAGTACATGCCATTTTTAGTCTCATTATTCAGTACTCTAAACGCTCTTGTCTGGTCTGGATACTCTGTAATGGCTAGGGATATCTTTATAGCTGTAAGCTTATCTCTTTTCCTAGTGCCGTTTTCAACTACAGTTTTCATGTAAATTTTGGTAAGGGCAATGCACTTTTTTTCTGATTAAATTATTACTTTTTTGGCAGGTACCCAATGGCATTGGTTTCCTCTTAGGAATAACTCAGCTCGTTGTTTACCTCGTTTACAGAAGCTCAGAGCCTGTTTTACCTCTATCTCCTGAACATCAGAAACTTCCTGGAACCAAAAAGATAGATGATGTATTTGATTTGCCTATCCATATTGTGGAAGTGGACGCCTCAAATGTTGTCAAAGTGGCTCCAGTGAATGTTGTTGTAGCTGATCAAGTTTAATTTCGTTCTCATTGATCAATAATTAACAAGTTCTATACAGTGTACAGCTTCAGCTTCCTCAGACAGTCAGACTCTGTTAAATTGCATGAGAATCAGGGTTAGCAGAAAAAAGTGGAGGAAGATGGCTATCTAATAATTAAACCAACCAGTACCTCTCGGAGAAGGAAAAATGTATAGAGAGCTGACTACTTGGGGAGCTTGATTGTAACCTCTAATTCTGCTATTTTTGAATAATGAAATGCTTCGTTGGCACTACAATTCAATGAAATCTTCAAGTTCCATGTACTATGTTTGTATGAATATGCAGCTCTGTATGCACTTCATATTTTGAGATAGAACTAATTAAACTGTACAAATGGTTGGTGCTCTAGGTGTACATTGCCTCATAACTAAGCAATATAATTTAATACCATCACAGTACAACCTCGTGCTTATATATACAAAGAAAATAAACAACTGTAAAGCAGACAAAGAACAAAACAAAGAAGTCAATGCTGACAAGATGCTCAAGCTAACGGGCATAAGATAACTATAGGACGAACGACAACATTTAATGAACAAAAAAATATAAAAGTAATGAGTGGGTAGGCATTGGATTGCATTCAAAAGTAAAAATGGAGAAATGATGTATTAGTTGGAAACAAAGTAGATTCAAGAAGACTAGAAAGGGAAATTGGCAGCCCACTTCTTCTTCTAAGTGAAAGTTAAGGTTATCTTCTTATGAACCAAAAACAATGGAAATAACATAACAAAATCCCTTCGGTGGGAACAGCTGGTATCATTAAAAATTTAAATATGTCAAATTAAATATTAATTTATATTGAAGGATGTTGGAGAGTTACAATGGAAACAATTGTTGTTTTATATTTGATGTCAAACCTTAATTAGTGAGACTATTGCTATCTGTTTGAGTACCATATCTATTGATTGATGAAGAAGATTTGAAGGCAAGGATAACAAGAAGACCAAGTGAAATGGTTGAGTTATGGAAAATCACAAGGGTACTTGATCAGTTGGCACATTGGCAAAGTAATGTGTTGTTTATCTTTTGATGACAATTTACTGTGAACAGTTTATGCCGAGCAAAGTTTGTGATGACCGAACGTCAATAAATTGCCGAGGAAACCAGTGATGACCGAGCGGAAGAACACAGTTTTAGCCGAGCAGTAGTATTTTGGTAATTGTTGAGATTTGAGATCTATGGCCGACATAGTTGATTTTATTGGGATATGTAAAGTTAATTGAGGACAAGCATGATTGGTCCACACTATTTAAATGCACGGGTAACTGTAATTAATGCATGGATCAAAGATTTAATTAGTGATTGCTTTGGAGAAGTAAATTAAATGTAAAGATGGAAAGATCCGTTGGATCTGACCTAACCTAAGATCTACGATCTTGATTAAGTGGCAAAGATTTATTTTACCTAGATGAAGAGGTATAAGATAAATCTCAAGGGGTTATTCAGAAGTGTGTAGAAGGTGTATGATGTGTATACAAGAGGATTGCATAGTTAATTGACTGATTGGCATGATCTAACAGAGAAGGCTGAACAAAGAAGCAAAGCTGTGAGAGTGATTGCTTGACGGATTTCCAGGCATATCTGAAGATTGAAAAGAGAATGGAGGCCACTCAGTGAATTAGCATTAGAGCTGAATTGGATCTAGATTTTCAAAGTAAGTTGTATGTATCAGATCATACCTGCTGATTACTTTCTAACCATTTTATCAGTCAAAATCCTTTAACCAGATTGACCTAACAGTCATTTTATAAATCCTTTGAGAAAGGTGACATTTAGGTGGAATGTTCTAAGTCCTCTAACAAGGCCACTCCTGACAGGGTGATTAAATCCTTTAACCAAGTCACATTTAGCAATGTGTTTTGTAACCTTTAACAGGGCTGGCTCCTAACAAAGATCACTTCAGAAGAGTGAAAACTTGATAGCATGTTATTGGTGGTTTTTCTCAAATTGGGTTTCCACGTTAAATACTGGTGTCAACTTGTGTGAATGTTCCTGTTTTATTTTACTGTTAACTTTCTGCAAGCTGAATACTTTTGAACAGTAAAACTGCATATGTATGTTGTTGATTTATGCTATTGCTACCGAGAAGATCTAAGTTGTTCAAAAAGGTATAAATTTTAATTTGTTAGATCTAGACCTGAGGATAACTGATTCACCCTCGTCTCAGTTATTATGAATTTATTCTAACAATTGGTATTAGAGCTTTGGTCTCTTGAAAATAGTTTGAAGGTACTTGGAGCAAAAGATCAAGATATATAAAAAGGAGGTACCAAAGATGAACAAAGATAATTTCCCTGCATGGCAGAGTTTGATGAAATTGCATCTGGCTGGTATTGGTGATTCTGCTAAGAACTATATTGAACATGATTATGTAGCCCCTCTACACCTGCCACAGTTGCACAGTTAAGAGAAAATTAGGAACACAATCAAGCAATGTTGGAGATTGCATCATCTCTGAACTACCATGAGTTCGAAGACATAAAGAACTGTACAAATGCAAAGCATATGTGGGATGCCCTAGCGACCATCTATGGAGGTGATACAAATGTGCTGAGAGCCAAATCTGAAAGTTTAAGAGGTAAGTTTGATGAAATGAAAATGCAAGAAGGAGAAAATATAGTTCAATATTATGGTAGGATAAAGGAAGTTGTAAATGCTATTAAAGGAGCTAAGGGAACCATTGATGATAACACCATTATGAGAAAGGTATTGAGAACACTTCTTCCTGTATATTCTATTAGAGTCTCTACAATTCAAGAGTTAAGATGTACTCCTAATAATAATTTGACTTTAGAAGGTCTGGTAGGTAGACTTACTGCATTTGAGATGTCAAATTTTGATAACTACACTCCACAAGCTATTGAATCTGCATTCAAGTCCCAATTGGTCCTTAAAAAATCAAATAAAGGAAAGAAATGTGTGAACAATGACAATGACACCACAGATGATGATCTGGAAGAACTTGAGGCACTCATGGAAAAAAGACTATCTAGAGGAAAAGAAAAATTCAAAGGTAAACTTCCTATCATTTGTTTTTCATGTAAAAAAGTAGGTCATATTACTGCAAGATGTCCTGATAAGAATGACAAAGATGAAAGAAGGGACAGAAAGTACAAAGACAAAAAGGATGACCAAGACTTCATAAAATATAAATATTACAAAGACAGAAGTAAGAAATCTTGTTATATAGCTGAAGAAGCTTTTGACAGTGAAACTGATAATTTTGATGAAAATGATATAGAAGTTGTGTATGTTGCTATGAAAGATGATTATGATGATGATGAGAAAACTGCACTAATTTCTTATGTGTAAAGGTGACCGTTGGATTATAGACAGTGGTTGTTCAAATCACATGACTGGTGATAAAGATAAATTTAAAACCTTAGATCAGTGTAAAGGTGGTTATGTTAAATTTGGAAATGATGCACCATATCTTGTTAAAGGGAAAGGCTCAATTAGCTTGACTGACAAGATCCGATGTGACAATGTATATTGGGTTGATGATCTTAACTATAATTTATTAAGTGTTGCACAGCTGAATACTTCTGGTTACAGAGTTGAATTCCATCACAAGAAGGAAAATATCTATGATGCCACTAGAGAATTAGTTGGAAGTGGAGAAAAAATACAAGGTAACTTGTTCTATCTGGACTTAGCTGATGAGAAATGCTTATTTGTGCAATATAATCATGTTTGGTTATGGCATAAAAGGTTGTTTCATGTAAACTTTGATAATTTGGTAAGCATAAGCAAATTGAAAAAGGTTAGAGGGCTTCCTAAGTTAAAGAAACCTGAAAATGCAATGTGTAAGCAATGTCAATTAGGAAAAATGACTAAATCTAGTTTCAAAAGCAAGACTCATACTTCTGAGGGAATTCTGGAATTGGTTCATACTGACCTTTGTGGTCCTATTGCTAAGAAAAGTTACTGTGGAGATAGATACTTTATTCTATTTGTTGATGATTACTCAAGAATGATGACTGTTATGTTTCTTAAAGAAAAATTGAATGCATTCCATTTATTTAAGTGGTACTTGGCAAAAGTTGAAAAGGAGACAGGTAAAAGCCTATAACATTTAAGATCTGATAGAGGAGGCAAGTTTATTTCTAATGAGTTTAACAGGTTCTGCAATGACCAAGGGATAAAAAGATAGATGTTCACGCCTAGGACACCACCACAGAATGGTATTGCTAAAAGAAGAAACAAATCTATCATGGATTGTGCCAGAACACTAATGATAGAGAAAAATGTTGCACAGAAATATTGGAGAGAAGCTATAAGTACAGCAGCCTATACCCTAAACAGAGTACAAGTCAAGTAAGGTACTAATACTACACCTTATGAGCTATGGTATGGATATGCACCTAATGTAAGATATTTCAAAGTTTTTGGAAGAAAATAAATCATACTAAAGGATAATAGAATGGAAAACTTGATGTTGAAGGTGAGGAAGGCATATTCCTTTTTTATTCAACTAAAAGTAAATCATACAAGTGTTTGAATTCTAACACTAACTAAATTGTGGAAAGTGCAAATGTTAGAATTGATGAATATGCAGAAAGAAATGAAGCTGAAAGCACACAGGAACCTGAAAGTTACAAATCATTTATCTATATGGATGAGGAAGATTCTAGTGAATTACCTAAACCTGAGAAAGAGGTTGCCGAGAAACAGCTAGCATCTTCCGAGTCACAGAACGAAGCTGTCGGGCAAAAGGAGGTAATTGTCGAGCTATCTGATAGAGATGTCGAGTCACATAATCAACCTAAATTGAACGTGAATGATCAATCTAAAGAAGAAAAAGAGCCTACTATAGCAAAGTATGTAAGGAGGCACCATAAACCTGATCAAATGTTAAGATCAAAGAATTCTGCAGTTATGATAAGAAGCAAGTTGAGAGAAGATGCATGCTTGTTATGTGATTTTGAACCTAAAAATGTAAAAGATGCCTTAAAAAATAAAGATTGGATACAAGACATGAATGAAGAAATTGAACAGATTGAGAAGAATAAGACTTGGACACTTGTACCTAGGCTGAATGACAAAAATGTAATTGGTACTAAGTGAGTATTCAGAAATAAGCTGAATGAACATGGAGAGGTAACAAGAAATAAAGCTAGACTGGTATGCAAGGGTTATGCACAAGAGGAAGGAATTGATTATGTAGAAACATTTGCCAAAATTGCAAGATTGGAAGGAGTAAGAACCTTACTTGCATATGTAGCCTACAAAGGTTTTAAAATCTATCAAATGGATGTAAAGTCAGCATTTCTAAGTGGGATATTACAGGAAAAAATTTACATTGAACAGGTTAATGGATTTGTTGACCCAGGCAAGAGGAACATGGTTTGCAGATTACACAAGGCACTATATGGAGTGAAGCAAGCACCAAGAGCATGGTATGAGAGATTGCACAATTATTTGATAAAGATTGGATTTACAAGAACCAATGACAACAATAATCTATATTTGAAGACAGAGCAAAGTAAAGGCATTTTATTAACTAAATTTTTTGTTGATGACATTATATTTAGTGGACAAGATGTGTTATGCCAAGCATTTGCAAAGGAGATGCAAATTGAACTTGAGATGTCTATGTTTGGTGAAATAAAAAAATTTGTTGGCTTACAAATATATCAGATGAAGAATGGTATCTATATTACTCAATCAAGATATGTCACGGAGATACTAAGAACTTTTGGAATGGAAGATTCAAAACCAGTGAGTACACCCATGGCTACTAGATAGAAGTTAACAAAAAATGATGATACAAAAGAAGTAAATCAAACCCTCTACAGGTCAATGATTGGAAATCTGCAATATGTTGTTCACAACAGACCTGATATTGACCTGGCTGTTAGTATTGTTGCAAGATTTTCTGCCAATCCCAAGGAAACTCATATGATGGTAGTAAAAATAATTCTAAGATATTTGAAAGGAACAGATGAATATGGTATGTATTACAAAAAAAATGACAAGTTTGAACTCAAAGTCTATACTCATTATGATTGGGCTGGAAATTTGGATTATAGAAAAAGCACCATAGGTGGAGCATTTCTTTTAGGAAAAAGATTGGTTTCATGGATGACCATGAAACAGAATTGTACCTCACAATCTACAGCTAAAGTCGAGTATGTGGCAACAGCAGTTAATTGTTCTAATATTGTGTGGTTGAAGATACTACTGAAAGGTATGAAAGAAGAGATCACAGAACCAGTTGTCATATATTGTGATAACACGAGTTCCATTAATATTTCTAAGAACCCTATAATGAACTCTAAAACAAAGCATATAGCTATCAAGTATCATTACTTGAGGGAGCTAATATGAAGAAGGAAGTGAGACTGGAATATGTGAATACTAAGGAAAAATTAGCTGATATATTTACAAAGGCACTACCCAAGGATGCTCATGAGTGTCTACAAGGTGAATTAGGGGTGATTCCCCTAACTAGGGATAATTAGTTCAGAATGGTACTATTGCATTAAATGTTATATTCATAATATTTGTCACATTGATGCACGGGCAGACACACTTTAGGATTTTTCTTAAATTTGTGAAAGACAGACAAGGACAGAAAAGAGGATGAGTCATAAGCAAGATGACATGAACAGCATGATACAAAGTTTAGAGTAGAAGAATCTACATGACGAAGATGTCAACGTCTTTGGCATTTTTGTCAAAGAGGGAGAAGTTTACTGAAAGAGGGAGAGTTTACTATACTCAGAGATAAAGGAGGAGTTTACTGAAAGAGGGAGAGTTTACTATACTCAGAGATAAAGGAGGAGTTTACTGAAAGAGGGAGTCTACAAATGAACAAAAACAGAAAGATTTTAGTGTGATTACAGACACCAAGGGAGAATCAGAATGAAGCTAAAGATATTAATGAAGATTTGTTCATATCAATGAACACAGGCAGACATTTTGGAATGTATGGTAACTATGGTTGGAAAATTATTGTTTTAAAGTTTAGTGTTGCCATCAATGCTAAAGAGGGAGATTGTTCGAAACCTACAATGGAAACAATTATTATTTTTTCATTGATTTCAAACCTTAACTAGTGAGACTATTACTATATATTTGAGTGCCATATCTATTGATTGATGAAGAAGATTTGAAGGCAAGGATAACAAGAAGACCAAGTGAAATGGTTGAGTTATGGAAAATCACAAGAGTACTTGATTAGTTGGCACATTGGCAAAGTAATGTGGTGTTTATCTTTTGATGACAATTTATTGTCAACGGATTATGCCGAGAAAAATTTGTGATGACCAAGCATCAGTAAATTTTTTAGGAAACAAGTGATGACCGAGCGGAAGAACACAGTGTTGGCCGAGCAGCAGTATTTTGCTAATTGTTGAGATTTGAGATCTCTGGTTGACATAGTTGATTTTATTGGGATATGTAAAGTTAATTGATGATAAGCATGATTGGTCCACACTATTTAAATGAACGGGTAACCGTAATTAATGTATGGATCAAAGATTTAATTAGTGATTGCTTTGGAGAAGTAAATTAAATGTAAAGATGGGAAGATCCATTGGATCTACCCTAACCTAAGATCTATGATCTTGATTAAGAGGAAAAGATTTATTTTACCTAGATGAAGAGGTATAATATAAATATCAAGGGGTTATTCAGGAGTATGTAGAAGGTGTATGATATATATGCAAGAGGATTACATAGTTAATTTACTGATTAGCATGATCTAGCAGAGAAGACTGAATAGAGAAGCAGAGAGTTGCAAGAGTGATTGCTTGATGGATTTCCAAGCAAAAATGGAGATTGAAAAGAGAATGGAGGCCACTTAGTGAATAAGCATTAGAGTTGAATTGGATCTGGATTTGCAAATTAAGTTGTATTTATCTGATCACACCTGTTGATTACTTTCTAACCATTGTATTAGTCAAAATCCTTTAACCAGGTTGACCTAACAGTCATTGTATAAATCCTTTGAGAAAGGTGACATTTAGGTGGAATGTTCTAATTCCTCTAACAAGGCCACTCCTAACAGGGTGATTAAATCCTTTAACCAGGTCACATTTAGCAATATATTTTGCAACCTTTAACAGGGTTGGCTCCTAACAGAGCTCACTTCAAAAGAATGAAAACTTGATAGCATGTTATTGGTGGTTTTTCCCAAATTGGGTTTCCACGTTAAATACTGATGTCAACTAGTGTGAATGTTTATGTTGTGTTTTACTATTGGGTGATCCCACAATAGTGTGTCCCACTTTTTGGCCAACTTTGACACAGAGATCAACATTTTGAGAAAAAACTTCATTTTTGAACACCTATTGCCGGAAAACTGTAAGGAATTTGAAGATAATGTAAACTAGGGTATTTTAGCATTTTATTTCTAGTTTCTAAATATATTTTATTTTTTTAAATAAAAATTCATTAAAATTCATTTTTCTTTCTCCTTTGAAAAGTGGTTCTTGTAAAAAAACTGAGATTTTAAGAAGTGACTGTCACTTTGATCAACATAACTTTTTTTTTAAATATGATAACAATGTAATTCTTTCAAAATTATATTTGTAACTTCAATATCCAGAGGATGTAATTGGTTTCATTCATTTTGGGTCAATATTTCATATTTTATTGAGTTCTAAAGTGACAGTAACTCTAATTTATACATAAGGTCACTTTGATCACCATAACTTGAAATGTATATATCGAAATTCAATTTTTTTTTTAATAGAAAGGTAACACAAATACCCTTTTCCTACATATTTTTCATATTTTGTTTTTTGTAATTTAGTATTTTTTCTGAAGCCTTGAAGAGACAAGTTGTTGAATCGCCAAACGACCTATGTTTAGTTAAAGTAATATTTGAAAGTGATAACAAACTCAATATGTATCAAAATTATAGTCATTAGAAAGCTTGTTCTGAATCGCATCATTTGGTATCATCTATTTGAGGAAAACATTTGGTTTGGTCTCTGTTGCAGGCCTTCAAAGACCAAATTTTATAAAAAAAAAATTCTTTCAAGAAATTTTCATTTTTGGGTTCTTTGAGCGAAGACCCCCTTCGTGCGAAGGGGTCCAAGACACTCCGCATGAAGACCCTTCACGCGAAGCCCCTTGTGTGAAAATTCTGACAAAAACCATCCCACCGGATTTTTATCCTGGGCACTTCGCGCAAACTAGGTCGGCTTTGTTGAAAAAACAATTTTTGAAAAATTTGGAATGGTATAAAGGTAAAGTTTTTTGTTTCTAATTTTTCACCAAATTGCAGCAAGTAAATTTTCTTTTTCTATTATTGTTCAATTTTTACAATTGCATTTTTGGAATAGGGATTGTTATTTCTATTTTTTCAAAGGCATAATTTTGAAGAGGAGAAATACTATATCAATGTATTTTTTTGAAGAAATTTTTTTTTATTGAGCTGATCTTTTGGAAGACATTTTGTTAAGAGAAGAAATGGGAAACAAGAAGGGAAGAAAACAAAAATTTGCTAGAAAAATATCACCTGGTGTCGAACAAAGAAATCGTGAAGCTGCATTGACATATTATCATAAAACTAAAGAAGGTGAAGGACAAGCTGAAGTAGGAGGGTCAAGTCAAGTCGAAGAATTGCACATTGAAGAAGGGTCGGGATCACTCCCTACGGAAGCTCAGAAAATTGATGTTGGAGAAGGTTCAGGATCGCGTACTGCTACTGGTATGGATGAGCATATAAATTTATCTCAAACTGTAAAGAGAAATATTAATTATAGAAACTTAGATCATTTACTTCCAATGGATGTGGAAAATATGAGATTACTTGCTAATGTTCAACCTTTAAGTCTTGCTAAGAAGAGGTCAATGAATATGATAGCAAGAGAAATATTGGCTAAATTTGATAATTTAGAAACACTTGAACA
>MU223304.1:3984480-3999250 GCA_018584345.1 Thuja plicata
GGTCTAATCATTATTTGGATTATAGTTATTCAATTCATTGTTATAGTTTTGTGATATCTTATCTATATTTTTATTTCAATTTACATACATTTTACTAAACATTCTTTCAATTACTCAAAGTATTTCAGTTTACAGTTTATGATATGTTGCTTACAATTTGATTTATTCAAGCCTACTTGTCATCTTAAGAGATCGGTTGAATTATGTACACAATTTATTTTCTATAAAATGCCTTAAACCAGTAGATAGTGGTTAAGGTAAAGGTTCACCCACCTTGGTCTTGCAGAGCTAGAAGTGCAGGGGAAGAGGATCATAATCGATCATTCCCGTTAGTTTCCCAAAAACAATTGGTTTTCCAAACATTGGATTGGCAAGTCCATAGGAAATCCAATTCAGCAATTTTGGGCACCAACAGAACATAGGAAGACTTTTTGGATTGTATGGTAACTATGGTTGGAAAATTATTGTTTTAAAGTTTAGTGTTGCCATCAATGCCAAAGAGTGAGATTATTGGAAAGCTACAATCTAAAAAAAAATTATTTTTCATTGATGCCAAACCTTAACTGGTGAGACTATTGCTATTTGTTTGAGTACCATATCTATTGATTGATGAAGAAGATTTGAAGGAAAGGATAACAAGAAGACCAAGTGAAATGGTTGAGTTATGGAAAATCACAAGGGTACTTGATCAGTCGGTACATTGGAAAAGTAATGTGTTGTTTATCTTTTGATGATAGTTTACTTGAACATTTTATGCCGAAAAAAGTTTGTGATGACCGAGTGTCAGGAAATTGCTGAGGAAACCAGTGATGACCGATCGAAAGAACACAATGTTGGTCGAGCAGCAGTATTTTGGTGATTGTTGACATTTGAGATCTCTGGCCAATGTAGTCAATTTTATTGGGATATGTAAATTTAATTGATGATAAGTACGGTTGGTCCACACTCTTTAAATGCATGACTAACCATAATTAATTCATGGATCAAATATTTAATTATTGATTTCTTTGGAGAAGTAAATTAAATGTAAAGATAGAAAGATCCATTGGATTTTACCTAACCTAAGATCTACGATCTTGATTAAGTGGAAAAGATTTATTTTACCTAGATGAAGAGGTATATGATAAATCTCATGGGGTTATTCAGAAGTGTGTAGAAGGTGTATCATGTGTATGCAAGAGGATTGCATAGTTAATTAACTGATTGGCATGATCTAGCAGAGAAGGATAAACAGAGAAGTAGAGAGCTGTGAGAGTGATTGCTTGACGGATTTCCAAGAAGATGTGAAGATTGAAAATAAAATGGAGGCCACTCAGTGAATTAGCAGTAGAGCTAAATTGGATATGGATTTGAAAAGTAAGTTGTAGGTATCAGATCACACCTATTGATTACTTTCTAACCATTGTATCAGTCAAAATCCTTTAACCAAGTTGACCTAACAGTCATTGTAAAAATCCTTTGAGCGAGGTGACATTCAGGTGGAATGTTCTAAGTCCTCTAACAAGGCAACTCCTGATAGGGTGATTAAATCCTTTAACCAAGTCACATTTAGCAATGGGTTTGTAACCTTTAACAAGGTTGGATCCTAATAGAGCTCACTAATTAGGTTTCCATGTTAAATACTAGTGTCAACTTGTTTGAATGTTTATGTTGTGTTTTACTATTAAGTTTCTGCAAGTTTATTACTTTTGAACAGTAAAAATGCATATGTATGTTGTTGATTTATGCTATTATTTTCGAGAAAATCTAAGTTTTTCAAAGTGGTATAAAGTTTAATTTGGTACATCTAGACCTGAGGATAACTTATTCACCCCTCTCTCAGTTATTCTGAATTCATTCTAACAAAGGATTCTTTTGTTGAAATATGTGAGAAATTTGATGGTTTTGCCACATAAGAATCTCTTGAGTTCCTAAAAGTATTGTTGGTATATCTGATTTAGCATCTTATTCAGATTTTTGAAGAGGAATTGTAACATCATCATACAACATTATTTTATCAGCTATATTCCATTGAGATGCTATATGACAATAATTCTAAGTACAGTATAGAGAGTTGACCACCTGGGGAGCTTGATTGTAAGCTTTAAGATTCTATTTTTTAATAATGAACTATTTCCTTGGCAGTACAATTTAATAAATTATTTAAGTCCCAAGTTATTTGTTTGAATGAATATGTAGCTTTGCAAGCACTTCATATTTTGGGCTAGAATGGTATACATATAAAAGTAATCAAATTGTATTAATGGTTGGTGTCATAGGTGTACATTATTTCATAAGTAAAGACTATAATAGTAAAACATTATAGTACAATCTTATGTTATAAATATAGAAAGGAAATAAATAATTGTAATGTAGGAAAAGAAGGAAAGAAAGAAAGAGTCGTTTATAGTCTATAATATTGAATGATCTGTATATAGGTATGCAAATGATGACTTCAAAATAAAGAAGACAGTGCTAACTAGATGCTCAATCTAAAGAACAATATCTTAAAGTGAAAAATAATATTAATGAACAAAAGTAATGAATGAATTGGCATTGGATTGCATTCAAAGGAAAAATGGAGGAATGGTGTATTCATTAGTTGGAAACAAAGTAAGTGGTAGATTCAAGAGGACTAGAAAGAGGCATTGTCAGTTGATGGAGACAATCACACATAAGTATTCTTTGATACCAATTTGATGGTTCACACACATACCCACACATATTATGACTTCAAATATTAACATATTTCTATAGATTGCCTGTCAAAATAGTGATAGGAAAGTGTCCAAAAAATTATTATTTTCAGTTAATTAACATATAATCAAGTGTATGCAATAGGTATTACAGTGAGTCAACAAAATGACCAATAACCAATAAATTGATAACCCATCCACTTGATGTTAACGTTTCCATGATCACAAACAAAATCTCACTAACTCTACCCTCCTAACAATAGAGTGCTAGAAACATACACAAAAAATAAAAGAACAGAAAAGATAGGAATATGTCAGTTTAGAAATTTAACAGAGTTTTATTGATAGCTGAATCTTCAAAGATACATTTATCCAAACTGAACAATGTTTCACTTCCCCCTTAAGAAATAGAAGTGTCCAGAAAATTATTATTTTTAGTTAATTAACATATAATCAAGTGTATGCAATAGGTATTACAGTGAATCAACAATATGACCAATAACCAATAAATTGATAACCCATCGACTTGATGTTAACGTTTCCATGATCACAAACAAAATCCCAGTAACTCTACCCTCCTAACAACAGAGTGCTACAAACATACACAAAAAATAAAAGAACAGAAAAGACAGGAATATGTCATTGTAGAAATTTAATAGAGTTTTATTGATAGCTGAATCTTCAAAGATACATTTATCCAAAATAAACAATGTTTCACTTCCCCCTTAAGAAATAGATATTTATTCATTCCAATACCAAACTTACAAACAACAAACTACTGGACACTTGAGTCTTTGTAATATATTTTTTTTCTTTATAGACAACTTTTCCCATCAAATAATGTTTCCTTTCAACTCCACCATGAACTAAATCCCCTTCCCAAAACTTTCAACTTCCCTTTATATCCACCAAGGAGGTTGTTGAGAAATCGTTTACCCTCTAGCAACCAAAAAACAATAGCAAAAACAATTAAACTTCAAGTAGTATGTTTGTCTTCCAATCATCACAGTGATATGAAGTATGTACTCTGTAGTCTGTTAATGTTCTTGTCATTGTATCAACATGAACTCTGTATTAGCATACAACAATCACCCAAAACTGAACAAAATAAAACCAATACTTGAAGAGGGAAGCATGCTTCTATATCAGACTTGCAAGGCACAAAATAAAGAATGTGCTCCTTCACATGAAGCCAGGAATCAAAAATTATTCTCTATAACTTTTTTCTCTCATCAAACCTTATTTGTCTCTATTCCTTTCTTTCTCTTTTTCCAAGATCTCTTTGGCACAACTGTTATATTTATCCAAATTCACTGCTCAATTTTTTTTCAGCTTTCAAGAGGTTATCCTCATTTCTTACCATCCTCCTCCAATCTATAATAACCCATTCATCAACATAAAAAATTGCATGAAAACTTGAGATTTCTATGTCTTTGAATTCACTTTCCCCATACATTGACATTCCAATATCTTCAATATATATTACATCTGCACTTACTATTCCACCTTATCCTTCCACAACTTCATCCATTAGCCTTTCTCCCACATTGGCCTTCATCAAGTCATCCTTCACTTCTTCATTTGTATCAGCCTTCACAATATCACCACAAAATTCTATATACGTGCTACTCCATATTTCCTCTTTGCTGCAACAATTTATTTATCCTCTATTGCAATCTTCATCCTTGTATCTTTTTCTATATCATTTTTCTTCAACTCTTCTGATTTTTCTTTCCATTCTTACTCTATTGCTTCTAATTGCACACATAGATCATCTTCACTATGAATATTTATTGCTCTAACTTTTAATGGTATTACTGCAATAACTTCATCATGCCCCTATTTGCACTCATTTTTCTTATTTTATATTGATCCATCATATCCTCTTATGTTTTCTTCTCCATGGCTTTCAATTCCCTCTTTGTGATCTCTTCCTCATGAATTTTGTTATCTTCTATTGATGTCCCAATGTCTGCTTTTGGTTCTTCCTCATGAATTCCATTATCTTCTACTGATGTCCCAATGTCTACTTTTGGTTCTTCCTCATGAATTTTGTTATCTTCTACTAATGTCCCAATGTCTGCTTTTGGTTCTTTATCTGCATCTTCTTTATATATTTCTCCTTTTAATTCCTGATATTTTTTATTCCTACTTTACATTATTTCCTTTCATTACACTTATCCACTTCATTTCTTCAATTCACTCCATACTTGTGTTTATACATTCTGATATGTCCAATTTGTCTTTGTTTGTTTCCCTTGTTTTCCTTGTATCTTCTTCTTCTCATTTCTTTTTCATCTACAAGCCTCCAAAGTCCCATCTCATGTTCAACTAGTTCATCATCACTATGTATTTCTATCTCATTTTCATCTTCTTGTTTTAAAATAACCCTTTCAACAACTTTATCCAAAGATTCAAAAACATAATCATTGTTTAGAAACTAAAATATTGTCTATTTTCTTCAACACTGCTAACAAATTCTACCTTTGATGTTATCTTTTTTACCAAGTCTACACTATCATTTATATTCTTTCATCTAGGATCTTTTACAAACACAATTCCTTTTAGTTTCTTCAACCTATAAAATCTCTACAACTTTTTGCTTCACTTTTTCACTTCTAGCCACTAATACCCTTATCTTTTCATATTCATTTGTTTATTCGTGCCCTCTGTAAGACTTGTTGCTACTGTATAGTCAGAAAATGGAAGCACTTCCATTGTAGACTTATTTAGCCTTCTGAGTAAGTGGTTTTGGGTCATATCAAGAACCTTGAATGGGTTCCTGAGTTAGACCTGGCTTTCCCCTTGTTCTGCCCCTCTTTCTACTTCTTTCCAGCCTGATTTCTGCATTCTTGACTGCAAACCTGAGATTCTGGAATTCAAGGTCAGGGTCGACCTTTTTGGTCTATGTCAACCTCAACCCTGACCTAGGTCAAGGTTGACCTCAACCCTAACCTAGGTTAAGGTCAACCTCAACCTTGACCAAGGGTTCAAACTTCAGGGTCTTGCAATTTTTGGATGTCGGTCTTTGAAAAAGTTATTTCCCACTTCTAGGCCAGCTGTTTCGGGTTCCAAAGCATCGATTCCTAAATTATATTTAATATGAGTCCTCTCCTAAGGGTAAAGGATTTAATGAGAACTTAATTATCCTATGTCGGCCTCCTTAGAAGATTGTGCCCTAGTTTCATATAAAAGAGAGCCTTCTCCTCTCATTTTCTCTAAGTTTTTTGAAGCATCATTAAGCAATTGAGGAGCATTATCAAGTGAAGTCCAAGAAAGCTAAGGAGAAATATTTCAAGCAAGCATTCATCCATTCTCAATAATTCAAGCATCCATTTTCATGAAGGAGATCCATTGGAGGCCATTGAAGGATTCAAGCTAAATAGTGCCCTTTTGGTGATCTCTCCATCCACCTTCTTCCAAGCCTCTTCCAAATTCAAGAACCCATTCAAGAATTGGTGTTAGAGATCTATAAGAAATAGATTGAAGACATCCTACCATTCTACATTCTACATATTTGGTGCATACATACTTGTGGACTCAAGGATTCGAGTCCTCCACAAGGACTTTTTCAAGCAAGGTGAATTTGTGCATTTACTTTGTTTATCTTTATGCAATTTCAATTATACTTTGAGGTTAATTCCAAAACTAGGGTTTGACCAAGGAAAACCCCTCCCCCCCCAAAAAAAATCCCTTTTTCTTGTAGGTATAGGTTTGGGACTGCGGATTTGGACACAGATCTGGATACCCTTTTCGGCTTTCTTTTGGACTTCGTGAACAGATTCTCTGTCGGACCTGTGCAGGTCAAGGTCAACATTATTGGGTTAGGGTTGAAATTTGTGGGTCAGGGTTGACATTTTTCATAAGATGTCATCAGATCAGAAAAATATTTCTGGGTTTTGTTCTTCTCTGTGTTCCGATTCTGGATCATACTTCAATTTTCTAGAAACAGAGTACAGACCTCAAAAAAAAGCATTCTTTAATCTGCAATACTTTAAGGTTGGTTCTTCTTCCTATCCTTTTCAATTACTATAATAAATCATATTTACTTAATAATTAATAGAATTTAAGATCTCCTTCTTCACTCTCTTTTCCAAATAGTTGATTCATTTGTGCATTGATCCTTCTTTGGGGTTAATCAACTTGGATCTTCCATTTGTGCATTTGAGGATAGAAGGAGAGCATCTTATCTTCTCCCTAATCACAATTGCAATATACAATCAACACAATTCAATTAAATGTAAAGTAGGGTTAAGGAAATCAACACTCTTTAATCAAATCAAACAACAATTAACAAACAATCTCCTTACCCTTTTCCCCCCTTTATATTTTGGTGAACTCGCGATAGACAACTCTTTCTTTTTGGTGTTAGATTTACATTTTTTATGTTAGATCTTGCATGTTATTTCAATTAAATTTAAAAATAATAAATCAAAATTTGGTGTTAGTTCATTTGCATTGTATTGGTGTATGAGCTTTACCACCTCTAGTCCTACTTATAGTATCCTGGTTAGAAGAATCCGTAGACTTATGGGTTCCTTTGACCCTGAGTCTTCCTCTCCTTTCCTTAGGATTCCTGATGATAATCTGATAAGTCATGATTCCAATCCTTCTATGGAGCATAATTATTCTCACTCATCTCATGATGGAGAAAACGCTTTAAGAGTTCCTCCTGAACAAGTGCAAAACCTTTCAACCGAACTTGATAACATGGGAAATTGGCTTATCCAAGAAAACCATAATCAAGATTCTATCCAAGCTATAGAGGCTCTTAAGAAAGTCCTCCATGATAATGATCAAGGTATTATTTTTTGCGTAGTATTACTCATCTTGTGAATTTGAATGTTAAACCTTTAGCTCAAGAAGCTCAAGAGTTAGGATTCACACCTATTGTCACTAGCATAGGACCTTCTTCTATTCGTCTACCTAGTATTCCTACTTACACTCCTCCTTTGATAACAAATTCTCTCCCAAGTGCACCTATCCCTTGTTGGAATTATATTGAGACGATGTACTAAGAGGGGAGGGGTAAATCAGTACCTCTAAAAATTTTCTTGGTTAGCCCATTAACCCTTAATCATCAGTTTGTAAATTATCTTATCTAACTGTTCATCTTTCTTTATGCATATGCAATCATATCATAAGTTATTTTATTATGTAACCATAATAGAGACATTCATGAAAATAGATAACACATAACACAAGATATGATATCACAGAAAACTCTTGTTAGGAAGGAAAAACTGCGGTGGGGATTGTTACCCACAAGACTTCACTATCTGTAGATAAGAAGGGACTGGTTAAGGCTTACAATTGGTCACTTTTGATGACCTACCCTATTAGGAGTATTACAGTGGAGACCTGTTAAGATCTACTTTGTTTGAAGCTTTAGCAACATTGTTAAGTGTGCACTCTGTTAAGAGATTTGCAAAGAACGGTTAAGTCCACCTTCCACAAAAAGATTTTAGATGTGATGCACTTGTTAGAATGCAACTACATAAGTCTTTGATCTGATGATGTATGTAATATTTAATTGCTGATAACAGATCCAATTAAGCTTCATACATAAATGTAATCATCCTTCCATGATTGAATAATACCTTTATCTGCTCGTCGGTAGCCTCTGTGTGTTCTTGACAACTGATGTGTTTTGTTTCTAAACTTTGTATGAATTCTACCTTCTGCTCCTTAGCTGCTCTTCGTGGCTATCAACAATAATGAATTCATAACTCACAATTGATTTGAACATCTATTTATACTAGATTTAGGTTCAATTCTTGATTCATGCATCGCAAGTTAACTCTAGATCCAAGGTTTACAACTTGACCTTGATCTTTAGTTAGATATGTTTTAGATCCGTTAGGATACATTAAAACATTTACATAAAGCTTGCTTAACCCTCAAGTTATGATTTAAAACAAATTAAAACTCTATAAATAGAATTACATTGCTTTATCCATCATGTAAAAATCTGATCCACAATTTGTAGGTTCTCTAACTGACTGTCGGTTCTGACGGTTGGTTTTCTTGGTCGTCAGTGTTCCTTTCTTGAACTTGTCATCAGGTATGCCTTTTCTGTTCCTATCAGGTTAGTTCTCAAAATTGTGCCACCGGTGATGCTTGTGGTCGCCAGTTATGCTTTTCACTTTCATACTTAGCATTTTTCATGACCTCTGTGTTCTGTCGGGTATGCTTGTTGTTCGCCGGTAATGCTTGTAGTCTATCGGTGATCTCTGTAGTCTATCGGTGATCTCTATCAATTTTTTTCACTAAGTGTACTAATGGAAAAATAATGTCATCAATATCCCCCTTTGACATTAGTATCAAAAACATGATATGTGCAACATACTGAGTGTATTAGTATGTACACCTATGTATACTCCTTAGTCATTTGAATGACTCCCCCTATGTATATGTCGATAAGTGTAAGGAAGTATATATACATATCCTTATGTACTTTTCTTTTCCTCTTTTTCCTTCTGATATATATATTGTACATAACTATATACATTTCCTTTCCTCCTTTTTTGATTCTAAAGGCAAAGGTACTCACAACTTTTCAAAAAGGTAGGAATGTGAGGACTTGATCTCCTCCATCATCTTTTCCCATTTCTCCTTCAGCATTTATACATCCATGTGCTCTAGTGAAATCCTTACATGTATATCATAGATGTTGTCTACTACAAACATCTCAGGGGTTGCTATAAGATTTCTTGCATCAAAAATATGTTGCTGTAAAATAGTAAGATTGGGCAGAATATGTGCCTGCAGTTCGGTAATCTCACCTCTGAGTTGAGTTTCAGCATCCCATATTTCTTTCCTTAGCCTGTTGGCCTCTATGACCATGTCATGATGTGCCTTTATACTATCGGCATGTGAGGTTAGGCTTTGTGCACTGGTTGTGACATTTGAATCTATTTCTGTTAGTTTATCACTATTTTCTTTTAAAAATTTCTCAAGTGTGAAAATCTTTTGAACTAAGGTGATTTCTTCAACAATCATTGGCTCTAATTCATCAGTGAGTTCCGAGAGATTTACCTTGTTCAATTCCACTTCTTGGCTGATTTAATCAATTAACTTGTACTGATATTTCTTTTCTGCTTGTTCTTCCATAGCCTGCTCTACATCTATACTTTTCTCTGTGATGGCATCGGTAAGAACAAAAATTTGTTCCTTTACTGTAGCATTTGCTCCAAGTTTAACTTCAGGAACAAGTTGTTGGATTATCTCTTTTGCTTTGTCAAGTTCCAATGTTTCCCTATGCTCTTGTATCATTTTCTTTTGTATGGCTTTTCTATAACATAGCACTCCAAACTCTTGAAGTTTGTCACTGTCCAAAGTGGTAATATCTCAGTTTGGAACTTCAATTACTTTATCCAGTGTGACAGCTAATATGTCTTTCTTTACTATTTTCTTTTTCTTCTTCTTTGGCTGGGTGGAAGATTGATGTGCCACCATCTGTAAAGCGTGAGATTGGGTTGACTTGGTGGGTGAGGGTCAAGAAGATGAGACTTCCTTTTGTATATGTTCTCTATCCACCAGTCAGTTTGGTGAAGACGTCTCCTCATGTGCCTTGGGTGTATTAATAGATGTATCTTGTTTAAGTTTGATACCTTCATCCTTCTTGTCTCCTTCACTTTTATCTTTTTCTTCAACCTATCTCAATGTATCATCTGTTTTGTTTTCTACCTCTTTGTTTTGATCTTTTGATACATCTTGTTGATCATCGGTTGCATCCTTCATTTCTATATCTGTATCCTTGGGAGTGTTGGATGCAACTTTTTTTTCATCTGTACCCATATCCTTGGGTATATCATCATCTTTCTTAGATGATTTATCCTAACTAGACTGAATATCAATAGCATCTATTAATATGTTCATGTTTGTCAGTGTATTGACTGTTGCATTGTCAATAGTTGTGTCTTGTTCATCGGTTTTTCCCTTTGCAAAATTGATGTCTTCATCTTTTTGAACTTCTACTACAGGGTCTTGTCCTGTAATGGTATTGACAATGTTGTCTAACCATGTTTCATCATTTATATCAACATCTAAGTTACCTTTTATTGACAATTCTTCTTTGGTAACTTCTTCATCCTCTAAGCTGATGTGGATGGGGCTTGCTGGTACTTGATCATGTTCACCATCTTTTGGCCATTCTTCATCTATAATATCAGTCTATTTTTGGCATGTGATCTATACCTCTTCACTATCTAACTCAACTGTTGAGTTATCAGTTTTGGTGATAGGTTCCTTTTCATGACTTCTCTCCTCATCGAGATTGAGCATCTCACTCCATATTTTATGAGTGTCTTGTTCTAGCTCTATAATTTTCTCTTTAAGAAATTTATAAGCTCTCAATTTGGGTGAGAAGCTTTTTGTATATTTATCCATGAGTTCATTGATTTCTTCTCTCATTGATTCAGGAGGCAGAAGAGAGACCAGTACTCTTTCTCTTATCCTCTTCTCCTCATGGAGTGCAAAAGTGAATCTAGAATATATTCTATCTAATAGTTCTTGTGGAACATCTCATGTAGTAAATTGCAGTGGAACATAATAGTGTTTACACAACTTAGCAATAGGTGCATCTTCAATATTATTATGTTCTACAGTGTCCCTTCTTAACTATTTTCTAATTTTAGGATGTCCAATGGATGTAGCTTGAGAAATATACTTACATATTTCATCAATGTCTTCAGTCGGTGATGTAACCTTTGTTGTTCCTTTTCTTTTTTCATAGTGTCAGGTTCATCCATTACTGAGTCCTCTAAATCCTTGTTTGATTGAGAAAATTTCCTCCTTTTGGTAGGTTCCCTGATTGTTTGTTTTGCCTTTGGTGTGACAAGTTTCCTTTTATATACCTTTCCTTTCACCATGGGAGAAGGAATTGCTTCCTGTGTTGTTTGACTTCTTGTTCTTGATTTCTTAAGTGGAGGAGGAGGTGGTGAATCAGACTTCTCTTCCTCTGATTCATTTGGCTCTGTTGTATCACCAATGGGAAGTTGTTCCTTGGTGATTTCCTCCTTACCCTGTTGTTCATCTTCACCTTCTCCTTCTTCTTCTCCTTCAAAAGATATATTCAGATTCTTTACCATTTTTTTTTACTGTTTTACAGCCTTCTTGACAACAAGATTTGTTTTAATCTTCAGTTTGGCCTCTTCATAGGTACCAAATCTTAATTGCTTGTTGTCTATGGGTTCATTTAACAGTGCCTGAATGCATTCATTTTCTAATCTTGTTTTGATTTCATATTCCAATTTTGAAAGCCATGATTTCCTTGGAACTACAGCTTGTATGTATGTGAAATCAGTATCCACCATGAAACATATTTCTTCTCAGTGTTCCTCTATCAGACTCTCAGGAATTCTACTTCTTGCTTGTAGCATTTCCTTAATGTTTTTGAAATATTCATGCATTACATTATCAAAATCTGTACCAAGTGATTCTATGAATTCACCTATCTGAATGGTTATGGGTCTGCTTGTGTCCAATGTAACTTTTCCAATGGAAGGAAAGTATTCTTCAAAATAAAAGAACATGCACATTATGAGGGAACCAAACTTACAAGTGTTTATCCTTGAAGACCTTATTGTGCACATGTTCTCCTCAAATTGATGTAATAGGATCTCTGCCAGATCCATCTTCTTCCCATGTTTGATAATCTTATATGTTGTGCTCATAGCAGTACTAGATATGTTGTTCATTCTGCTTTCTTGGAAGATTTTGTATCCAACAACACATGCTCCAAACTTCAGCTCTACGTCGGTAATGGTGTTGACCTTTAGTGCTCATTTATCTGATTTTGCACCAGTCAGTTTTTCAACTTCTGCCAGAGATGGGTGCTTGTGAGCCTGTGGTTTATCGGTTGTAGGATAACCAGTAACCACATGAATAACATCCTTTGTTATTGCCTTAGGCTTATTTAGCCATAGAGTCTTGTTGTGAACTTTGCTAAGAAAAATTTTAATCCATTCTGTCTTGAAAACCTTGGGAAAATGCAGTGCATTTGTGAGTCCCTTTACTTCCAAGTGTTTGTGCTCTTCTTTGAGCTTTCCAGCATCATCACATAGTTCCCTATAGGCATTATCTAGGTCTAGATCTCCTATTTATAAGATCTTATAGTGAATATATGACCTTACATCCTCTACCAATAAAACCCTAGGTGGGATTTGGGAGAATGCTCTGGAATCATCAGGTTGAGAAGCTATTTCAGGGTGTAACTTGTATTTGGGTTCAGCACACGCTCCTCTGCTAAAAAGATTGAAGGATTTCTTCTTATCATCCTTAATTTTCTCTACTCTAGAAGTCAATGCCATCGTGTTTGCAATTTAGGGCTTTTCTTAATTAAAACAATGCGGTCGGTGAGTGTATTTACTTACTGATTCTCTGTGATTGTCTATGAATGTGAATGCTTTGTGTCAAATTGACTTCTGTTGGGTCGCTTTCCAATTTGCTCTCAAATCACTCTAGTCTACTCTGCTCTGCTCAGAAATCGCGAGTGCAAAAATGAGTTTACCCATCGTGCTTTTATACCTTTTTGTGCCCTAAGTTGTCATTAATGCTTACCAACTTGTCAGTTTATGAATATTTCTTTTGTCAGTAAAAATGTTCATAACATCTTCGGTGTCTGTGCAAAGCGTCGGGGTAGCTAGCAGTTTTGGATACTTCACCAATGATTGTCGATGAGGTTGCGAAGATAGCTTTGGTTGATTCAACGTTCACCGATATCCATTGGTTTACACTTAGCTTGTGTAATGACCGATACATTCTGGTAAGTAGTGCTAACTTTTCTGTGTGTGTTCACCGATGCAAATTGTGCCCAATAACCGATGGTTGTTTTTCAATAGTTCAGCAAATAATAATACATTGCATCTTTATTCATGCCTATATTAAAATATGAACTATGTATAATGGAACCAATACATAGTAAAACTTGTTATAATGTAGTTCCATACTTACTTGTACAATCTAGTTAGATGTAGTGATGTCACCAGATCCATTGGATGAGGTGTCACCATTTGCATTGCTTGTTTCAGCACCTTTAGTGTTTGTGGCTTTTACCCACATCTTGTTTCTCATTCTTTTGATGTCATCAATGGTGTTTCAATTGGGATGTGTGTTTGAGTCTGTCAGTTGGTCTTTACAATATTTTATCACATGTCCAACCTTATGACAATGTAAACATGCCATACCTGGATTGGTCCAACCTCTTGACCTTCTGGTCCACTTTCTCATATAGTTGGCAGCAATATGACTATACCTTCTACATGCTGTGCAATTTACCCATGTGTTATAGTCCCAAACATATGAGTTACCTACTCTTGTTGTTTTGTAGCTTTTTGATGAAGGGCGCTCCCCTTAATGCCACAAACACATAACAGAAACAGAGAAGCAACAACAATTTGCAAGAACAGAAAATGGGCTTCTTATTATCTCCACAAATGCAGAATTACAAACTTTCAGAATTACAATATGCAAAGCCACATGGGCATTCCCCTTACAATATTATGTAGGACAAAGCCTCGAATTATTACCCAGATCTACCCATAATTGTCCCGAACTGCCTAAGACAACACTACGGGCCTTCTTTATATAGGCAATTTCCACCGCCCGAGAAGGTTCCATAAATTTAGCCCTTAGGGCCGACCAAACTTAGAATTATTTTATTTTTCATTTTAGTACATCAAAGTCGGCTCAAAATAACTTTTGAAACCCGAAAAATTTTGAAGGAAAATTATTTTCTACTATTTCAGGTGGCCCAACTTCTGGAGACCATAAGTCATCACCAGTTGACCCGATTGACTATTATAACCCCATTTCAGAAACGCCACGAAGCGCTCTACAACACCTCAACTAAGTAACCTTCATTCAACCCAAGTTTCGACCTCATTCGGGGCCTCTAAAGCCTTCAAAACTGAGCTCGAAGTTTTTGTACCCTATTTTCAATACCGAAAATTTTCAATATCTTCAGAACTAGACCTGATCTAGCCATGAAACTTTACTGGCAGGCTGATATGACTGAGATGAACCTCCACATGCAAAATCAGAACATTCCAAGATCGTATGACCAACTTACTAAAAATAGAAAGTTTCCATAA
>MU223304.1:4045462-4069377 GCA_018584345.1 Thuja plicata
ATACACACACACATTACATTCTATATTCGGCTATTCATGGAGGTGGAGATCACCAAAATGGGGGTTTGACTAAGGCAAAACCCTATATAGCCACCCCAAAATCCCTCTTTTCAGATATTTGCAGGTGTTGTTTTCAGGAGTTACAGGTGCAGAATAGCATATCAGAGGCCAGATCTGAATACCCTTTTCGGTAAACTTTTGGGATCTGAGAACAAAGTCACTTTCGGATCTGTGTAGGTCAAGGTCGACATTATTGGGTTGGGGTTGACATTTATGAGTCAAGGTTGACCTTTTTCATAAGACGACATCAGAACGGAAAATGATTTCTGGGTTTTGTTCGTCTCTACGTTCTAGTTTGGTATCAACTGTCAAATTTTCCAGAAACTCAATACAGACCTCAGAAAATGAGTTTTTCCATATCTTCTATGTTATGAGGTAGGTATCTTGTCCATTTATTTCTTATGTGTTCCTCAAGCTATTTTATCATATTAATTATGTGTAAGAAAACATAAACTTGGCCTTAGGATCTCGCTTTACTATATTACATAAATCTTATTTAGGGAATCCTCCTTGTGCCACAATATTTTATCTTACAGGGTCTACAATCTTCCAACTTTCTCTTTGTAGCTCTATTATCTTGATGATGGATCAAGGAGTTTGATCTGAAACTTTAGTACAAATAAATCATACACAGTGTGATTCATAATTTCTATCTCATTAATCAATATGGACTATGGAAATCTGATGTCTCAAATTATTTTAATGTTTTTAATCGGGTAAATGATTATTTTATTTTTTTGTTTCTTATCAAATTTTTCCAATTCTCTTTCAAGCCCAAATTAAACTAAAATGAAGGCAAATAGGCATGTTGATCTTAATTTCCTTTTTTCATGTGACGAATATTGAATTTGAAATTTCTAGTGCACTAGCACATTCTTCGCGAGAGACTCATCTTCAAAGATGTTAGCATAAATAGGTACACTAAAAACAGGTATGGCCATGCGGAGGGGACATTTTGGGAATTTTTTAGCTAACTAAAGTATCCAAAACTATTTTTAATGAGCCAAAAACTGATCAAGACTCTATAATAACAACCTAGAATTATTTTCAACTCATCAACAAGGATTTTGCACACCCAAACATTCTCTCAAATGTCCTATATAGATTTAAATTTCTAAAAGAGGTGTTTGACTGCCAATCTAAATCAAGAAATAATAGCATGCACTAGAAAAATGATATTATTTCTAATATATTTATTCCCATCTATGGTTAATTAGTATCTAACATGGTGATTCAATGCTATAGTATGTTTAACCAATACATAGTCATGCTTCCAAATGCCTTGGATAGAGAAAAATGCCTCATATCTATTAAAAACCCTATAGTTATTTAAAATTCCTAAGCATGGAGAAATAGTGCTTGGAAAAATTAAAATGCCCTTCACAATAAGCTCAAACTCTTTGGTATGAGTACCAATTCTTTGTATTAGAGGAAAATGCATTACCATTGAAATAACATGCCTAGTTGTCGAGGAAAACTGTCCACTTGCAAGTTTGATATGAAGTTGTGAGGTAGAAAATATGGTTCACTAGAATGCATGAACAATCTAGGAAGCTTAGGCCTATCTCATCTTACGTGGAAGGAATATGATCCACTAGGCTCAAGGAGGCTCAACACTAAGTGGATGCAATGATCCTTTACTAAATGGACTAAGACCATTTAATTATGAATGGAGAATATGGGATCTAGGGCTAGGAAGTGAGAAAATATGTTTTCTACATACATAGACAGATAATAGACAGAGAACTCAATTTTGGGACTAGATCCAGGAAGTAGACATAAAGATGAACTTGTAAACCAAATTTTAGCCTGAAATGGAAGGTACAGGACGACATAGAGGGTATAGGATGACTAGACTCACCTAAGACCCTTGGATTTTCCTTAGACCCAATAAATTCTAATGAAAATTATGATACTTTTAACTCTTTGTCGGATCTTCCTATAGCCTTTGTCACAGTTGAACCACTAATCACCTGCACACAAAAAATGGAAAAATATTGGTGGAAAGGGGTTTTCCTAAGTCAAACTCCTATTTTGGAATTAGCCATGAAATATAAATAAAAAATATTTGAAAGGAAACTATTCTTATAGGAAGCAGAGGCTAGATCTAAGAAATAATATATATGATGTATCTTGATAATGAAAATGCTCTTGGAATGATAATTTTAGAAGTGTTGATGCAATAGCATGACTCCATAGAGACCTAAAAGGTCATCATAAAACACATGCTTGAAGCAAGGTTGTTAAAGCTTGCAAAAATGAAGCATATGATGGGATGAAACACTTTGAATGCTTGAATTGTTTGAATGCTTCTTCTTACTCTTTGAACGCTTGGATTGATTTATTGATTGCTTACCCAAAATGAGCGAGGTATCTTTCCTTTTATACCTCACCTAGCCATTTCAAGGGTCAAACCTTGAAGGAGGCTGATGGGGTTTTGAATATCCCACTAAAATTCAACGATTTTTCTTCAATTCAAATTTGGGACTATTTTATGAGGTATAGGACACCTCCCAAGGGATGGGGAAACCTATCTTGCCTCGTGCCTTACGGGGTGACTTATACTAGCTGATTAGAGATTAAAATTATTTATTAAAGGTTAACTAGGATATGGGGTACCCAAAACACGCTCAAATTTTAGGTTTGAAATTAGAACAAAAGGACTCCATAATGAAATAGTGTTGGAATAGTCCCAAGGGATAACTGAGAGGGGGGTGAATCAGTCATCAGCAAGTTAAATTCTTATCTCCAATTAATTATAGAATATCATAAGCACATACACATTTAAGTTAACACAAAACATAACACCACAATTTTGGTTATGGGGAAACTAAACTAGGTAAAAACCCCAGTGGGAATTATCACCCACAAAGAACTATAATTAAGTATAATAAACCCTATTAGAAGATCTTACAACCCTGTTAGGAGTTGACCTATACAAAGAAATAAGTACAGTGACCTGGTTAAGGGTCGGACCCTGTTAGGAGTCTTTTACAAATAACCCTGTTAGGGTTGAGGATTCACTGTCCAAAAGCTCACTTCTTAATATGGTGAACGCTGTGACCTTCAGTAAAATAGATAGCACTATATCTGAAAAAAATGAATTGTTTAGGTAGACCTACTGTCTTGATCAGTTCCAATGAATTGTGTATACTCTCTACTTCTTCACATAGATTTTCATCTAATGAATGAAATGGATTTACTATCCCAAAACAATCAGCATTCTATTCTATCCTTTTTCTGTCTCTTTTCTTATCATTCACACTTGGTGATCTTCAAATGAACTACTATAAGTATATTCTTTAAAAGATATGATCTTTGTCAGCTTTAGGAATCCCTTCAATGCTTCTTTAGTTATCCAAACCAAGCATGCAACATCATTAGAACTGCACAACTCAAACTGAATAGACGCATCGCGTCACATAGTTGGCACCACCAAAATTACACAAACGTCATGCTTCGGATGAAACATGATTAGCACCTTTGGTTAATTAACTTAGACTCATAACTAAAAATGAATCAGAACACACATATCCCATAGATAGACACAACTAAAGAATCAATAAAATTATCGTTGGCTTTCTAAAAATAATCCTCTGAAACTGTGTCTGGTAAACAGAGTAACATAACTCAACTGTTACTGAACATATGAATCTACGTGTATGTAAATGGTATAGTAAATATGTTTGAAACATAAAAACAACCGCGCAAGGCTTCCACATATGCATATTGAAAAGTGAGTAGAATTCACTATTGTATACTATATGTTGTCATCAATGACAAACATACAGTTAACTATTTGCACATAAGAAAATCTCCAACAATCTCCCCCTTTGAAATTGATGGCAACATATGATATGAAAAATACAATCAACCCAAAGTATCCTCCTTCTTTTTACAATCTTCTCAATATCCTCATCAAAGGTTCCTCTTCACTGTTGTAGCTCCTCTGAATGTGTTTTTATTTTTATGACTATATACTCCCCCAGAGTATATGCTCCCCCTTACTATATACTCCCCCTTTAACATCAATGGAAAAGGGTGCCAAATACAACTAAGCATAGGTACAACTCTAGAAGTAGAGTAGTCAACCATTCATCAGTCACCAAGGACTGATGCTCTTGCTGCAAATTCTAATCAGACTCAGGAAAGGAAATTACTCCCAGCTTCTCCCTAAGATACTCAAAAGTATCTTTTGATAAAGGATTTGTAAAATATGTGCTAACTGTTCTTTAGTGCTCACATAATCCAACTTTACTTCTTTGTCTGCAACTTTTTTTCTTAGAAAGTGATATTTTATTTCAATGTGTTTTGTCTTTGCGTGCATCACAAGGTTCTTTGACATATTGATAGTACTAGTGTTATCATAGTGAATAACAATAGGATAATCAATATGTATTCCAAAGTCTTTTATCATCTATTTGATCCAAACAATTGTAGAACAATTCAATGCTACTGCTACATATGCTGCCTCAGCTATTGACTGAGAAATACAATTCTGCTTCTTTCTTGTCCAAGTGACCAATCTGTCTCCAAGGAATACTGCTCCTCTAGATGTACTCTTTCTGTCATCAACACAACCTGCCCAATCAGCATCAGTATACACATGAAGTTATACATTCTCCGAGTTAGGATACCATAAACCATAGTCTATAGTTCCCTTTAAGTATCTGAATATTTTTTTTATTTCCATTAAGTGATTTTGTTTAGGTTTAGCTACAAATCTTCCAATAACACCAACTGCATTAGAAATATCAGGTCTAGATTGAGTGAGATATATGAGTTTTCCAATCATAGACTTGTATAGTGTCTTGTCAAGTGTTGTGGAATCATCATCTTTAGAAAGCTTGCTTCCTGTTGTCATGGGGGTGTTTACTGGCTTGCAATATTCCATCTTGAAAGTCTTTAATATCTCCTTCACATATTTAGACTGATTTATGAATATGCCTTTGTCTGTTTGATTTACATTTAATCCCAAAAAATATTTGATAGGTCCAATCATGCTCATTTCAAATTCACTCTGCATCTCTTTTGCAAATTTTGCACTAAGCTTGTCATTACCTCCAAAAATAATGTCATCAACAAAGATAGAAACAAGTAGTAAACCTTCAGGTGTCTCTCTGATGAATAGGTTGCAATCGATTGCTCCCTTTTTGAATCCAATCTTTGTTAAGTAGCCATCAAGTCTCTCATACCATGCTCTTGGGGCCTATTTAATTCCATAGAGGGCTTTCTTTAGTCTGCATACCATGTCCGGTCTTAGTTGAATTATGTTGATAGTATAGACGGTTGTATTGACTACATCTCTCCAATAGGTGTGTGCAACTTTTCCTTCAATCATGATAGTGCACATTGTGTCAAGTATTATCTTGTTCCTCCTTTCTACAATTCCATTTTTTTGAGGGTTCTGGGTGCACTTAGTTGTCTTTTGATCCCATGTTCTTCGTAGTACTCAAGAAACTTGTCAGAGGTTAATTCTCGTCCTCTATCAGATCTCAGACACTTTATCTTTAATCCAAATTCATTTTCAACTTTAGCTTTTAATATTTTGAACTTCTCAAAAGCTTCAAATTTTTCTTTTACGAATGCAACCCACATCATCCTAGAGAAATCATCAAAAAATGAAATAAAATACCTTTCACCCTAATACGATCTTGTTAGAGTAGGTCCACATAGGTCTGTATGTATTAGATCTAGTTTGTTCTCTACAGAGTTTTGTTTGCTTCTGAATGAAGTCCTCACATGATTTCCTATCACACATTCCCTACACATAATATCAACTGGTCTTACAATACTAGGAAGGTCTCTTACTGCCTTTACATTACTTATCTTCACTATGTTGTCAAAATTTATATGACAAAGTTTTTTGTGCCAAAGCCAACTGTCATCCACTTTTGCAACAAAACAACTTACTTCAGAGTTAAGCTAAAAAACATTACCTTTGGTCTTTGAGCCTGATGCAATCATGTCTCCTTCTTTGTTGTTGATAATGCATCTATTATTTTTGAATTCCAACTAATATCCTTTATCTAACAATTGTCCAACACTTAGTAAGTTATGATGCAAACCATCAACATAAAGAACATCATCTGTCTTGTTCTTTCCATCTAAGGTGATAGATCATTTGCCTATGATAGGTTTGGGAGTGTTATCTCCAAATCTGACCATGCCACCTTTGTACTTGTCTAGATGTACAAACCTATCTTTTTCACCTGTCATGTGATGTGAACACCTGTTGTCTATGATCCATTCTATCTTGAGGTTAGCTTGTGAAACTAAAGCCAATTCTTGTGCTCTCTTTTCATCTTCAATTTCTATTGTTTCAATATTTTTTTCATTATCTTTAATTGCAATGAATCCAATTTCATCTTCTCCTGAATCATCATCAGTTACACCATATTCTGCATGATAGCATTCCTTAATATATTTGGGTTTGTAATCTAATTTGTACTTCTTGCCTCTTGTAGGACACTTGGATGCAAAGTGGCCAACTTTGTTGCATGAGAAACATTTGAATGGTAGTTGTCCTTCATATTTTCCTTTTCCTTTCCTTTCCTTCTTAGCAATCATAGCAATGATTTCTTCTAGTTCTATATCAACTTATTCTTTCTCATTATTACTAGATATGCTCAAGGATTTCTTGCCATGGATTGAGGCTTTGAAGGTTGTTTCCATTTTAGGTTATGTCTTCAATCTTGATATCTCAAATGCTAATATTTTTCTAATCAATGTTTCTCTTTTGAAGTCCTTTGAGAATTGCATGGTTTTATCCAAGATGTTTATCTTGCTTTCATAATTTTTTGTCAATGTGGTCATTAATTTTTCCATTATATCATCTTCTGAAATTTCTCCACCAATGTTCCTGATTCCTGAGGTTGCTTCATTAATCCTCTGATTGTAAGCTCTGATGTTTTCTTTAGGTAGCATCTCTAAATTGTTGTATCTTTTCTTCCATGTCTTTCTGTGCACATTCTTGGCTTGGATGTCTCCTTCAAATATGTCTTCTAGGTATTTCCAAATTGAATATGCTTTGTCTGCCTCTTGATCTCAGAAAATTCACTGTCAGATAGGGCACTGATTAGGGCTTCTTTGACAATTGCATTTTTGTTGAATACTTCCTTTTTTTTATTGGTAGAATCTTCTTCTGCAAGGTCCTTCAAGGTGGGAACATCAATTGCATGAGTAGCAATCTCATAAATCTCAAAACTGACGCACTAAAGATGTGTTATCATTGTGTTCTTCCAGTGAAGATAATTTTCTTCATCAAACTTAGGACTCTCTTTCCTGAAGTATGCCATTTGATCTACCTTAAGCTATTAGGATTTCTCGCCAAGGCACTTGGCTCTGATACCAATTGGTGGAATAGTCCAAAGGGATAACTGAGAGGGGGGTGAATCAGTTATCAGCAAGTTAAATTCTTTTCTCCAATCAATTATAGAATATTATAAGCACATACACATTTAAGTTAACACAAAATAGAACACCACAATTTTGGTTATGGGGAAACCAAACTAGGTAAAAACCCCGGTGGGAATTAGCACCCACAAAGAATTATACTTGAGTATAATAATCCCCATCAGAAGATCTTACAACCCTGTTAGGAGTTGATCTTTACAAAGAAATAATTACAGTGACCTAGTTAAGGGTCGGACCCTATTAGGATTCTTTTACAAATAACCTTGTTAGGGGTGAGGACTCACTATCCAAAAGCTCACTGCTTAATATGGTGAAGGTTGTGACCTTCAGTAAAACATATATACAATATATCTGAAAATGAATTGTTTAGGTAGACCTGCTGTCTTGATCAGTTCTAATGAATTGTATATACTCTCTGCTTCTTCACATAGATCTTTATCTGATGAATGAAATGGCTTTACTATCCCAAAATAATCAGCATTCTGTTCTGTCCTTTTTCTGTCTCTTTTCTTGTCATTCACACTTGGTGATCTTCAAATGAAATACTATAAGTATCTTCTTTAAAAGATATGATCTTTGTCGGCTTTAGGAATCCCTTCAATGCTTCTTTAGTCGGCCAAACCAAGCACGCAACATAATTAGAACCGCGCAACTCAAACTGAATAGACGCATCACTTCACATAGTCGGCTCCACCATAATTACCCAAACGTCATGCTTTGGATGAAACATGATTAGCGCCTTTGGTTAATTAACTTAGACTCATAACTAAACATCAATCTGAACACACATATCCCATAGATAGAATCAACTAAAGAATCAATGAAATTACTGTCAGCTTTCTAAAAACAATCTTCTGAAACTATGTCTAGTAAATAGAGTAACATAAACCAATTGTTACTGAACATCTGAATCTGCATGCATGTAAATGGTATAGTAACTATGTTTGAAACATAAAAAATAAAAGCGCAAGGCTTCCACATATGCATACTAAAAAGTGAATACAGTTCACTATTGTATACTATATGTTGTCATCAATGACAAACATATAGTCAACTATTTGCAAATAAGCAAATCTCCAACAAATAGAGCATAGGTACATGAAAGAGGTAATAAATGAATGAAATAAGTAAAGGGGACATACCTAAAATCAAGGGCCCTCATAGAAATTAAATTAAGAGAGGACTCATACTTAAATATTTATTAATTAAATTCATAGAAAAGTCCTATGATACATGGAATAATGAATACACACTAAAATGGGTACTAAGTAAGCGAGGAATTTGACACCTTGGGAAGTTGTACAATTTATGATGCTACATTTCTCCTCCACTTTAGCGAGAGTATGAGCATATGTGCATACTCATAGTAAAGTAGAAGAAATGGAAATAAATAAATAAATGATCATTGGGAAAGACTTCAAAGAGATAAGATACCACTAATTTCAAGTGAACAAGCCCCCAAAACCAAGTATTTTACCTCATACAACTACATGCAAGGGCACACTCAAAAAAAAAAAGATCTTACTAAGGCTCCAATTCAATAATTTGAGGAGACTTTGAAATCAAAATATCTCAAGCGATAATATCATTCTTGAAATGCTATGAAAGAGAACAAGTCATCTTGTGGAAAGAGTAAGAGCATACATCAAAGATGAGACAAGAGTCCATGATCCAACCAACTAGAAAAGTGCGCTATTTTATGGGATCATAGAGGAGAGAGAATTAAAACCATGAATTACACAAGCTAGAAATTATGTTATGCTAGGTGATCCATGCGAAGAGAGAAGGAAGAGTTGAAATAAATTTGTATTGTGCTATTTAACTCATCCTCAAAGAGAGTTTGGTACAAGGAAAGTTGATGGGCTATCAAGTTGTTTTATGTCAGTCAACTCATATTGAAAATATACACAAAGGTGAGGTCAAATAGGATAGAAATTTATGTTATACTAGTTCGACCAGCCCCAAGGATAATAAAAAATAAAGAATTGTATCCAAGGAAATTTTCTAAGAAAAATGAGAAGGGAAACCATCTGGCCCTCACATATTGAGTTATGCTAGTAGTCTCAACCTTAAATATTTTAAATAAAGATAACCAAAATATTTTTCATAAGGAGGCCATATATTCCCCTTCTTAAGATGGAAAAATAGTTCTATATTGATATATTAAGGAAATTAAGAACATAAAAACCTTCAACACCAAGGAAATATCCTTTAAGAAAAAATCAATCTAATAGGCCAAAGAGGTCATAAATCCTATGAGGCAAGGAAGAGGTAGTTGTAAAGAGATATCATGCACAACAAGTGTAAAGGGATCCTTTCAACGGATGCATGAAAGGGGGAAGACATCCATTCTTAAATACATCTACCTCCAAGGGGATATCTTGAAAAAAAATCATATCATTGACCAAAAGAGAGGAAGGAAAGCCAAAATTCATGCCTTCCCCTTTCTAGGTAAATGTATTCTTGATGAAGCATAACACGCTTTTAGCCCCCAAGTAATGGTTTTTTTATGATAGACATACTTTGTCAATAAAAGAAGAGGTTTGATCAAGGATACACACCTCTCATGAAAGAGAGAAACTCTGAGAGAACCAAAAAATTCCATGTAAGAAAGGGCATCACATGATTAAAAAAATGCCACTTAACCAATGGAAATTGGATCCTTAGAAAGGATAGGAAACAAAAAAACTAGTCTTTCCTCCCATGCATATAAATAAGGATAATAAAGGCTATTATGTTTCTCAAAAATTATGATTGCACCTGAAATTGTACCACCATGAATGGAAACTGAGCCACTAAAGGATCGACTAACACTGTCACATTGTGAGGAGAAACATAATAGGTTATTTAAAAAATAATAATTAAAATACAAGCCGTTGTTACATGTTTTTTAAATAATATCATAATCAATGAGTTTTAGAATTTTATCAAAGCTTGATATTCATTAGTAAATTGGGCATTCAATGTCAATGATACATAAAAAAGGGAAGATTCTCAAGATCATGTCTATACTTATTATTTTATTTGGGTTGAGTAATCCACTTAGCACAAATAATAATAGACAAAATTCTATCTTGGTTAAAGTGGGGTATATAATATATGGATATATTAGATAATAAGTGAGGAGATGGTCTAAAAAGAAGGTTAAAAAGCTAACCCTTCCATAGGTAAGTATGATTTAAGTTTCTCATGAGTCTCAACACTTTGTGGTACACATCCTAAACCATGTCCAAGATTTGAAGTATTAGGACGATAGGGTTAGACAAGACAAACACTAGGCCTTTTAAAGGCTCTTGTTTAAATTCAGGAATTTTATACTCTCCCACAAAAGATGGTGTAAAATATACTAACCCTGAGTCATTTCCTAGGAGTTTCTCTTCAGGGTACAAAATGATGTATCAAATTGTATTGACCTAAAGGAATATATAAAAAATTGATTGTAATAAAATTTGTAATTTATGATCGACTTCAATGGTATACATGATATTGTTATAAATGAACTTGACACTATGATGAAGAGTTGAAGGGACTATTTGCATGGAATGCAACCAAGGTCTCCCTAAAAGAAGATTATAAGTAAGGGCATTAGGCATGACATGTATAGGTGTAGTTAAACTAATTGGACCTATGGTAATGTGTAAGGTGATTGTACCTAAGGATTCTCTAAAATTTTTGTCTTAGCCACAAATAGAGAGACAATTAGAGGCTTGGATAAGCTTAAGATCTATATTTATTTTATGCAACAAGTCAATGCCACAAACATTTTAAGGTTGGATCCATTTATCAAACAATGTTATTATAATATTTTTTTTAATAAGGACCACAATCTTAAGATTATTGTATTGATTTTGAACTTCTAAAGAAGCAACTCATCTTAGGAGAAAATAATGTTAGCTTTAGGTTTAGTTGTATTCATATACTCTAACACGGCTGCCACATTATTAGGTCCGATAGGATTTTGTAAAGCATCTTGAAGCATAGTATGGTGTGTGGGTGAAAGTTGAATCAAGTCCCAAATGGATATCTTAGCAGGAGTAGAACAAATTCATTTAATAATATTATACTCCTTATAAACTTTTTGTTAAGGATGAGTGACGGATGAAAGAAGAAAATATTGAGAAGCACAAAGAACATTGGAATTTTTCTTGTTCTTTCAAGTATTACATATGTGAGCTACAACATGATAATTAGGTTGTTGAGAACCTTTTACCATAATCACTAGTTTGTTTTGAGTTTGAGGGACCTCTTGATGAAGATGGACAACAATATTAGGCTTCTCACTACCCCAAATATGTATAGAAATGACTTGGTGTGGCTCTTTGTTTTTCAAGTTTCATCTCGAGAAGGGAGAGCATTAAGCAAAGTGGTGATGGTATTATTTTCTTCTTCTAAGATATCATTATGAGTAGGAAGACCTTTAGGAGATGGAGTGCCCATGAATGCTTCATATCTAGAAGAGATGTCCTTTAGATGTAACAAAGATAAGGTTACATTAAGAAATGTGTTTATAATATGCTCATCTTACTCCAAAATATCCTGATAGGAGATATACTTTTTAGGAGGCAGAGTTTTGAAAGAAGCACTTGTTGATAATATCTTTTTGCACCAAAATTTTCTCATAGATGGGATCAATTTTGGGAGAGGGTATATTATGTGTATGATTGAAATGAAGAACTAAGTTCTCATCGTATGCATAATAGGTAATATCTTGAAAATTTTGAAGAAAACTTGAAATTGAAATAGAAAACAAAGATAACAACTTCATTCATAGAATGCAAATAAGGTATACCTATATGAAATTAATGTAAATAAAAAAATCAAATTGAGATGCATGAAATGTAACAATAATACATAAAAGAAACATTTTGTATTTTTTATTATTTTGACACATGCGATATAATATTAAATTAATTGTCTAAATGCATGAAATATGGCAAAAGTATTATATAAATACAAGACAATGAAATGAATAAAAAGTAGATATAGACATAAAAATCAAAATTAAGGTGTATGGGGGTTAGCATCACCAAAATGTAAGGTAGAAAACACGGCTCACTAAAATGCATGAACAAACTAGGAAGCTTATGCCTATTTCCTCTTTCATTTGAAAGAAGATGATCCACTAGACTCAAGGAGGCTTGAGAATTGAGTGGATGCAATGATCCTTCAGTAAATGGACTATGACTATGCAATTGTGATTGAATAATATGGGATCTAGGGTTAGGAAGACAGAGAAAGAGGGTTTCTGCATACACTGATAGATAATAGACTAAGAACTCAATTTCAAGACTAGATCTAGAAAGTAGAGATAGAGACAAACTTGTAAATAAAATTTCAACCTAAAATGGTAAGTACATGGAAACTAGACTCACTTGAGACCCTTTGAAGTGTCTTAGACCTAGGAAATTCTGATGAAAATTTTTCCACCTATAACTCTTCATCATATTTACCTGTAGTTTTTTTAACAGTTGCACCACTTATCACCTACACACAAAAAATGGAAAATTATTGGTGGAAAATGGTTTTCCTAAGTCAAAACCCTATTTTGGAATTAACCATGAAATCAAAATATAAAATGCTTGAGGAAGGTGTGCTTATAGCAAGCAGAGATTAGATTTGAGAAACAAGATGTCTTATACCTTGGTAATTCAAATGATCTTGGAATGGAATCACAAGTGTTGATGCAATAGAATGACTCTGCAAAAACCAAAAAAGGACATCATAAAAGACATTCTTAGAAGACAGTTGTTGCAATTTCCACAATGAAGGATATGGTGGGATGAAATGTCGTGATTGATTTAATTGCTTGAATGCTTCTTCTTACTCCTTGAATGTTTGAGATCATGAATGCTTGACTAAAAAGCTTGGATTAATTCATTGATTTATTACTTGAAATGGCAGAGGTAGTTTTTTGTTTATACCTCACATAGCCATTTTGAGGCTCAAAATCAAAGGAGGTCAACAGGGTTTTAAAAATCCAACAAAAATTAAGTAACCATTCTCCAATTCAAATTTGGACCCATTTTATAGGGTACAAGGCACCTCCCAAGGCATTAAGGTGACATATCTCACCATGTGTCTTACAATGCATCGTATACCAACCAATCAAGGCTTAAATTTAAATCAAGGGCCAATTTGGATAGGGGATACACAAAACGTCCAAAGAAATTAGGTTTGATATCAGAATATATATAAAAGGCTACCCATAATGAAATAGGGCCTATGTACATGCAAGAGGTAATAAATGAATGAAATAATTAGAGGGGGCACACATAAAATTAAGGGACCTCATAGAAATTAAATTAAGAGAGTACTCATATTTAAATATCTATTAATTAAATGCATAGCAAATTCCTATGACACATGGAAGAATGAACACAGACTAAAATGGGAACTAAGTAAGAGAGGAATTGGACACCTTAAGTGTGTACAATTTGTGATGCTACAGAAGTAGATTGCAACAGAGAAAAAGAATGGACTAGCTTAGGAAACACATAAGTAATGTTTTGAAGTACAAAATTGTAAATTTATAGCCAGACATATATGACTATCGCATTATAACAAAATCATATTCAACAATAGGAAGGCATAGAGATAAAAATTATTTTCAAGATTAGGGTTCGAATGGGATAAAATGTAGCAAATATAACAAAGTGAAACAATTACTTGAAAACTATTTTACAAGATGTATCGGTAATTGTGGGATGAAATGAGGGGTATTGGTGAAGGAAAATTGTTCAATACATACTAGATTTTTAGTCTCAAGTATAGATTTGTGTTGGGGAGTCATATTATCACATATAAGGTGAAAATGCAATTGGGAAGAAACTTTTCTATTAAGGGGAAAGTTTGCATGGGAAATACAATTGAAAATGTCATTTTTTTAATATCACATTGTCGAAAAGGGGAAAGTATCATATAAGTTTATTAACAAGTGTTCGTGCACAATTATTTATGCCCATTAAGCCAAACGTCATTTAAATTATCTTCAGTTTGAGTCTTTCTTCTTTGCATACAATACATATTTTGAGTCATTTTCAATAAGCTATTAAATATTTTAGGAAGAGTGAATAGATTTTTCCCTAGAGTGAATCTTATGGTCGTGTATTTAAATATTTTTATACTTGTAACACAACATTGATCTAAAAAAAATCTTACTAAGGACATTAAAATATCAAGTGTAATGTTTAGTATCATCTTGTAATATTAATTTAAAGATTCATTAATGTTTCATCTGCATTCTATCTCGAAATCTTCTTATATGATTTAAAGAAGTTGAGAGCTTTCTAGATGCACATTTGTTTCTCTTAACCAAGATTTTTTTTTTACTCTTAACCAAGATTAACCAAGTTTGTATCAAGGAGATATAATAAAAATTATTATAATGAGTTACTTGTAAGTAGGAGTCTTTCTAGCCTAGTGTGTGCAATTTGCTAGTTTTGAAATGGACTATTAAGAATGGACTGTATTGTTTGAGCTTGAAGTTATTTGAAAATATAGGTGTTGTACTCAAAATTCATGTGACATACATGCTAATAAAGAATATTGAAAGTGACAAATATAAAGGCATAATCAATGAAAAAAAATCAATCCACTTGAAACTGAAAATGAAAAATAGGAATGTGTGATGCTCAAGCTAGACTGGTGCAGGGGCACTAAGGAAAACCAGAGGTCACATGAAAACACCATGGAAGAATGGAGGGGATATGAAGCCATAGAAGGAAAATAAAGTCAATTTCAATGTATTAAAGCCCATAATGATGTATGAGGGCAATGAATGTAATACATTGATGTAACCTTAAGGTCCTGATAAGGACCTTACGACTAAAATCATGGAAATAATGATAATGTAATGTCTAAAGAGTCTAGGAGAGTCTAGGAATGCTTAATAAAGTATTTGGAATCCATAGGAGTCAATGGTTTTCAAATTAAAAATGAATTAAGTCATTTTTCCTAATTTAAAAATTCAAATGTTTGAAAACTAACGGCTAGTTAGGAAATTGGTGGGAAAGTTATTTTAGGAGTTGTAAATTCTTAACAAATTCATGTAACCGATTCAAATCGGTTGGGGGAGTTAGTGTGGATTCTATAAGTATGAAACTCGTCATTGTACGACTTGGAGAAGTGGTGGATGTACAGACTATTACTCAAATTTGTAAATAAAACTCAGAATTTTGTATATTTCCTTATCTTTCATTGTATGATTTGAATTGATAACTATTACAATTTAATACAATTTTGAATGCTTTGAGGATTCATTTGTTTCAGATTTACAATTTCTAGTGCTGACAGTCCCTTGAAATCACTATTTCTCTCATAATAGTCTGATTTTGTGAAAGGATATGACCATTCCATGAATGTTTGTAATCTATTTCTCATGGAATGGTCCTAATTTAACATTTAAATTATTATTCTAACATGATAGGTTGCATATGGAGTGAATTGAGAAGGTGATCACTAAGTTTGTGTATGGAAACTTGAAGAAATTGCTTGGTTGGCAGCAACATCAAGAAATTTCATTGAATGATGATCATATCTGATGTTGTGGGTTGTATTAGAATGGTATTTTATGGTGAATGCATCATTGGTTGGTGGTAGAAGCATTTGGAAGTGGAACATTTAGAAATCCCTAGATTTAAGGGTTGATTGGAGCCAAATTGGGGGTTTCATGTTTGCAAGGGTCTAAGGGTCAAATTGGTTGGATATTCCTTGGATTGGAGTCATTTTTGAAGACTTTTGAGAGCATTCAAGTTTGGGGGTAAGACTGTAGTATACTTTCTTTCTAAATTGCATGGTTTAAGGACTAATTGACAGGGAACAATCAAAGATGAGGACAGTTGGTCCAAAGCATCAGCACTAAATATTTTGGTATATTTTGGAAGGGGATAATGAGTATCTAAAAAGGTAAATTTTTTACCAAGTCCTTTGAATAAGTTGTGAGTTAAGTGTCATATTAGGTCATTGTTGGGCTACAAAGAGCCTAGGCCTAATAGGATTGTTTTATAAGATGTGATTGTTGGGTGGGGTTGCAAACGAAATAACTTATCAAACCTTGTTGAAAAAAATGTAAGTAAACCAGAAGCTTCATCCGTGGGCATTGGGAGATTTTTTGGTTCATTTGTAAACATTTGGGAGTTAGTGGCCTAGAAGGGAAAGTCATTCATTTGAAACCTTATTTCATCCTTTGTCACCCAACCTCTGCATCAAGTGGTATCAGAGCCCACTAGTAGTTCTTTGTGGGAGTTTGAGGGAAGAAGCTAGAAGACATGGCACCAAAGAATCAAATGGCAAGGGAAATAGAAGAGTTAAGGGCAGCATTAGAAGAGAAGGAAAGAGAGAAGAGGGGATTAGAAGCCATGGGGGGAATAGAAGAGACATAAATTAGAAGAGAGACTTCATCTCTTAGAGAGGATAGAATCATTGGAGAAAGAGAGAAGAGAACCTAGGAGAGAAGAGGTTCTTGAAGGAAACCATGAGGAAGAAGGAGAGTTCAATGAAGAAAAAGCCAATAGTGGTCATAGGGAAGAAAATGATCATGAGGAGAGGAGCTTCATGTGGCTAATCAGAGAAGTACAAGGAAATAGTGGAAAGGGGCATGTTTACTTTCCAATCTACCAAGTAAGGATAGACACTGAATAAGTGCTTGGATGGGTAGAATCACTTGAGATCTATTTTGATCTTGAATATGTAGAGGAAGGAAAGAAGTTGAAGCTGGCTAAAGAAAGGTTAAGGGGAACAACCCTTACATAGTGGACTAGCATTTAGAATGAAAGAATAGCAATGGGGTTGATTGCAATCTCTAATTTGAAAAGAACGAAGACTGTGGTGAAGAGTTAATTCTTTCCATGAAGAGCATGAGGAGACTATTAAGTAGGAAGAAAATCGGCTTGAGGAGACTCCAAAGAAAGAGAAGAGGGAGTAGAAATAGGGCCCTCAACTCTATCAGAAGAAAATCCATCCTGCACACTAATCTTCAAAATAGGAGATTGATCCAAAACCCCAAGAACATCAAAACCCAAATTTAGATATGTGTAATTATTTAGATCTCTACGTTTCAAAATATAAGAACCAAAAACCCCACTAGTAATAGGGAAAATATTATTCTCAAAATCCCCTTGAGTAGAGAAACCTCTATCAAAAGCCCCTTGGACAGAGTGACTACCCACAAGGAAAAATTATGGAACGATATTGACCTGATCTTTGGTCATCGAACAAATCGAGTAGGTCACAGCCAAAGGGGAAAATAATCCTCTACATAGACCAAGAACCAAGGGGTATGGGGGAGGATAATCCCATAAACCCCATTTTTTTGAGTCTCCTAGCCTGATTCCTCTGTAAAATTATTCTCAGCATCCATGTCTTCCTTTGATCGATCGTCTAGATTTGATCCATTTTCCATCCAAGCAAGCATACAAGTACCTAGAATAATATTGAGGAGGAGTTCACATTCCTCTTCATCTAAGTCATCATTGTCATTGTCTGAGATCTCTCCTAATGCAAAGGCATCTGCACCAGTCCCAGCAGCTAGGGTTTGTGATTCCCTAACCATTATCCTCGCTTGTACTCATGCTCTTGTTAGCATTCCATATCTCTAAAACTCTTTTAATATCCCAATTTACATGTCATGTGTAAGAATCAAATGACATTTTAAGATACGTTCACTCATAAGTTGGGATACAATGAAACAAGAGACGCAAAGCTTCAAGTTCCTGCCTAAATTTTGGATAATTTAGAGTAGATAAAAGTAGAGATGCAGATAGTGGGGTGAGGGAAGAAGGATAAAAAAAAGGATGGTGTGTGTGACAGAGGGAGGGTGAGAGAGGGAGAGAGGGGGAGAGAGGGGGAGGGGAATATGGCGAGAGGAAGAGATGAAGATAGGGAGAGGTAGAAAGAGAGAGAAATGGGTAGAGATCTAGAAAGATAGAGAAATGGGTAGAGATCTAGAAAGATAGAGGTAGAAAGGAGGAAGAGGTGAAGATAGGGAGAGGTAGAAAGAGAGAGAATTAGGTAGAGATCTAGAAAGAGAGAAATAGGGAGAGATAAAGGAGAGAGAAATACATAGAATTATTTAATTAAAATAATTATATAGTTTAGAATAATTTTTAATTAAGATTAAAATCATAATATAATTGATTAAAGTATTTATAGATATTTTAAAAAAAAAATTAATTTTAAAATAATAATTAATAACTTATAAATTATTTTAGATATATTAATGTTAATACTTGGATCTGACAAATAAAACCAAATCTAAAAATTTAAAAAATAAAATATAACTTATTAATAAAGTAAAGAGTGAATTCATAAATATTTTAAACATTTTTTATACATCTAAATTGTTTACTTAGAACATAAATTTTTAGAAAAATAAAAATTAAGTCATCGTTCTAATAGTTTCTTGAGTTTCCCATTTGTGTAGGAGGATGCAAGTAGTAAATCATGGTAGGTATGTGGCATTTGCAAAGCGCTTCACGTGCAATGTTTTTGCTATCACATTTTGCATACATGCAAGGGACCTCATGGATTGTTCTCTTCTTAGCTTAGTAAAACTCTGCATCTAATAATATGGGCAAATAATCTGGCCTACTTAAAGTTTAGAGCTTGATCTCTCTTAAACCAAAAGAGATACGAGAGTTCTCTCTAATGATTGCATGGTTTGTGCCAAAGTGCAATACATATTTCTAATCTCATTTCTGCTTCTAGTAGATGTGGATTGGTTGAGCATGCTATGAAAATCCATAGTGGGATGTTGAATTTTGGCCTTTGTCCTGACCTTTCTACCTACAATGCAGTATTGGTAGCTCTGTCTAGATAGGGGACTTTGGAAGAAAGCAAAGGAAGTCATCACAGAGGGGTGGTTGTTGTAAACCAAAACAAGGAGAATGGTTTGGTTTGTAATTTAGTAGCATATAATACTTTGATGAATTTACCGTTTATGTTATCACATACAATTCATTTGTTGTTATCTATTCAAATCTTTTAATGTTTGAGGAAGCTATGGATGTTGTTGAGTACATGAAGAAACAAAGATGCAAACCTAATGAGGCCACCTATAAAGTACCATAGGTGGCTTTGGCAAAGTGGGTAGATTCAGGGAAGGAACTGAAACTATTTATGATATGAGGAGATCTGATCAATTTTTCAATTGAAAAAGAACAAGCTAGGCTTGTTGAGCGCATACATGATTATTGAACTTAAGAGCTGTCAGTTAGGGGTATTTTTTAAATGACCATCAGGGATAATTTGACATAGATTTCTAGGAATATTAAAATATTTGGATGTCCATGCATAGATTGGTATTTATCAGCAAATTCTTAAGCCTCATTTAGCAAATAAAGATGTTCTATAAGTTCACTTACCTATCTTATTGTCACATAATTTGAATGTCATATGACTAGGCATTCTTCTTTTTACATTCTTTTATGAAAACTTTTCAAACCTGATGGTAGTTACATGGTCTGAAAAGTTCACGACATGACTTATATTTGGATAAGAACTCACAAATTCCTATCTAATCTACCATTTGAGTGCTTAGAAATTTAATATTATTCTGTGCTTTGTGATTTAGATTACTTAGCATAGAGTGGTATTTTCATTGGGGAAACTGGAGTTTCTTGCAGACAGTTGAGAGCATTTTTTTGGCACCAAATCTACTCTTTAACATTTGAGAAATATAGTACTCTCAAATTTCTGGTGATTTTACTTTTTATTGGTAGTTCATTTTTCAGTGAAGCAAAACCAAGGCAACTTACAAGTGAAATCTTGGTGACCCTGTCCTAACTGTTGAGTTATTTAGAACTTGAGATAACTATCATGTTAAGTGCTTCCAAATATACCATGTTTTCTAGTTAGACTAAGTAAAACCAATGGCTCAAATAGAGATGTAAGGGAAACAATTCCAATAATTGATCCTGTAGAGGCTGAACTAATAAAAGGATCTTTCACAAGACATGCATGAACCCAAAGTACTAGATTACTTCACATATGTTTTTTTGATATTCTAGCTATTAAAGACATTGTCTTCAATGTTGAACCTAGTTGCATGAATTTTGTGGGATGCCTTAGGCTTTCTAATATGTTGGAGAAGCTTTGAACCAAATATTTTCAAGTTCTCCTTAGAATTGACAAAAACTATATAACAGATGAAATTCTTTGCAGGGTGATTGCCTAATTTCCCTTTGCTAAACATGGCAAGAGGGAAACTTTTCCTTTGCCTAACTCAGACATTATTTAACTACTAAACAGCTTCATATCTAGCACGTGCTATATTTTCACTTCCTCAATGGTAAGTTCCTCCTAAAGTTCTACTTAGTACTTACATTGTAGTTGCTTGTGGAATTTTTTTTTATGTGTATTCTATCATGTTTGAACCATGTCAAATGTCTTCTAAGGTCGAGCTTATTTATATTTGAAGCAGAGAGACCCCAATTGTTGTTGGAATCATTAATCCCGGTTGAGAAGAATTCCACAAACTCTTCTTTGGGCATGAGTTAATTTCCATACCTGTTGATTCAGCTCAAGCTCAACTTATTTCACTAGCTATAATTTTGGTGGCAGATTCATTTGTATTGAAGAGGTTACTGCAAGTTTTCTTGTCAAACCCTATTGTGTTGTAAATATTCTTCTTTTGGGGTTTTGTTGTTAAGTGATTCCTCCTGTCATGTGTTGTAATAATTAGTAAGCATTTATTGTATATCTCACCTTCTTGTTGAAGATTGCAAAAGCAACACAAATCAAACCAATTGTTAATGCGAGTTAGCTCAGTTTAGCATTATTGGACAATGGTACTTTTTGTATTTACTATGTAGTTTTTAAATGTTTTCAGCCCTACCCCTATGTGTACAAAGCTTTAACACTCTGTTTGTATGTCTTTTCAACATTATTGCTTATTTGTGTCTAATGAGGTGCCCTTATAGTTTAGGAGATTTCTATCCCATTTCTACCTCTACCCAACCCTTAGGTAAAATTCTGGAAAAATCTAAAAATTCTAGCAAAAAAATTAGAGTAACAGCCCCTGCATCATTCACTGTTCAACCTCTTGATGAATTAGGTAAAATTCTAGCCAAAAAAACTACAAATTCCAACATGAATTTTGATTGTAACAGCATTGAATTAGGCTTGGGTGGAGTCAAATACCATGATCGATCTCTTCTTCTGCAATTGTTTTTTCATAGAAAATGAAAAAAAAAATGAGAACATAAATTAAAAGGTGGTTAAGGAGAGAACCAATGGGCTTATGGAGGTGAAACAAATTTGCAACTCTGTTATTCACAAAACAATTTAGCACAATTTGAGAATTGAGAGAGTAGCCCTGCAATGTTTTTTCATTGAAACTGAAAAAAATTAGAAGACCAAAATAGTAGGTTAAGGAAACAAGCAATGGGCTTAAGGAGGTAAAAAAACTGCAACTGTTATTCACATCATTTTTTGGCACAATGTGAGAATTGACAGGGTAGCTCTGCAATCATGAAATTCCTCATCTCGTGCAAAAATGGTGATCATAAGAAGCTACTATTGACATTCTGAAATTCAATTACATACAACAATAAAAGAAATGTACGTTTATAAGCACAATACCTACCTCCGTGATTAAGCTTCTTCTCAAATCTTCTTGCACGAATGATCAACACTATGAAGGTCCATTAGGATTACCTGAAACTGACAAATTTGTCACTCATCTTATGTGTCCATGGAGACCCTAAAGATTTTTCTAGATTATGCTAACACACTCCAGCTATAAAACAATAGACATACGACTCCGAAGACTTGCATTAAATGAAATTTACCATAATGAAAGTGGCACATATGAATTTTTACTATTTTTTCTAATAAAATAAAATATAATTTTTCCTTACTCTTTTTCTGAATAGCCAATAGAAAAATAGATAACTCACTCTTTTTAGATTTTAAAAATATAAACAAATTTATAATGACAAACTTAAATTTTGAAAAATTCTCAAATGTTATTGGTTAAATTAAATTGCCTCATGGATCAAACTAATGCAATAGTTACCTGCCATAGGCAGGAACTAAAAAGTGTATAAGGGGGTATTGAGAGTATAAATATAGAAACACACAATTGGACTTTATGTACCAAATTATCTTGAAAGATGTACAAATAATTAGAATCCTTGTGGGATAGAATATTGTAAAGAAAAATCCTTAACTATGATAAGCCAAGAAAAATATTAACCATTTTTTATTCCCCCATGAGTTTCCACATTCGAAAAAAACATATGGGAGTGTAGACATTTGATCATACATTGTGTAGCTTGGAAAATCAATAATGGCCAATCTACACAATTTTGAATGTACTCATGAAAGGGATAAGTTAGTTTCATTGGTCTTTGGAGGATGGAAACAAGATCATATTTTTTAATTATATTGCTACATAGAGTCCAAGAATGATATAGAATAGAATTGGGAGTTGATCAATGAATTGAAAAATCGATGATAGATCCATGAAAATCTTGGTTGAGTCTAAAAACTTGTTCTCTATTTTCAACTACATAGAATCATATGGTGTGGCACTAAATCGAGGTCCTACAAGTGGTCAAATGGTGGAGATGGGTTGTACCAACTCTATTATACAATAGAAAACAACTGCAACTAATCATATGATTTATGTTAGAACAACTCCATAGTCCTAAAATGTGATCATTTGCATGGATGGCCCTTCAAAAAATTATACTAATTGAAGATCAATTCCCATTGTGAGAATTACAACTCCAAACTGGTGCCCAATGTGTAAGAATAATAAAGAGACCACATATCATTTACTTTTGAATTATCCATTTTCCAACCAGCATTAGGATTGGCTCAACTGGAAACTTAACTGGCATGGGGCTCACTAAAATGACTTTCATGTGGTCTTACAAAGCTGGTGACAAATTTGTAAAAAGGGTTTTCAGACTGGTATACGGACCATTAGCCCATCGATTCTCATATAGAAAATTTCTAAGAGGAGAATCAATACATTTTTTTGAGATGAAGAATCTAACATCACACACAAGCCTTAAATATATATAACTTGGTTGAGAGATGTATCTTTCGTATAAGATGTATTTCTTTATATAATGAGTGTGATTAAGTATAATTAATATTTTTAATAAAGTATTTAATTAAGAAAACAATTGCGCATTTACTACCTAAGATGATAAAATAATGAAACTATAGGGAGACCTCCTCATAATGGATCCTCCCCAACTCACAACTCATCATCAAGATGTAACTTGATGGAAGATGAATATGCACCCTAGCGATTGATTAAAACTTAGCTTTAACAATGCCTCCAAATGTAACCATAGTGTCTTTATGATGCAGGAGCATCCCAGGGTAGTTGGCTATCCTGCATGTTTGGGAGATTTGATGGAGTTGTGTGGACTTATTTTCATGTGTGAGGGGTTTGGTAGAGTTGGATAAACCTACTTGGGTCTTGG
>MU223304.1:4073325-4101889 GCA_018584345.1 Thuja plicata
TTCCTTGGGTGTTCCTACCAGTGTGTGGATCTGGGCTAGCTAGGGTTTCATTTGGATCTTGTGAGATCTTACAAAGTTTCTATTGTAATTGCATTGTATTTGGCCGTAACCCGGAAGGCCTTACAGCCGGGCATGTTGGATGAAAATATAATGATCCTATTATGAGTATTTGCATTGTGTGGATATAAATCTCTGTGTTGTTATTTATATTCCATTGTGTGGTTATTGGTTGGGGGCTAGGACATCTCCATTGGGGATCCTCCTGCCTTGACCTTCATCACTTTAGTGTGGGATTCCTAGTTAGGAACCAAGAAGGTGAAGTGATATAGGCCCTTTCAAAATGACTAAAAGTGGGGAATACCAATGAAGAAGAGATGGAAGGTCTTGCCTCATGCCTAAAGCTTTATTTAGATAAAAGAATTAAAGAGATAAATATAGAAGGTGATTCACAGATCTCTATTAATGCAATCTTTTTTTGAGAAGGAAAGTTAAGAACATGGATACATTCACATATTACATCTACAACTATAGGAACCTATGAAGTCCTTGTTAAAATTATTGAAGGGAAAATTTCCTTAATGTTCATAAGACCCCAAATTAAAATTTTATTTTAGAGAGCTAATGTAATCTTTCATATCTTTTTGTAAAGTAAAGAGGGCTTGCTCCGTGATATCACTTACCAATAGATAAATAAATGAAACATCTTTTAATAATTAAACAAAATAAAACAATTCATAAATATATTTGTATTTATTTTATTTTAGTATGTTGAAAGTTTTCTAACCATTTTGAATTTTTTTACAACAATTAGGTCTACTCTCGTAATTGAAGGGTAGAATGCAAATATTATTTTAACATGTAGGTGGTCCCCGCCATATATGTTTGCAAGGCTATTTCTTCCTATAAGTTTATATTGTTTAAGAATAAAACCACTGTTAGGTTCTCTTACCCTTAAAAATACCTAATCTTTATCAAATTTATTATAAGATTATATAAATATTTATATAAAAAAGAATGCAATATGATAGTATGGATTATGAATCACTATAATAATTATTTTCATCTTTGATTTAGAGATCATGTGTATATTATAGCTACTTTCTCCTTTTGATCTTGTGAAGTTTGTAATAAGATCTCAAATAATTCAGCAAATAGAATCATAGAAAGATAATTGTATGGCATCTATGTTTAAAATTTATGCATGTTTCTATTATAAGAATAAAGATAAATTTTACTGCTAGACACAAAATTTGACAACCAAATAAAAAAATCTAATTGAAATAGTAGGGGATATGACCTACTACATGAGTGTGTTTTAATGGTTGTAACAAAACTTGGAGTGATTTGAAATTTCCACAAAAGATTTTGAGAAGTGTGAAGTGAAGGTGCGCAACACTAGATCCTCTCCTCTAGCTTGTATAAGAACATTGAATATAACGTCATTGAATAGTAGTTAGTAGTTCATGCATACTTTAATTATATTAAATTATGTTAAAATGAATGAAAACATATATAATATAAATTGTGCATTCATATTGATTTTAAGCTTACAACACTTTAAATATATATTTTTATTTAATATTATATATTTTGTTTAATGCACTTTATGTGCAAGGGAAAAATCATAGAATGTTAATTAATAATTTATAAATTTTAATTTAAAGTTTACAGGTGGTACCAATATTTCAGTCTATGAATATCAATGCTAATTTCTGAACTAAACTATGTATTTTTTTCAATCGATCTTTCAGATCATATCTAATGATCCATCATTAGAAAGAAGAAAAAGTTCATACCCATTTCAAATTTCAGACATTTCATATTGTAAAAATATGTATATCATGAAGAAAAAGTTCATACCATTTCAAATTTCAGACATTTCATATTGTAAAAATATGTATATCATGTGGTGGAGTAAACTCAGGCAGCAAAATCTAATTATATAAAATATTAAAACTAAGCACTGAACATTAGGTGGTAGTTCATGCACTCTTTAATTATAGAAAGACTAATAACGGGAGGTAAAAATATTGAATATTAGTTGGGATTTCAACCTTACAGCGTTTCACGTTGCCAACAACTATATGACTCTGCACATACCTTCGAATTCTTGAAATTTAGGTGTATCAACTACACCTCCAGAACTTCAGACGGAGAAGGTTAGGTGAAAGTCTCATTGGTGTGGGAATCCTAAATAGAATTATTTATTTATGCATTCAGATAATAACATACCCCATCAATTCCAGTCCATATTATTCATCCTTCCGCTAAAAATTGATTGGATGATTTCTTGCCCACACACCCATTTGAGCATTTAAATTCGTTGAATGTTTTGTTGCTCACATACGCATGTAAGAACAAGTTCATTGAATGCTTTCTTGATGTAAACATTCATTGCATTCATTCAAAGATTTCTTGCTAACATACCCAAGTGAGAACAAGTTCACTGGGTGCTTTCTTGATGCAAAAATTCATTGCAATCGTTGAAAGATTTCTCGCTCACATACCCATTCGATTTCTTGCTACCAGTTTATCATGGATTCAATCAATTTTACTTCATCAATTTATTCTGTAGCTGCAGGAGTTCTCTTGCTGATAGTTATCAGTTTCTTGAAGAAGAATAAGAGTAAGGGGAATTTGTCATTACCATTACCACCAGGTCCTCCTGGATGGCCCATCATTGGAAACCTACTTCAGCTTGGGGACACACCCCACAAATCTCTTTCCCTGCTTGCAAAGAAATATGGGCCTCTGATGACTATCAAATTGGGCAGACAGACAACTCTGGTTGTGTCATCTTCATCCATGGCAAGAGAAGTGCTAAAGAATAATGACCAGAGCTTCTCAAGCAGGACAATCAATACAGCTGTAAGGGCATTTGCTTACCAGGGAACTACTTTAGTATGGAGTCCTTATGGCCCTCGATGGCGTTTGCTTAGAAAGATCTGTACCACAGAGATTTTCAGTCCCAAAAGGCTGGATGCTCTGCAGCATTTGAGAAGGGAAGAGGTATCTACAGCTATTGATTACATCTTGAAGGATTCTGAACAGGGGAATGTTGTAAATATTGGTGAGAGGGCTTTCATGATTTCTCTAGGCCTTGTAGGTAAGATGGTTTGCAGCAAAAAAGTGTTTGAAACAGGCTCTGCACAGGCTGCAGGGTTTAAGGACATGGTATGGGAAGTCCTCAAGTTGTCAGGGGTTCCGAATTTATCTGACTTTGTTCCTTTCCTGGCGAGGTTTGATCTTCAGGGGCTGAATAGTAAAACTAAGATTTTGTCCCAGCGTTTTGATAACATGTTTAACAAAATTGTTGAGGACAGACTAGCACAGAGGAGCGGTACACAGTGCAAGAGCAATGGAGTGAAGGATTTTCTGGATGTAATGTTGGATTTGAGAGATGATGGTACACAACTTACTCTGGAGGACATTAAAGGAATGCTGATGGTAAGCCTTTTTCCCTCCAAAGATTTAAATAAATGAAAACCTCAGTTTAGCAGAAAATGTATTGAGAAAGTATGTAATGTATGTTAATTTCTTTATTTTCTATCCACTTTAGCCCTCTTAGTGCGATCAGTTATCAGTTGTTTGAGCATTATATTATAGGGTAATTTACTTATAACCATAACGTAAGTTTTATATGCCACTGCCCTTCAACACTGCTTCTCCCTTACCCAAAAACATATTAGCCTGGAACTTTCATAGGACTCAAATCAAATTAACTCATCAATGAAACTGAGCAAATTTTTTGTTTTCACAGGACATGTTTGTTGCAGGGACTGACACAACTTCAGCAACAATTGAATGGACAATGGCAGAGCTTCTGAGAAAGCCAACATTGATAAGAAAAGTCCAAGCAGAGCTGGATGATGTTGTGGGTGTGGAGAGAAGAATGGAGGAGGCTGACATAGCAAATCTTCCATATCTCCGAGCAGTAGTGAAAGAAGTGTTCCGATTACACCCTGCAGCACCATTGAACATTCCTAGAAGAGCAGACAAGTCTTGTGAGATTGGTGGGTACCTTGTTCCAGAGAATACCCAGGTGTTTATCAACATATGGGCCATTGGGAGAGATCCTAGTGTGTGGAGAGATCCTTTGAGTTTTAATCCAGATAGGTTTTTGGAATCTAACATTGACTACAAAGGCCAGGATTTTGATCTGCTACCATTTGGAGCAGGAAGAAGGATATGCATTGGGCTTCCATTGGCACACAAAATGGTTCATTTGGTAGTGGGATCATTGTTGCAAGCCTTCAATTGGTCCATCCCCATGGACAATGAGGCAGGTATTGATATGTCAGAGATATTTGGCATAACTCTGCAAAAAGCTGTGCCACTTAAAGCTATTCCTACCCCAAGAAACGGCATCAAATTTTATTGTTAAAAATTACAGAACTTCCATGTTCACATTCAGTTGTCTTCTCGAGGCGTTCAAAGCTATTTTGAATATTTTTGTTCGAGGTTTTATATTAAACTTGTAGAATTGTTTGGTTAGTGGCTATGAAACTACGAGTTTCAAGATGAAATTGATTTTGGGTTGAGAGTCCAGAAGAAGTTAGGGGTATCGTACTTAATTGTGATATATAAAAAAATTGATGAGATAATAAAAATTTTAGAGAGAATGGTAGATATTGTACCATCTTATGAGTCTAAATCTTGAAATATATGAGAATTTGTATATTTTTAATATAACTTTTTTTATTAAAAGTTACATTATTTTGAAAATTTCTAATTAGATTAATATAAGAGCAAGTTAAAATCCAAATTCTTTTTTAACACAATCATGAATTTATAACTTATGACTACTAGTTAATTTTGATATATTAAAGTTTTGATGAGACTATAAAATCTATTAGCGAAATGGTAGATATTGTACCCCCCTATGTGATTAGACCTTGAAATATATAGCAATTGCATATTTTTATGCAATCTTTCAATTCAAAAAGTCATTATTTGAAAAATATGATGTGCAATACCCACTTTTCCTAAAAGAAATGAATATTCAAATATTTTGTATCCATTTACACATTAATTGACTACTAATTAAGTGTGATATATTAAAAATTTGACGAGAGCATAAAACTTTTTGGTGGAATGGTAGATATTGTAGCTCACGGTATTTATGGGACTACCACAATGCACCTATCTCTAGTGCATATTATAAGTCTAACTTATGATATAAACTACAGACGAATGCATTGTGGTGGCACCATAGCTAATGGAATTATATAACAATTATATAACTTTTATTTAAATTTTCAATTTAAAAACTAAATTATTTTTAAAACCACTAGTTTGATCAATATGAAAGGACAAACCTTCACATTAAAACTTAAACTTATCTTTGAGCGCAATCATGACTCTATAACTCATGATATTGGATCTCACATTCATCCCTAATAGACCCATTAAGATTCCAATCGATCATTACCATGTTTAACCGAGTTTCAGTCCAAAATTCATTGTATTCATTGAAAGATTTCTCCCTCACATTACCCATTTGAGTACAAGTTCATTGAATGAGTTCTTATGGGAAAATTCATTGCATTCATTGGAAGATTTCATGCTCACGTGCCCATTTGAGTACAAGTTGATTGAATTCTTTCTTGCAACTAGTTTGTCATGGATTCAATCAATTTTGCTTCATCAATATACTCTGTTGCTGCAGGAGTTATCTTGCTGATAAACATCATTTTCCTGAAGAAGAAAGAGTAAGAGGAATTTATCTTTACCATTACAGAGGGCTGACACACAGTACAATAGCAATGAAGTGAGGGATTTTTGGAATGTATTGTTGGATTTGAAAGAAGATGGTGCACAAGTTACTCTGGTGAACATCAAAGGACTGCTTATGGTAAGTGAAATATGTCAACTTATTTCTCATGTATGGATAGCCGTTTCCTTCTACAAACACACATATATATCATTAACATTCTAATAGAATTAGACTAACTGTTTTGAACTTTCCATGTTTATTTAACAACTATATTTTCTAAATATTAGAGCATCTCATGCAGCCTAATTTATTTTTTTGCTTATATGTTTTCTTTTATAATAAAAAAATCTCTGTATTAATACTAATCAGAAATGCAGAGGAAAAGGAAAATGAACGTTGAAAGTTTAGGGATTAAACCCAGAGATAACTTTATTAAACTTCTAATAGCCTGGAGAGAAAAGAACTAGACTAACAAGGTACAAGATGAATACACACTATAAAGATTTCTGGACAGAGTTCTGATTACGTAAAAACAGGTTTTACAAGGACCCGAAACCTATAAAAGAGTTTTACAAATATTCACTAGAGTTCAACTGAAACTATGTCAAAGCACCCAAAAAGAAAAACAAAAAAGCCCAGCAGGCTAGCAACCTAACAAAAAGCCCCAAAGATCTAAAAACATGAACAGGGACAGCTACATGCCATCCACAATGTCGTGTGCCTGGACAAGCATAATTTGCATCTGACCGACAGAGTTCTTGAGATCTCCAGTCTCCTTGTCATCCTTTGAGTCTCCTTGACATCCTTTGGACTCGACTTCCTAGTGCTAGCACGCGTATGTTTGCCAGGTCCCATGATTTTTTTCACCTCTTTGTCGTCATTATTCCCTCTGTCTTGTTCCAGCTTCTCAATCAGAATCTTCTCATGACCTATATACACCTTTAAGCTTGCCAGACATTGCTCGCCAATCTTGCATATAGTATCCTTTAATTTTTCCACTTTATTATTCAATATGTTGATTTTCCCAGCGAAGTTTAGATCTCCCAACCGCATCTTTCATCTCCTCTAGACAGACCAGACTGCAACCAATTTATCCCCAATGCTGATTTTTTTTTTATAATATTGACCTCAGCTTTCATTATCTCCATTTGCTTTTTAACATTGGCAGTGTCATGTTCTTAACCTTGCAGACAAACAAAGGACAAAGGTCAAAGATTGATGGAAGTTCCAGATTATGCCCAAAGTTGTCTTAATCTAATCACCATTGCATAGAGAAACCAAGTACCAGATTGACAAGACACCAAATAATCACATAGAATACAGGTAGGTATTCATTACAGATTGCTATTACCGAGAATGAAAGACTCTGAACAGAGATGTCATGTACAACAAAGTCACAAGACCTTATTTCATTATTTCAAATATAAGAACAATTACAATGACAGGCGATCCTTCAAAGACTGGTTCAACTCCATCTCAGACTCCCTTTCACTCCCAATTGTTAATGCCAGTCTACCTTACCGACTCAACAAAAACCCATCAATCCCTTCTCTCAATCAATCTACTCCACCCCCCGATTCCACATGCTTCTTCTCTTTCAATGAGGATAGATTTCCATCACGTCTTCCCCCTCTTTTCAGAGGTGTTTTTTTTTTTTTATTATTTGTAAGGGGCTGAGGTCGAATGAGATATATTAATAATAATAAATAAATATAACAAAAGTTTAAAGTTCAAAACCCAACCTTATTATTAAGAATTGTAAACAGTAAAATGAGCACTAAGGTTCAAACCCAGAATTAAAATTAAAGCTAGCCAAAACAAAATATTTACAAGGAAGCCCCAAAGGATAAGCTTTTGATTCTTATCAATGATCAAACTTCCAAACCGTCGAACAACCAATTGGCCAGTTTCCACAACTAAAAATGACTGATTACATCAATTGCCTTTCTATTGGCGACAGGAAGTTGCTTTTGTTTAGTTACATGAACGACAGCAAAGTCTAAGAAGACACTACGAAAGACAAACCACACAAACAATAAAACCAAAATTGGTGAGCATGATGATGCATCAGGTCCATTAGCAACACTTTTCCACCATTTAATAGTTGCACCATTTTCTGAAGTTTTAAATGAACAGATGAAAACTAATCAACATATTGAAGACAACAATATAAAGAAGATAAAACATAACACAGCAAATTATAGTGGTTCGGTGAATTTGCCTACGTCCACTCTCAAAGCAGAAAATATCTTATTATCGTTTTTAACAAATACAATTCTATCCATGGCATGTACACAACCATTTATACAAATGTATTCAGTGATCAAGTGAAGAATCTGGAAGGTGAATGGTCAAGTGACCGTTGGACTTCACAATCCCAACAATCTCCCACTTGAAGGCCAATGGGTACGACCATGAACATGGCATCCCTGCTTTTCCATCTTTATTGTCACATTGTAACCAGACTTTGAGAAGACTTTATTTGTGCCAAGCTTTGCTCACAAACACTGCGAATTAATCTTCTCCACTTTTTGTCAGATTGAATACAATCTAACACCAAAATGCCTTCCAATACAACTTTTATAGGCACCAATTCACTTATTAATTTAAAATCAAGAGTATCACTTTCTAAATAATCAGAATACGCTCCTTCATCCATCGAAAAACCCGTGAACATATACACAATATGGTCACATGGGCTCCCCTTCTCTACAATATCAGCTGCTTCTAAAGCCCAAGCATAAAATTCTTTATTTAAAAAAAGTCTGTCTGGCTCTTCAAGAACACCTTCAATAAATAGCATAGATTCTTGTATCTCAGCTGCTCTGACTTTCTCAACGACAGCATACACCAGGACTCCTTGCATCAACGCCCTTTCCAAATTACTGCTCTTGCAAGCCTCATCTTCTATCACACCTAGGACAGGTTCTTGAAACCCAGACTTAACAAAGATCAACCTTAATGCATCCTGCACATGTTTAAAGAAGTCCAAGTCTTCTGGCATCTGAATGACAGCAACCACATTGTCAAACATGTCTACAAAATGCCCGTCTGAATCAGATGCAAAATGCTCACCACTTTTAGCAGCCAATCCTATAACCACCTCATCATTAAGGCCTAAGTTTAGCGTATCTATTATACTAGTGTTGAAGCAATTCACTATGCCTCCCGCCAAGGCCATAATGTCTGTCTCTTTTTACTTTTCTGCCCATGTAATACGATTCCTCACGATCGATAGCTGAAGAGTTTCATCCTTACTCTCACGTCTATACATCTTCCCATATCTATTCATATCCCCATGTCTTTTTATAGGAGGGAACTCAAGCTTTAGTGGATCATATGTCATTGGAACAATCTGTCCCAGATTTTCCACACTCTCCATAAACCCAAATGGAAGCAATTTGGATAGAGAAACAATTTTGGCTACTTTCAATACCCAAACAAAAATATGCTCGCTGGTTTCCAACCACATGGCGAGATCTTCGATCTGCCTTTTAGACAGCAGCACAGGGTTCAAGGAAATGATTATAATCATATCCTTAGGCTTCGTTTCAACACATTTTTCATAGTTTTGTTTTGCAGAGTCAAACCTAGATGACTTAGATTCTGGCTGAGAAAATAAATCATTTATAGAGGCATTCAAGAGCCAGGTAACATTCCTAGTAATCGGTCTGTCGAGTAACAACATGCTCTTTTTAAATGCGGCTATGCAGGTAATGAGGGGACGATTCTCCCCCAACATCGAATCACCCAAAACAGGCACATGCAGAGGACACACTCTTCTCCAGTCTGCAAGCGCTGGTTTCACAATATCATAATATCCTTTTATAGCCTCGAACACAATCCATATTGGATGAATAGAACTCTCCAACACAGACATCAGTTGTGCTCGAAACGTCGAAGCACACTTCTTGTGCTTACCCTCGGCATCCATCTTTTGACACGAGAATCTCCATTCTTTGTCATTGACGACAGGGGTACCATAGCCCTGTGCCTTTGCCTGCTCGAACAAATTTTTCAGCACAACTTTCAACCTTCTACCTGCATTACCAAGTTCTCCGCCACTTGGCGCCTCCTTGTCTTCTTCAGGCGATGACTTCTTCTTTTCCATACAAATCGTGCTTGCCTTTACTTCTCCGGGCTCGACAACACATTCAACTTGGGTCTCCGCAGCTGACTGTTTCTTCACCTCTGTTTCTACGACAACAACAGATCCTGCCAGTATAAACTCTGTTAGCCGATCCTCCAAAGGCTCTCCTTGCAATTCACAGTCGATATGCTTGTCCAGATGGCATTCGAGGATACCATCATAATCACCATAAGGCCCATTTGATGTTGACGGTTCTGCTTCCACATTTTCAGTAGAGCTTTTGTAATCTGAAACAACTGCCATCTTAAATTTTTTTGAAGGAGTACCTCTGCCGACGTTGGACAATGTCCATTGACACCTTCAAGAATTTGCACGGTAAATGGAGAACTACTGTTGACATACTTTGTCATTTCATTCTCCATGCTCTGAGATTTTGACCCTTCACTTTCCAGAGACTTTTCAATGGAAATTGCTCTGTATTTGTCTTGATTTACTCCATCAATTTCCATTTCATCTCCTTTAGCGGTGGAGTATTTATCAGAAGTCTCATCTATTTCCATCATTGTAATTTCAGATTCGACATCAACAACTCTTTTAATTTCTTAGATGTGAGATTACAATTGTAATTTTCAGAATCAAGGGCTATTTCCCAAGTTCTCAACTTTCGTTTCAGCTGTTCCTTTTTCACTTCTTGGTGAGGTGAACTCTTAGAAATCTTATATGAAAACTCCATGCTGTTGTTGTGAATAGCTCCCACTCGCTCCCACTTCATTATGACTCTCTACCAGATATAAAGTATCCTATTTGTTCCCTTTTGCAATCACTAAAGACCCTTTTGTCACCTTCCATTTATTGGATTCCAACCTGACATTGCATCCTTGAGAGAAGAATTGCCCAACTGAAATAGAATTAATTTTAATTTGAGGGACATACTTAACATCCCATAACAGCCAACTATTTCCATTGGCTAGTTTTAACAAAACATCTCCTTTCCCAACAATTTTAAGACATTTGTCATTTGTGAGAAAGAGCTTACCGAAATTACCGCTTTTGAAGGTTTTGAAAAACTCCCTGTGCGAGGTAATATGAAATGACGTTCCCGTGTCGAGCACCCAATGATTTGCTGCAACTTCTGTTGTGGTCAAAATAAGAGCATCGCCGTATTCCATATTTGCTCCTTGGATTTAACCAAGCTCTGATACCAATTGTAAGTTTTAAATGAACAGATGAAAACTAATCAACATATTGAAGACAACAATATAAAGAAGATAAAACATAACACAGCAAATTATAGTGGTTTGGCGAATTTGCCTACGTCCACTCTCAAAGCAGAAAATATCTTATTATCGTTTTTAACAAATACAATTCTATCTATGGCATGTACACAACCATTTATACAAATGTATTCAGCGATCAAGTAAAGAATCTGGAAGGTGAATGGCCAAGTGACCGTTGGACTTCACAATCCCAACAATTCCAGCAGTTCTCTATAGTAATTCCCAAAATCCTGCAAAGCAAAAACTGATGATATTTGAGCTCTTCCCTAAAATCAAGGGGCTAGTTTTCAAGCCAATCGTCTTTGCAGAAATCAACCTTAGAACATCTTCAAACATCCCATTTGAGGAACCAAGACATTAAATTCTTGATCCTTACAAGGGTATTGTAAATGACAGACCCCAGAGGTATTTTGAGCAGTCAATAATCTTTCTGATTAATCCCCTTCCTAGTATTTTATTCTAAATATTCTACTCCATAGTCAATCATAACCAGCATAAACTCTGAAATTAGTAAAGATTTCGCTACATACACAATGTGGATTTTGATCTATTTATCTGTTGCATATGGGCAGATTCTTGAGCAAAAATAGGATTTTCATTCTGTTCATTTTCCTCAGATTTGGGCTGACGGCCAAGAGGATATCATCAACAAATTGGAGAGAGCAACCGGAAAACACCTGCTATTAATCTGAAACACTGAGATGTAGCTCAATCAATGAAGAGTATCATCCCAAGGCTTAAGCCACAACGATGGATAAGATAGAGAGATGAGGTCTCTTCACCTAGGACGTTTAAATGTTTTAATGAACAGTATTGAACTTCCATTTATTAACACTGACATGAAAGGCCAACCATAGGTTCTAGGCTTCAACGAATACACGTATTTTTTCTTACTTGACTTGTTTATGTCTAATGCAAATTACTAATACAGATTACCCTGTTCTACACTGAAAAACTCTAGAGCTCTGGTGAGCAGTTAAAGATAAACCAGCATGTGCATAATATAAATTATATAACAACAACATTAAACTTTATTTCTGTGTTGAATTCATATAACAATTTCTGCGTAGACCAAACTTGCCTCTCTCAGCAACCTCCTCTACTAATAAAAGAAAAGACCTGCTCTAAAATTACAAAATTTCTTATTAATTGTCCAATGGCTACATTTCCCTCTTCTCCAAGGGTTTAGAGACAACAAAATTCATATGTTTTCTGGAAGCCACTCCCTAAAAATGGTTGAACGATTAGAATTGCCAGAAAAATGGAATATGAATTTTCACTTATAAATCGTTTGTGCATCAATTTCTAGGAGTTTAGGAAAGTAAGCATCACCCTCTCATTTATAACTGCCACTTTTCTTGTTTGTTGCAAAGTATATAGCATACACAGATAACAATAAACTTTCCAAGTTCTTTCATATATAGATTTGAGTCATTTCAAACTCCATGTTGTTCTACATACTTATTTCAACTGTTGGGTGATATGAGCTTATATGAGATGCCAACATAATTGGCTTTGGATGCTTAACTCTGGTAAAGGTTTTTTCATATGCATTCCTTATTATTTATAATGTTTAATATTATTTGGTGGGCTTGCATGGAGCGATTATTAACATCTTGAGCTGACAACTCCGTTTCCTTGGGATTTATCTATAGTTATGACTGCAGTAGAACCTTTCCCAGGCTTTGGCTCGGACACAAGAAGAAACATCTATGGAGCCTCCTAGACGTCTCTCCATCTTTTGGGGGTGGGAGCGGGAAGATCATCAAATTAGAAGATTTATGATGAAAAGAGGCATTGTCTTCCTCTCGAAATTCCTGGGCTTGGAGGATGGTTTGGACGAACCCTTTGGGGATGATCTGGACGAAGATCTTGAATGGGTCTATCAATACAAATTTGAGGAAAAGTTGGACGACCTGGGAAACAAAGATTCATCCGAAGCTGAGGAGGAGGATGCTGAGGATGAGGAAAATGATGAAACAGATGAGGAGGAGGATGTCGTCGATGAGGATGTAGAGGAGGATGCTGAGGATGAAGATCAGGTTGATGATGAGGCAGGGGAGGACCAGGATCCAGACCTTCAACACAACTATGATGACCACAATGAATCAGACGAGGTTGCCTCGGATGCCAGCAATGAGGAGGGATCCTCTTCATCCAAGTAATTGGGCACAGAGCTAAGTGCCACTGAGCTTTTTGACATTCTAGCTCAATTTTTCCATGTTTTTAAGTTTGTTTCTGAACTCTGTGGGGGCATATGGTTAGACTGTTAAGTTTTTGTTGTTGGACCATTTTTCTGCTCCATTTTGGTTTGGACATATTGTCACAAATCGTCTTTGGTATATAGTTTAAAACCGTATGCATTATTTAAAGATTAATATATCTCTTTCGACTTCGACATCTTATGCATCAAAAAAAAATTCCTGGATGCTTCTAGACATTGGTTTTTAACCTTTTTACTCTTATGGTAGGCTTAGCAACGTTTATAAATAATTATAAATGATGATGAGATCGATTATGCAGTCTAGTATAATAACTTAAAATAATCTACTTCTTCATTTCTGTTGATCTACTTTAGTTGTCTTAATCGGTCTTAATCCGGATAATCTATAGTTTGAGCAATGTATTGTCCCATTGAGCATTCCTAGAAGAGCCTATAACTCTTGTGAGATTGGTGGGCACCTTATTCCAGAGAATTCCCAAGTGTTTGTGAATGTATGGGACATTGGGAGAGATCCTAGTGTGTGGAGAGATCCTTTGGATTTTAATCCAAAACAGGTTTCTGGAATCGAACATTGACTACAAAGCCCATGATTTTCAACTGATACCATTTGGAGCAGGAAGAAGGATATGCATTGGGATTCCATTGGCACAAAAAATGGTTCATTTGGTGGCGGAATCATTACTACAAGCCTTCAGTCGGTACATTCCCATAGACAAGAGGCAATTATTGATATGTCTGAGACATTTGGCATAGCTCTGCAAAAAATTGGGCCACTGAGAGCTATTCCTACCCCAAGAGATGGGGTCAAGTTTTAGTATAAAGGATTACAGAACTTCCTGTGCTCGCATTTGATTGATCTTATTATGGCAGTCTAAGCCATTTTTTAGTATCGTTTGATTAAAAAACTTCAAATCGGATTTGTTGGATTATCTATTTAAAGAGCCGTTTTAAAATTATTCATAGGAGATACATGTAGATAGATGGTTGGTTTGGATTGTGAGTTGTGATTGTCTTGGGATCATAGACTATTTGGAAATAATTTTGAAGGTTGGGAAGAAGGAACGTTGAGGGCAAAGATAATACAACTATTTGTGTTCGTTAATTCTTAATTAAAGATCAATATTGAGTTATTCTTGCATTTTTTTTTTATATTATAATTAATTTCTTTATGTGATGATCATTATTTCCAATCTTAATTGCTTGTGTCGTAATAGTCTCGAGTCTATTTCTCATCTTTTCTTTCAATTTTTCTTAACCAAGGAAATTTGACATTTTTGGTGGGGTGTTTGGAGTCATGTTTGCCGACATATCTCCTCTCTGATTGAGTTTTGGCCTTGTTGGAGCAAAGCCCTTTTTGGACCTCTTTTCTTCGGGCCTACTTTTATAATTTGACATATTTGGCTGGAGAGGAATTGTAGGATTTTTCATGATGCTAGAATGATTGTTCAACACTTTTGGTGATAAATTATTCATTCTCTCCATGAGACTTTTTTGGCAAAGTGTGATTTGGCTAGAGGTGTGGATCCTTGGGTGTTGATATTTACAATTTTCTCAATTTTCCTCTTTATGGAGGTGCTTCGATGTATGTTGTGTTAGAGTAAAGAATTAATTTAATTACCTTGATTAAATTAACTTTACTACCTCTTAAGATTTCACTTTATGCACTTGCATTAGTCATTTAATAATTAAATCTAATTATTAAATGCATATTTACCTATTAGGGTTTCCTATTAGGTTTTACGATCTCCTTCTATAAGGATTGATCCTTTGTATATATTTTTTCATTCTTTTGGCTGATAATAAACTCACACTGTCAGAGAAAAACCCTTGTTTGTTTCCTACAGATTTCTTCCTTGTGACGGGTTTTTGCATGCAGGTTTCTTGGGCTTAATAGATTTGTTTTTCATCAAATCTTACATATTGAACAGGTCATGATAAATAGATGCAGACATCCTTTGTGAAGGATCGATCAATAGGGTCGTTGGACCCCTCCTCAAGGAGTTTTGAAAATTAGCACGGATGGTTCGTCATGGGAGAATCTTGGACATGATGGCATTGGTGGAGTTGGTCGTGATAGCTCTGGTAATGTTCAGTTTATTTTTCCTATTTGTAAGGGCTTTCATATGAACAACTTAATGAAGGCTCTTGCCCTTTTGTAAGTTGTAGTCTAGTGCAATTGTGTTCTTGGTTAGAAAAAGATTGTCTGTGAATCTAATTCTCAAGTGGTCGTGACTTTGCTCACTAGACAACAACTAGATGATGTTAGTTAGCACTTAGCTTTGAATTTTTGACAGATTCTCCGATTGTGTGGCTCCTTGGATTCGGTTACTTTTAGGTCCACGTTCCTAGGGAGTGGAATAGTCTAGTAGATTGTTTGGCCAAATGAGCTTTTGATCAAATGCATACTTCGAATATGGTGGATAGAGGGCAATTACCTCCAGATATGCTACATATGTTGGATCAATTAGTGGAAAGTGATGGGGTTCTATAATGTTCTTTCTCTGGTGGGCAACCTACCCTCTTTACTTTGTAACTCTCTTTGTCAAAGTTTTACCCCTCTTTTAGTTTCAAATCTTAATACAATAGCATTAAACAACTCCATAATTATCGAATAATTAGAATCTTCTCCATAATTATTGAATAATTTGATCACCAACATTAATCTTAAAGTTATAATTAGAATGATTAAAGAGACTCGCACAAATTGAACCATGATAATGTACATTAACAACTCAATATCATTCACTAACTACCCTTGATTAGTACTATTTATAATATAGATTATTATATTTATATTGAACATAATGCATCATGTATCTTCAAACTATTTAATATGTTTCAATTCTTGACTTTCCAATTGATATTTATCCACTTGTAAATTAACCATAACGAGTTCTACTTTTAGCTATTTGATATGATAATTTATATGGTGCACAAAGAACTTTTAGTTTCAAGAAGCATAAGTCATTAGACTAAACCTCTTCTATTAAGTGTCATGAATTGAGGGAGTCTCCATTCTTCCAAATTTACCAGTTCTCATAATTGCTTGGCCTCATTCGTGGGAACCTACTCATTAAGAATCAGTCAACTTCACCAACAAATGAAAAACCCATTACCATGTAATTTGTGTGGCTTGTTCATTGCACTTTTGATCAAATTTATTAATCAACTAAAAATAAAAAATTAATTAGCTTTATTAAACTGCATCCTAGTGCTGCATAGACAATGGTTTGGCTGGGTATGAAAGCAGCAACAGCAAGAATTCGTAATGGCAACTGTATTTGGACAAGCAATAAAGCTGACAAATTCTGCGCATTAGTGTCTACGCTGAGTTTAGACAAGCGGTGAAGCCGACGATATCTGCGAATCAATGTCCACGGTAATTGCCATCCCGTCTTTGGTCAGCGCTTCCAAATGTCAAATATGACTCGACTCATGTACGTTTCATTGTCTAGGATTGTTCTGAAAGCTTAAAATCAAGGATTATACATATTAAATATGTTGGAAGTTCAGAACGATTCAAGCTGTCTTATACAATGTTCAACGCTGCCAACTACTATGACTCTGCACATGCATCCGATTTCTTGAAATTTGGGTGTCTCAACTACACCACAAGAAATCCGGAGGGAGTAAGGATGGGAAGATGCCACGATACAGGGAAGGTCTCATAAGTGTGGGAATCCCCAAAAAACTATTTTTTATGCATTCAACAACATCATAACACTAGTATTTCAGTCAATATTGTATACCCTCTAACCACAAACTGATTATAGATGATTTCTGGCCAAGATACCCATTTGAGCACATTGAAATCTATCTAGATCTTAGATACCCATTTCAGTATATTGGATGTTTTTTCTTGATCACTTTACCCATTCGAGCACATTGAAATCTATCTAGATCATAGATACCCATCTCAGCATATTAAATGCATTTTCTTGATCACATTACCCATTTGAGCACATTGAATGCTTTATTCATGCAAAAGTTCATTGCAATCATTGAAAGATTTCTTGCTCACATACCCATTTGAGTACAAGTTCATTGATTTCTTTCTTGGTACAGTTTGTCATGGATTCAATCAATTTTGCTTCATCAACATACTCTGTAGCAGCAGGATTTCTCCTTCTGATATTCATCATTTTCCTGAAGGAGAGTAAGAAGAGTTTGTCATTACCTTTGCCACCAGGTCCTCCTGGATGGCCCTTCATTGGAAACCTCCCTCAGCTTGGGGACAAGCCACACCAATCCCTTTTCCTACTTGCACAGAAATATGGGCCTCTCATGACTATAAAAATGGGCAGACAGACAAGTCTGGTTGTGTCATCTCCATCAATGGCACGAGAAGTACTAAAGAACAATGACCAGAGCTTCTCAAGCAGGACAATCAATACAGCTGCAAGGACATTTGCCTACCAAGGCACAACTCTAGTATGGAGTCCTTATGGACCTCGTTGGCGCTTGCTTAGAAAGATATGCACCACTGAGATATTTAGTGCCAAAAGGCTGGATGCTCTGCAGCATTTGAGAAGAGACGAGGTATTTAATGCTATTGCTTACATCTTGAAGGATTCTAAACAGGGGAATATTGTGAATATTGGGGAAAGAGCTTTCATGATTTCTCTTGGCCTTGTGGGTAAGATGGTTTGCAGCAAAAAAGTATTTGAGACAGGCTCTGCACAAGCTGCAGCTTTTAAGGAAATGGTATGGGAAGTCCTCAAATTGACAGGGGTTCCAAATTTATCTGACCTATTTCCTTTTCTGGCGAGGTTTGATCTTCAGGGACTCAATAAGAAAACTAAGATTTTGGCCCAGCGTTTTGATAACATGTTTGACAGAATTATTGAGGAGCGGCTAGCACAGAGAGCTGATACACAGTACAACAGCAATGATGTGGAGGATTTTTTGGATGTAATGTTGGATTTGAAAGAAGATGGAACACAACTTACTCTGGAGAACATTAAAGGAATGTTTATGGTAAGTCACATTCCTTCGAAAAAACTGAAATGAATGGATATATTAACAGACCCTCTTAAACTATATCTCTAAATATTAGATCATCTGATGCAGCCAACCATGAACATTTTGCTTATTTGTTTTCTTTTATAATGAAAAACTTTATTGATAGTGATACTTATCAGAAATGCATATGCAGAGAAAAAAAGTTTTGACACAACCAACGAAAACATAGAATTGGAAGAACTAGTTCACAAACAGTTAGAGATTGAAGGGCACTAAGCCAAACAAGTATATATAAATACAATAAAATAACTGAAATACCAGGCAAACAGATTAGCTTGTATCACTTCAAATTTAGTCTAGAGATTTACTAAACTAGTAAACTCCACTCGTTGATTGATCTCATCTACATTACCACATGTAATACACTAGAGGGTTTCAGGGCAGCCCCAGTTTTTCAATTGTTCTCCTCAAAGAAATTTAACATGAACAGCCAACCATAGGAAAAAAGAAGCTTTTGGCCAGGCATGAGTTCCACACCTAGGTATGAAAGAAAAAGCTGAAGATCTTTTGGGTCTTCCATGAAATCAAAGGGTTAGTTAACAAGCCAATCAATCTTTCCAGAAATGAACCTTAGAACATCCTCAAACATCCCATTTGAGGAAGAAAGACATTGAATTTCTGATCCTTATTGTAGTTTTGTAAATGACAGACCCTCAGGGGTATTTTCAGCAGTCAATATTCTTAACGGTTCATCCCAGAATTTCACTCTTAAAATTCTGCACCATAGACAATCATGAAGAGCATAAACTCTCGAGATTAAATTACTCTGAAGGTTCTGCTCCTTAGACAATTCGGTTTTGATCTAGGTATCTGTTGCTCATAGGCAGATTCGTGAACAAAACACAAGCTTTTAAATCTGTTAAATTCTTTCAGATTTGGGCTGACAGCCAAGAGGTTATCATTTGACTTGTTTATGTCTAATGCAAATTACTACTGATGCAGAGTACTCTGTTCTACACTGAATAACTCAAGAGCTCTAGTGAGTAGTTAAAGATAAACCAGCACGTCCATAATATAAATTTTATAACAATAAACTTTAAAATTATTTCTGGGTTGAATTCATACTTCAATTTCTCGCCTAGACCAACCTTCCCCTGTCTCAGCAACCTCGTCTACTAATAAAGAAAAGCCCTGCTAAAAAATTACAACATTTATTATTAATTTTAACAATGGCTACATTTCCATTTTCTCCAAGAGGTCAGATAACAAAAATCATATCTTTTCTGGAAGCCACTCCCTAAAAATAGCTGAACAATTAGAACTGCCAAGAAAGTGGAAAATCAGAGAAAAGTTATTTTTCTTTCATACTTAGATTTCGGTCATTTCAGCAATGATTGTTCTTTCACATTTGGATTTGGGTCATTTCAACAATGATCTTTCGTTCATATTTAGGTTTGGGTCATTTCAAACTTAGTGTTCTTCCATCTACCTGCTCCAACTATTGGGTGATATGAGCTGCCAAATTAAGTGGCTCTGGGTGCTTTACTCTGGTAAAGGTTTTTCCATATATATGCCTTATCTTTCATTATTTTTAGTTGTACTAAATGCTTCTAGACACTGCCTTTAAACCTTCTGCTCTTATGATAGCTCCAGTAATGTTTATAAATAACTATGAATGATAATGAGATTGATAATGAAGTTTAGTATAGTAAGTTAAGAGAATCTATGGATAGAAACATCTTCTTCATTTATACTGATCCACTTTAGCTGTTTTAATGCGACCATAATCAGTAGTTTGAGCAATGTAATGCAGGTTACTGGGTATTCTACTCATGACTATCAATGAAGTTTTATATGGCACAGGGTTTCAACACTTCTTCTCCCTTCCCACAAAATGATACTACCTTGGAACTTTGATAGAACTCAAATCAAATTCATTTATCAATGAAACTGAGTTAAATGTTTTTGTTTTTGGCAGGACATGTTCATTGCAGGGACAGACACAACTTCAGCAACAATTGAATGGGCAATGGCAGAGCTTCTGAGAAAACCAACAGTGATGAGAAAAGTCCAAGCAGAGCTGGATGATGTTGTGGGTTTGGAGAGAAGAATAGAAGAGGAAGACATAGCAAATCTTCCATATCTCCGAGCAGTTGTGAAAGAAGTGTTTCGATTACACCCTGCAGCCCCATTGAACATTCCTAGAAGAGCAGATAAGCCTTGTGTGATTGATGGGTACCTTGTTCCAGAGGATACCCAGGTGTTTGTGAATATTTGGAGCATTGGGAGAGATCCTAGTGTGTGGGAAGATCCTTTAAATTTTAATCCAGATAGGTTTCTGGAATCCAACATTGACTACAAAGGCCAGGATTTTGAACTGCTACCATTTGGAGCAGGAAGAAGGATATGCATTGGGATTCCATTGGCACAGAAAATGGTTCATTTGGTGGTGGGATCATTTCTGCAAGCCTTTAGTTGGTCCATTCCCATGGACAATGAAGCAAGTATTGATATGTCTGAGACATTTGGCATAACTCTGCAAAAAGCTGTGCCACTCAGAGCTGTTCCTACCCCAAGAAATGGCATGAAGTTTTAGTGTTAAAAAAAAATTGTGTTTTTGAAATATGAAGGTTTGTTTTATAAAGTCGATCTTATTGACTTATTTATTGTTGTTAAACAATATATTGTATTTTCATACTATAGTAGTTGAGGAAGTTACATTTGAAAGGTTTTATAAAAGTCTTCATTATAATGCATTGGGCAGGAATTCATAATATTATTATCAATTTATGTTTAATAATGTGCTATGCTCACATTTTGATTATCTTCTTAGGATAATCTAAATATTTTTTAAAGTATTTTTTATTAAGAATTTTAAAATTAGATTGGTATAATGGTTTTAAAATTATTTTTAAAAGGTTTATATATAGTTTAGATTGTAAATTCTAATTTTCATAAGATCATATTTTTTATTGACTATTTCACAATAATTTTAAAGGTCTAGAAGAAAGAACTTTTAAGGGAAAGGATACTCAAAAGTACTTGTATTTTTTAATGATAGCTACATAATCAATTTCTCCATCCTCTAGGTCAGATCACTATCCTATTAAGTTTGATAACCTAGGAGAAGACAAACCACTATCTTGCCCATTCAAATTTGAAAACATGTGAATGAAAGATAAAGATTTTCTTCCATTAATAGAGCAATGGTGGAAAGGTTGGAGGGTAAAGGGATTTAAATTGTTTTGTTTTGTATCAAAGTTGAAGTGTATCAAGAACAATCTATTGGACTGGAATAAGAACTATTTTAAGAATATCTTCCTCTCAAAATCTGAAATCGAACAGAAGATATCAAAATTGAATAAAGTGATCATCAAACAGGGTATGGATCTCAATCTTCTCAATAAGAAGAAGATACTGAGAGATTATGAGGACATTCTAGCCCAAAAAGAGACATTTTGGAGACAAAAATCTAGGGAAACATGGCTGGAAGATAAAGATAAAAATACAAAGTATTTCCATAACAGTACAAAACATAGAAGAAGCGTGAACAAAATACATAGAATCACTTTGGAAGATGATAGTGTTATAAAGGAGCAAATGGAAATTCAAAGAGAAATAGTGGATTATTTCACAAAGGTGTTAAACAACTTTGAGGGTTCCAAATTCCCCTCCCACAATGAGATGCAAAGAGACTCCGGTGTTTTCAATGCTTCTACGACTTCAGATTTGTATTCTATTATATCTTCAAGTTCATCTGGAGGACTACAAAATTTAGGGTATATGCAAAAGCTACCATTAGGGGAGATGATTTCAATAGGATCTAAGTGTTGGACCGAATTGTCTAATTTAATTGCAACCTTAATATTGGAACTATTGATAAAGTTTTTGTCTAAATGTACGAAACTTCCTATATTACCAGCAATTTCTTGAATTATATGACTGTGAATGTATTCTACAGGCAGATTTGGGAGTTTGACCCATCTAATTATTTCTAAATTGTCAATTGTTAAGGGATCGAAATTAGGGCTCCAATCCATGAACATAAAACCAGATTTTTGAAAATTCAGGCAAGTTCCTTCCAATAATATTTGTTTTACTCTAAGATCTTTGCGATCAATAAACAAAAAATCATTGTTAAGGAGAGATATACTTACCTTGTTCGGAAATTGTCTAGCGAACCATTTTGCCACAACAGAATTAGGATAACCAATTCCTAGCCATTTGGCAAAGATACCATGTTTTTCTGCTCCTTAATGTTAAAAGAATGAGAGACCCTTATATCATTCTTATATCCAGGGGTATGTCCCTTATGGAAATGTAAAAATGTATTAGGTGTTGGACTTCGGTCCTAGGCAATACTAGAGGTTTTACTTGCTCCCGCTCTTTTCCTCTAGTGCTCGCACTGAACGAAGGGACAAAAAAAATGTAACTTTAAATTTATTAATTAATAAAATATCAAAGAAAAGAATAAACATTTTCAGTGAAGAAAAAATGGTCAGATGGACTTTAAAACCTGTTTTAACATAAATGTATATAATACAAAATATATATACTTTAGAAAATAATACTATTAAAAACTAAATTGTATTGAAATGATTTAAAAACTTTAAAACAAATGGAATTGGAACAACAAAAATATTGCATGAAGTTAACAAAGATCAAATTTGCATATGTAGAGGCTTTCTTTTATATTTAAAATGTTGTCCAAGTTTCCCATCTTCATCTCCCCTTAATTTTTCATACGTTTTTTTTCTCTATTTAGTCTATTACTATGAGATAAAAATATTGTTTCATTTCTAATTTTGATTTTACTACAATATATTTTCATTCATATTAACAAATAAAATGAATCTCTTATTATTTAAATTTGAAGTTATGATTTGTGACTATTTCTACAATAAATCATTGAATATGATTCTCAATAAAAAAATATACGGAATTGAATGCAAAGACTCTCTCTCTCTCTCTTTCTAGAGAGAGAGAGAGAGAGAGGGAGAGAGAGAGAGAAATATTAATATTAAGCATATATATTAATATATATATATATTGACGCATAAGAGGCTGAGGCCAAGAGAAATATATTAATATTAAGCATATACATAAAGCTTTTAGCTATAATTCAAAAGCTACCAACATCTCTAATCTAAAACCAAAATGGAGCAAACAGGTGCTCCTGGCCACTTAATCTTATCAGTTCATATCTACTAGCGGATTTAAGGAAGTAAAAAAACAAGAAATTTTGAGTATTGTCATAACAAAAAATCTCAAAGATCAAATATATATTTGAGTATCATGCTATCAAAAATTTGATAGCCTGTATCCAACATCTTTTTTTCACAATATATAGTCTTCCCAATATTTTATTTTATAGCCCTCTCTTTTGTCTTTCATTATACAAGTCATTTTTTATTGAGTAGTATTAAATTTCACACCACTCTACAATAGCCCCATCTTTAATCAAATTTAGAAATAGGAAAGAATACCAGTGAGAGGAAAATTGCAGTTCAAGAAAATACAAAAGCATGTCAATCATGTGGCTACTTTATCCAACCGTAAAGGTGGATTGTTGAAAAAGGCCTTTGAGCTCTCTACACTCTATGATGTTGAAGTCAGCCTCATCATTTTCTTGTCCTCGGGAAAGCTCCACAAATTTTGTAGTTCAAGGTTAGGGATCCCCTTTTCCAACAAATCTAGCAAGGAAAATCTGAATAAATATTTTATGTATCAAATGAATGCTATCAAATAAATTTTACAAATGAATGCTATCAAATGAATTATTCATCGAAACCCCCAATAAAACAGAGGAAACTTCAATTACAAATAAAATAGCACCAAATTTCTTGTCGCCAACGCTAATCTATATCAACCCTTATCTTGAACTTGAACATGAAATCCTCTTCTACGAAATTTGGATTTGTCATCCCTTTTAGTAGAGGCTTTCTTGAAGCTCTTTTAGAGAGTATTAGCAGAAGAAATGTTTGCATCCCATTTGTTAAAAAATGAAGAACTCTCATCTTTGAACAATACTAAATAAAAATCTAAAAAGAGTTTGTATTTCTCAAAGTTTTGTTTGTTAAACGAAAATCTATTTTGAAGATTTTCAATAGTCTCACCTCCATACCAATAATCAAACCCACTTCCAATACATAACATAAATTTCAAAAACCAAAACCCAAACATCATAAAGCCTAAAACAATAATTTCTACAAAATAGATCCAAACGCAAACTATAGTTCCATATTGATTGGAAATTATATTTGGATCTGCAAAACAAAAAATGAAATGGGGAAGGGCTATTTTATAATCTGAGAGCCCCTCCTCATATTCCCTAAAGGATGCCTCTTCGAATTCCTTTGACTCTCCGGATACTTCTCTCAAAAATAAAACTAAAAAATTAATCATCAAAAAGCCCGTAGGTGGGCATACAAGCAAAAACAATTTGATGCCCTTATTGGGAGTTACATATTTTATTAAAAAAAATAAAAATATATGTATATTGATTGGGGGTGTTGAGTCACCACCCCCTGTCACCCCTTGTCGCTTGTCATGCGGCTGTGGCAGTTGCGTTGTCGGTCGTGCAACCTACGCTGCTTGCAAGCAGCGAAGACTGTCAACGGCAGCACCGCAACACCCCATTGTCATGGGCCCCACGGGTTACCCCATGGGTGTGGGGAAATCCCCCTCCCGAGGGTTCCCGTGGCAGGTCCCGCCAGCAAGGTCCCTGCTCCCAAACGTGGGATGAGCTTTTTCACATTTTTTTTCTTTTATAAATCTAAAGCGGACATACTTCCATGTGGCCTTTATGGGCTTTTTAAAAATATTTTTTCATTTTTATAAATGTCATTTGGCATTGATTTTTTTATTTCGTTGTTTTATGGCCTTTTAAAAAAAATTAATGATTTTTGAAATGTAACTACAAGCACTTCTTTTTTATTTACACAACATATTCCCGTGTTGGTATCCTCCCTAGTGCTACTAGTGTATAGATGCCTCTGGGTGTAATTAATTATACAAAGTTTAAAAAAAAAATTCACTATACATTTTAGCTTGTATCATTTTAAATCAAGTTTTAGCATATACTTTAGGTTTATGAATTGTTTTGAGACAATTAGATTTGTTTCATTTATTGATTAGTGGGGAGTGTTAATGGGAAGGTCTCATCATCATTATCTTCTATCTTCTTGAACACAAATAGACATGTTGATGTGTGTTTTATGACTCACCAAATAGTAGAACGAAATAGAAAGGTATCTTATCCTCTCTTGATCAAAATCTCGTGTATCCTAAGTTTGCGAGAAAATCATACGACGACTCCAAGGTTCCTTTTATGTCAGGTCTTGACTGTGGATAAGCTTGGTGGTAAATGTGATTTGCTGAAGATCACAAGGGGCCTTACAATTGAAAGCTTGAAATAGATTTCAAATCATACTGGATGGGAGATATCAATAGATTTTGCAATGGACCACTTTTTGGGTTTTCAGAATATGTGGAAAGCAAAAGAGAGTAGGGTTCAAAAATTGTAATCTACTCCTAAGGGAAACAATAGCAATGAATACTACTTCGATGGACAAATTCCTAATAACTAGGTTTCGCTTCGCCAAGTTATACTACAACTACACGAGAACCGATAAATTCTTTGAGGGTTTTGCAAAATACTTTCATACCACAACAAACACCATCATGAAGAACAATGTACGTGAATGACAAAAGTTAAGCATATGCAGGAATGAGGTTCAGACTAACTTTGCACAATGATTTACAATCAATAAAACATGAAAAGTATGAACCAAGGGAACTCATCAAAATACCATCATATTTCTCATTGTAATCACAACATTTTATCTAACTTTATCCAACAAATTTAAACTAAAGGAGGGAATTATGAAACCAAACAAGCACTAAAAAAATCAAGTATTCACTGTGAAAACTTTATTGTCTCAGTAGCTCATAGCATCAATCTCAAATTCTACCCCCTTATAAACGAGGAGTGAGGCCTTTATATAGGTCCCCGATTATAACGATCGACCCAGATTGAAACAATAACCAATGGCCCAGATTTTGCCACATCAACCCTAATTTGGGTTAGGGAAAGGAAGAAGGAATCTACATTAATGCAAAAGGAATCCACTGTCATAGTGGGTAATAAATACCCATTATGCATGCATGCTTAGAAGGAAAGTGGGGTGCAATAAATGACCATTAAGTGTGCCCAATATGCATTAAATGCAACTCTACCAAGAAGTCTACCTTTGGCCTTTCTTCTTGAATGCATGGAATCTTCCCAAAACCGCTTCTAATTCATCCATGCTGACACTTGGTGTTGATTCCTACCTGAATTCCAAAGCTACCATAGCTCACTCAAATTTTCTTAAGTTGTCCTCCCATTTTGACAATAAATCCAGAGAAGTATGCATGTCATTTGAGAAAATTGAGAAGTTATCGAAGTCATCCCTGGTGAAGAAATTCAATCTAAAGAATTCTTCCAATTTACTCTTTAGGTTGCCTACATTTATCTCATTTTCATACAACCTTTTTGACACTAGTGACGCGAAAGTGTTGGAGATTTCTCATTTGATATTCTCAACATTTCCCTTCAATCGAGTGGATTCCTCAATGAAATGCCCAAACATTTCCTTGGCCATGAGCATTGTGCCATACCATCAGGTGAAATCATGTGCTTCTCCTTCTTTAACGATCCCATGGTCAACTAGTACCTGCCTAGGCGTCTCCATCAACTCCTATAGATCCACGATCATCTCATCCTGATAGATATGCTCATCCTCCCACGATTCCTCCATGCACTGAATCCAGGAAAGAATGACTAGTGCCTTGTCATAAACTTGTACCAAGTCTTTAGCATGCTTGCAGGCCTCATTTTGGATGCCCTCGATCCAAGCCTTCGCCCCTTGATAATTTTGTCTGCTTCTATCTAAACTCTCTACTGACTAAGTTGGAATAACCGATAGAGGAACAAAAGATGGACCTTCTTCCCTCATTCGATGAGGTAGGTTGCTGATGTAGTCGCCTAATGCTCTGATCTCTCCCTTCTACCTCTAGTATTTTTCTTCTAATTTCCTCATCTTATTTTTGACTGCCTGTGTGGAATCATTTATCTTCTAATTTCCTCATCTTTTTTTTGGCCTAGAGTGATTTGATCCTTTGTCTTGTTCACGGCCGGTGTTGCAAGCTAAAGGGTTCTGGATTTGGATTCTCCTCTGACAATCTTCGTAAACCTCTTAGATTTTCCTTTCTCATGTGATTGGTTGACCTTGTTCATGATTTCCTGTAATTCGACTATCGGGACAACCTCATTTTCCTAACATCTTTGGAGCCTCTGCTTCATCCATTCTGGAATGACGACACCTTGATATTTCTGCCCTTCCAACTGCTCTTGTGTCGATTTCCTTAGCTCTAGGACTTTTTGTCATCACCTTTGGAGTTGGTCTCTCAGTGGTAAGAATCTCCTCTTCGGCTGTGGGAATCTCTTCCTCTATTATCCTTTTGAAAAACATACCAAGACTTTCTTCAATCATAACATCTTGTTCCCCGCTTCTTCCTAGCGCAAACCCCTCATTGGCATTGATACTTAATCTATCCTGAACCAGCTTGGTTATGCACTTCTCTCCTTGCTCTGTTCTTTCCCTCTGCTTGTTATAACTTCTTGACTAGTGAAAGTGTCTATCTCCTACACACTTGGAGTCTGGCTAGGTGAGGATGACATATCCTCGGACCTCGGTCTCTTCTGTTGCGACTCTTCAACACGAAGATCCAATCTCCTCTTTATGTGTGTTTCCTGAGTAACACCCTTTTCCCTTCGGTGTTCCGTGTTGAGATTGCTGATACGCAATGCAACCAAGATCACCTGCATGCAAAGACTATTACACAGAATGAAACAGACAGAAGAGAGAAGGATCCAGAAGAATCTATGGCGGCCGATAGGCCAGAGAATGCAAGAACATGTTGACAGAAAATAGGTTCTATATTCAACAATGTAAAATGATTACAAACTCCTCATGAAATACAAAGATGACAATCCTTATAAAGGATGTCGAAACCCTAAATGGGCAACTGTTAGGAAAATAGAAACTTTCCTAGAACTAAAGAACCTGCCTAAGTGAAACTTAAGCACTAAAGAGCAATTGCTAAATTACTCTAACACCCCCCGTTAAGTGTAACTTAGGGAGAAGCAAAACTGCTAATCTACTGCAGAAAGCAGGAAAGAAGGGTCCCGGCAACAAGGCCTGATCAGGTACCCAAAACATAAAGGGAAAAGAATAGAGCAAGAAGCATCT
>MU223304.1:4103440-4125646 GCA_018584345.1 Thuja plicata
CCAAAATGGTCAAAATTTTATATGAATTCGACTCTCCCGGGCCTTCTGGACGCAATGGTGGAGTCCTTTTCGGCTCAAATAGCTTCGAAAAAAAAAAGACCCCCCCAGAACCAGAGACAAAAGCCGGAAAAGCCAGAGAAAGAACCAAACCCTCGAACGCTTCATAAGAACTCGAACAACCGGAAGCAAGATGGCTCTGATACCATGTTGAGATTGCTGATACGCAATGCAACCAAGATCACCTGCATGCAAAGACTATTACACAGAATGAAACAGACAGAAGAGAGAAGGAATCAGCTATGGCGGCCGATAGGCCAGAGAGTGAAAAACCATGTTGACAGAAATGATATTCTATATTCAACAATAAATGATTTACAAACTCCTCATGAAATACAAAGATGACAATCCTTATAAAGGATGTCGAAACCCTAAACGGGCAACTGTTAGGAAAATAGAAACTTTCCTAGAACTAAAGAACCTGCCTAAGTGAAACTTAAGCACTAAAGAGCAATTGCTAAATTACTCTAACATTCCACACTTCCTAACATAATCTCTACTTCTTCAACTCCATCTCCGGAAGGTTTCTTTGGTCTTTCATCCCGCAATGGTTGATGTCCCAACAACTTGTATTTTTCAGTCGTCCTTTGGTATAGTCATTCTGTCAATTTGTCACTCAACCCACCACCTTACGAATTCCAAGACTGGTTTCGCCAATGCATCAAGATTTGAAATCTCTTTCCATTGTCAATCATAGGGATGAGTAACCTTTTCCTTTTCTGGATTATACCCTTTCTGAAGAACATTTGAATCTTCCTCCCTCTGATCAAGTACGTGAAAGATTTTGTAAGATCTGATGATGTTTAGAGGCAATCTAGAGTGCATCCTTTTCCTTTTCTTATTTTCATCTGCAACACTGGTCCAAAAATCTTCAAGGTGCATCCTGTGTTGGTACCTTGCACCTGCCATCGACTTAATTTTGTTATAGGGATCAAAATCTGGCCTTCCTAAGTAGAATAGCAGATGGAAGAAGTGCAACTCATCCTGGGATTTTTTGACCACCTTTATATATGGGAACTCTTCAGCTTTATCCTCTCCTATGGAAATTGGGAAATCCAATCCCAACTTCCTCTTCCCTTTCTGAATCTTTTCATACACTGTCATCTGACGAGTGAGTTCCAACATAACCATCTTTTTAGTAGGATACTTTGGGAGCTTGTATGGTTGTGTCAAAAATCCCTGCACTCTGATATAAGAGAAAGTGGGAAATTGATTAAACTAGGCTCTGTATTCCTCCATGAGCTTCATTGCTCCATCAAATAATCTCATGTGCAATCTTTTCTGTAAAGTCCTCACAATTTGCATCACGAAGGCATCATTGACACAGACATAGTCATCTATGGCCTGCAAATGTAACTGAGAGTAACACTCATGGACTTTCAAATGTGAAGTGCCACTTCCGATTTCTCCCTTACACCACAATCCCTCATGCCTTGTGTTCTATGCGAGCATGTATATGACATAGGAGCTCATATAAAACTTCTGGGATTGCTCCCTTTTCACCAACTTCTCATTTAGGATGTCACTAATCATTCCAACCCAGCCCGTATGATTATGATCTTCAACTACCTACTCGACAAAGTACCACATCTAGGATTCGACTAGATAAGACTGTGGCATGCCAAAAATCCTGCTAAGCAACATGATTAAGTCACTGTATTCCCTGTGAAAATCCAGCCATACCAACTCCTTTGGTAATTTGGAGTGATGGGATCTATTCTTTTTCAACCATTTGTCATTTATGATGTTTTCACAATACTAAATTCCAGCGGTGAAAATTTTGGGCGCTTGTTCCATTGTCTTCAACACCAACCTCTTGGAAGAAGGGATTTCAAATGCTTTAGTAATTGCTCGTGGAGAAAGGTTTGCAATGATGTTTCTATCAGCATTTTTTATCGTTCTGTGCTCTGAATTGAAGTGCTTGGTGCATTCCACAATCATCTCAGAATGCTAAAAAGCTGGAAGAAAGGCAACTGTAGCTACGATCCCAATGTTTACAATTCGGGTGGCCAAGTGCGTCGATTGGTGATCTTTGTACCCAACATTCTTCGGTGAAACTCATTTATGTCCAGGTATTAGAGGTTTATCTCCAATTTTTGCCCACTTTGAAATAATCATGGGTTCTAGATAAAAGCTTATCTGCTCATTCTTTATTCACTGCTTCCTTGTAATGCTCGTTCCTCTAGGCTCGATCATTCCTACAAAAAAAAATAAACATAAGAATTGTGCAGGAAAACAAAAAAGCAGACCAATTTATCAAGAAGGAGAAAATTTATGCAAATCTGAAAAATTCTTCATCTTTTCCCTCAGAATTGGATTTTCTCTCGTCCAAGAAATTATGCTTTTTCCACAATCTTTTCCAACTTACTAAAAAGTTCCTCTTCCACTAGATTTCGAAACCTTCACACTTTCTAAAAATAATGATTTTCCTTCTACTTGGAAATTTTCTCTCCTCAAAAATTTTGACTTTCAAGAAAATCTTCACTCCCTCTCGATTCCTAAAAAATCTATTCTCAACTCATTTTCTTGATCTTCGTGCGATGATAAAATGAGAGAGAGCTAAATTTAGGAAGTTGTTAATTTAGGTGAAGATTCTGTCTCACAAATGTCACATGTCTCTGTTTTTTTTGGGAAATTGCCTCTTTGAGCAATTTTACTTCACAGTTTCTCCATTTTATCCAATTTCTTTGATTTTCCAATTTAAATATTGAAAAAAGGATAAATTTCAATATTTAATTTTTCCAAATATCAAATTAAATAAAATATCAATATTTTTCGAAGGTTTATTGATCAAATATCAATATTTAATTAATTTTGAATTTCTTTTCTTCCTAGATATCCCCAAAGCGATTTTTCCAGTTTTTTGCATTTTGGGCTTTTATGGATTTTCAAATTTATCAATTAAATATTAATAAAAATACATTTCCATGTTTATTTTTTGATCTCCTTATAGTTAATACAAAAATATTTAATTAATATTGTCTTTAAATCCAAAATCAATTTTTTCAAATTCTAAGATTTTTAAGTTTTTCCCAAATTTTTGGAGTTCAAATTCTCAAAAGTTTTGAATTTTCAATTTCTCCATACTTTCGAAATATGAAAATTTTTCAACATTTCAAAATTTGAAATTTTTTCGAGATTGAAGAAGTTTTCCAAGATTTCAATTTTTTTTCAACTTTTGAGAAATTTCCAAGACTTTCGAAATCTTCAAAGTTTTTCAGAATTTTCCCAAATTTAGGAATTTTTTAACAATTTCAGAATTTTTTTGAAAATTTCTCCCATATTTCTCTGACCCCTCCGAGCGCATTATGGGGGAAATGGAGGATGATTTCTCACCGTTGGAATTCCTTGACTTGGTCCATTTCATGTTGGATGCATGCGAGGATTCTTTATTGTGTTGACTCTCTCTCATATCCGTTGAATTGCGCTCCTTATGCGCGAGCGGGATTTTGGTTGAGTTGGAGATTTTTTCGTTGGTTTGAATTTCCTTCACTTAAGTTGAATTGTGCTCTGTATTGCGCGCGGGCGGGATTCGGAGGTAGAGGCGGAACTTTCTTTTATTATCTGGTCTTACAAAAGACCCTTGTTCTTGTGATGGATCATCCCTTTCTGTATGCCGAGATACCTCTTCGTTCAACAGCGAATTTCTTCTCTATTGGTCATTGTGGTGCTCCTGTGTTCGAATCTGTGGAAGTCCAGTGGACGGCATTCGCAGCGTTTAAAGTGAAAACTTATTAGTTATCTCACATAATATGCCCTCCGTGATTTTGGTGTTTGTTGGCGGGTGAGTCTTTCTCAGGTATTGTTTTGTGAGCATCAGGGTTTCGCGCTGGGTGCGATTTTGGCTCCAAGGTAAACCATTTTTTGTTCGCATTACTTGTAGAGGATCTTTAACATCGTGTGCAGGAGTTCCAAGGTACACACGCACATACTCTGGAAATCCTCTGAGCGTTTCTTTGTATCTTGTTTGGTCCAATTATTGTCCTTTTCTCATGGATCTTTATTAACTTTCTTATCATGTTCGTTACTACCGACAACATCTTCATTCACCGAGGTCAGAAGATCTTCCATTGTTGGCTTTCTAACATTGAATCTAGTTGCAGTGTAAGACCCATTAATATTTCCTTAACTATGACCAAACCATGCTAGGGAGCGCATTTCAGCTTTCACGACAGAGAGGCATCCTATGGTCATGATTCCCTTAAAGCTCGCAGGGGTCATTTATTCCAGCATGGGTGTAGTTCGAGCCCCAGCATCACGCTTAGAGAGCTCGGGAATTTCTCTCTGTGTTGCAAATCAATCTCTTGCTACCTGGTGTATACACACCTCGCGCTCGACCAGGGTTACATTCTTTTATTGCTATGAGTGTGTGCGGAGAAAACAAGCAAAGTCCCTTTTAAAACTTATTTCATGCATTATTGAGTTCAACGTTCTAAGTGTGGATAGAAACACACGGTGATTTGTTCATTTATCAAGTATTCCTCTCCATCTCACGAGAGCCCTTCTGACCGATTCTCTACTCAAGAGATGGCCCTTTGATACAAATCTAGGGAACCTCCTTCTCCCTTTAGGTAAATTTGATGCTTTGTCCTACTTCCAATAACATCTTCAGAACTCTATCATTATGTTCACTCATTGGTAATGGGTGCTTTTCTAAATTGCTTTAAACTAATACTTCACCCAACGGGAAACACCTCAAAACTGGGATCTCAAAAGGTACGAAAGGATTTGGTCAAAACCTCGTCATGAGAAAATGAACCACAATGAGCTACAGCAGACCGAACCTAAGAGCTATTGAAAAACAACCAAAAAAAAAGAAAGAAAAAGAAAAAGTCCCGTTTCAGATGGGCGATGTGTGATTAGGTCACAAGAAGACAGAATTGCAAGAGTCATCAGAAAGAATTTGCGTTAGAAGTACTACCAGTCAGCCACCCAAAAATTCCACCGTGTATTGCAATCAATATCAGATACCCATTTAATCTCAAATTCATTGGGTGATCTCTTATCCACCGACATCTTAGCATAAATTCATTGGATGATTTCCTATCCGCATACACCTTCATTCAATACTTTCTTACATGCTGTTTGGAGCACAAATTCATTGAATGCTTATCTTCATACTGTTTCAAGCACTAATTCAGTGAATGTACTTTTCTTACACACCCATTCGAGCACTAAGCTCATTGAAAGATTTCTTGCTCACATACACTATTGATCAGAAGTCCATTGAATGTTCTATTACCCAATTGCCCAATAGAGTACAAGTTAACTGAATTCATTATTGTTGCTAGTTTGTTATGGTTTTAGTGAATTTTGCTCATCAACATCTCTCTTGTTGCAGGAGTTCTCTTAGCAAAACTCCTCATTTTTCTGAAGAAGAGGAGTAAAAGGAGTTTGGCATCACCATTACCACAATGAAAGATTCCTTGATCACATATCCATTTGGGCATATTGAATGCTTTCTTGATGCAAAAGTTCACTGCAGTCATTGAAAGATTTTTTGCTCACATACCCATTTGATTACAAGTTCATTGAACTCTTTCTTGCTACTAGTTTGTCATGGATTCAATCAATTTTGCTTCATCAAAATACTCTGTAACTGCAGGACTTCTCTTGCTGATAATCATCATTTTCCTGAAGAAGAAGAGTAAGAGGAGTTTTTCATTATCATTACCACCAGGTCCTCCAGGATGGCCAGTCATTGGAAACCTCCCTCAGCTTGGGGACAAGCCTCACCAATCTCTTTTCCTCCTTGCACAGAAATATGGGTCTCTTATGACCATCAAATTGGGCATGCAGACAACATTGATTGTTTCATCCCCATCCATTGCAAGAGAAGTACTAAAGAACAATGACCAGAACTTCTCAAGCAGGACAATCAGTACAGCTGCTAGGGCGTTATACTACCAAGGCACAAGTCTAATATGGAGTCCTAATGGCCCTCATTGGCGCTTCCTCAGAAAGATCTCCAGTAGAGAGATTTTTAGTGCCAAAAGGTTGGATGCTCTGCATCATTTGAGAAGAGATGAGGTTTTTAGGACTATTGATTGCATATTGGAGGATTGTAAGCAGGAGAATAGTGTGAAGATCGGTGAAAGGGCTTTTATGCTTTCTCTTAGCCTTGTGGGTCAGATGGTTTGTGGCAAAGAACTGTTTGAGCCAGGCTCTGCACAAGCTGCAGAGTTTAAGGGCGTGGTAAGGGAAGCCCTCAAGTTGACAGGGGTCCCCACTTTATCTGATCTTTTTCCTTTTCTGGTGAGGTTTGATCTTCAGGGGATGAATAGTAAAACTAAGATTTTGGCCCAGCGTTTTGATAACATCTTTAACAGAATTATTGAGGATCGACTAGCACAGAGGAGTGATACACTGGGCAACAGCCATCGAGTGAAGGATTTTCTAGATGTTATGTTGGATTTGAGAGAAGATGGTGCCCAACTTAGTCTGGAGAGCATCAAAGCAATGCTGATGGTAAGCTGTATTTCTTAGAATAATTTTGCATGAATGAAAATATCAACCTTATACCTAGGGTTTTTAACTTTTTAGTTTTTATTTGCACATACATACAATTTATTGATTTATATTTCATGAGTAGTTGTTCATAAGAATTCATCTGCAGTATGAATGAATAGACGCTTCAAAATATGAGTTTCTAAGTGTCTATTATGTTTCTAAGTGTCCGTTCATTCTCTTTAGAGATGAATTCTTGTGAACCACTACTCATAAAATACAAGTCAATAAGTTTGATTCAAAAACTATACAATTGATATCTAATAGCAATATCATAATTTAATTTGTTGTTAAAAAATATCTTGTATTTATCAATATACACTAATTAATTTCAAATTTTCCACAATATTTCTGATTTCTCAATAATTGTAACTATATAAACTATGTAACATCATGCAGCGTGCTTATTTGGCTGGCTTAGATATAGGAATTTCGAAAAATTGTCATCGCCTTGTTTTTTATTCATAAGTTCTTAAGAAAAGATTGGAACCTCTGGCTTATTTCTTCAGGAGGTGGAACTCCTCAGACAAGATCATGTTCCATATTGATCTGAGCAAAGCCATCCAAGGGTCTAAAGATATTGTGTGCCTTTTGCAAATTTTTTTTAAAAGTATAGGAAGAAAATATATTTAAAAAAAACTGGTTATTCATAGAAAAGCTATTGAAGATTTCTGACACAACAGTTTTAAAAAAGCTGGAAATTGAATTTGACTGAAGACAGTCTACAGAACTAGAAGAGGAATGCTCTGAACTCAATAGGCAAGATCTCTGAACTCAATAGGCAAGATATAAACCCTGTAATCATGAAGAATAAACATGTGAGTGTCAAAAATAAATAAATAAATAAATTGAGAATAATAAAATTGTCAAAAAAGACATTCAAAAATCAACAATTTCAACATATCTACATACATCAACCATTAGAGAGTACAACTAACAAAACATTTAGATTTAGTTCAAAATGGGTGGATTTTCATATTGATAATTATGATCAATAAGTATTTAAATCATTAGACAACCACTACCACTATCTGATCTTTTTTAAATTCATTAGAATGAAGTGTTTAATTTTGAAAAAAAAGAAAAATAAGGATTGCTATTATTAAGAGAAAGATTGTAATTAATACTTAGCATATATTTCATATTTTATGAGATCTCTATTCCAAAGTAGATTTAAAGTTCTCTTACTTTCAAAAAGTACACAAGTTTATTCTGATATGGCTAAAATTTCAAATCTACCATACGAAAGCAGAGATATGTTGTCACATAACAGTTTTATACAATGGTTAAATTTCTTCTTTTCCTTAGCAAGAATATGTTGTTACATGTAGGGAGTTGAGCTGACTATTATCCAAGAGGATTCAATCCTGCCATACTTGTATGGAGTTGAATTGGTTGTTTTCTCCAAAAGAAACATCTGTTTAGAAAACAGCTACCATCCCAGTTAAGGATCTTATAGGAGTCTGTTAAGCCATATCACAAATCCAGAGATACAATAAACACATTCCAACACTAACAATTTTACAATACTTAAATTTATTTTGATTTGTTTTTAATAAAAGAATCTCAAACACTTTCATCGATATTTCTATTTTTTGTTCAAGAAATAATCAAATAGAAAGTTAATTAGAGCTCACCCACTTAGGGAAAAAAAAATTCTCCTAAGATAAACATAATAGGCCCTTGTATGGTACCACTAGATTAGTTCTTTCCAAACATTCTCTACTATTCCTTATTAAAACCTTGAGAGATATTTATGGATGGAATCACATTCCTATTTCATATTTCTTGATCAACTTTAGCTATCTTAATGTGATCGCTATCATTAGTTGGAGCATTGTATTAAAGGTCAATCTACTCATTAGTTGGAGCATTGTATTAAAGGTCAGTCTACTCATTAGTTGGAGAATTGTATTATTGGTAAACTTGGAAAATTGTACTGAAGGTCAGTCTACTTATGACTACCACTTTAGCTTTGTATACCACAGTGTTTCAAAAGCTCTCTACTATCTCTATCTGTCTACTATCCCGATGATGTGATTCTAAGTACTGATAAATATTGATACAAAACTAATAGACATTAATAACACTACCCACATTCTTGTTTTGGCAGGACATGTTTACTGCAGGGACAGACACAATTTCAGCAACAATTGAATGGACAATGGCAGAGCTTCTGAGAAATCCAGCACTGATGAGGAAAGCTCAAGCAGAGCTGGATGATACTGTGGGTGTGGAGAGAAGAATGGAAGAGGCAGACATAGAAAATCTTCCATATCTCCGAGCAGTTGTGAAGGAAGTGCTCAGATTACATCCTGCAGCCCCATTTATCTTTAGAAGAGCAGACAAGTCTTGTGAGATTGGTGGGTTTCTAGTTCCAGAGAATACCCAAGTGCTTGTCAATGTATGGAGTATTGGGAGAGACCCCAAAGTGTGGAAAGATCCCTTAAATTTTAATCCAGATAGGTTTATGGAATTTGACATTGATTACAAAGGCCAGGATTTTGAATTGATACCATTTGGAGCAGGAAGAAGGATATGCATTGGGCTTCCATTGGCTCAGAGAATGGTTCATTTGGTGGTGGGATCATTGCTGCAAGCCTTCAATTGGTCCATTTCTATGGACAAAGAGGCGAATATTGATATGTCTGAGACATTTGGTATGACATTACTGAAAGCTGTGCCACTCAGAGCTATTCCTAACACAAGGAATGTCATCAAGTTTTAGTGTTAAAATTCACAGAAATTCTCTGTTCAGATTTAATCCTTGCCTTCAGAAGAAGCCTGATTAAAAATACTCAAATTAGAATGTTAGATTATAAACTTTTAGGGAACTATTTTATTTTATTAGCAGTGGTTTATCTAGATGAAATTTGGATTATCTGTATTTTGTTTCTGGATTCGATTATGTGAGTATTTTTGGCATCAACATTTTGGAACACACATCTTGATCCATCATTTTTTCCTTATGCCATCTATCATTCTGATGACAGATCATGGATTATGATCCGATTGATGCAAACAAACACTCACAGAAACAAAGTATAGATTATGTCATGGATTTATGTATAAAATGTTAAAATGTATGTTTAGGATTATCTTTAGAATTGTCTCACTGGTTAGATCAATTATTGGATTAAGATAAGGTTCTATAGTCACCCTTCTTTCTTTGTACTTCTCTTTGTTTTCAATAAATGGATTTATGTAAAAGCATTTAATGTTTATGTGTTGAAACAAATTAAATGTAATATGAAATTAAATTAAATCTTCTAAATGGAAATGTTTGTGTTGTTTACTATTAGTTTTGTGTTTTCCTTCATTAATGTGTTCTTGCCATTGTCATTGTAGATTAGGCCTATGGATGTAATTAATAATAATAATTTTATGAAAGGAGATTAAATTAGGTCTTTTAGTAATAACATTTGTTTATATGTTATTAATTTTTTAATAAAATATATGCGAAAGTGTAGATAAGATATTTTAAAATTATGTATTTAAATTTTATTTTTCAAAGTCCTATGTAAAATTTGTGTAAGAGATTACATAATTGTAGACAATAAGTTATGTTTTAAAAAGTTCTAAGTAAAAAAATGACGACTCCCTAAGATGTTGATTTTATTAGTAACTAAGAGTTAAAGAAGATGTAAGATTGGTTATTGAAGATGATGAAAGAATAATACATGAATATATATTATTTTGAAAATATATTAATGAACCTTTAACTTGAAGAGCAATTAGGTGCCTAATCCATGAATAGGTGTGCAAGGTAGTTTCAAATGTTATAAGCCACTTGTAGATGCAAAGCAACTTACTTGACATCATAGGCTATAAAATGACTTTGTTTCAATTTCCATTTAGCCATTTACATCTTTTTTTGTGATATTTCACCTATTATTGAAAATTTTGAAATATAACTTAATATTTTAATATAATAGTTGGCTGGGATTCCAACCCAAAATGTCAATACTTTGTTGGTAGTTATTTTGAGCATAAAATGAAAGGACCAACCTTATTAATTAACCCACAAATAGTTTTTTTGTTTGTGAAAGTGACCATAAGAAATCAGGTTGCCTAATTAATCGACCCAATAAATCATCAAAACTACACTATAAAAGATTTCAATTTTGTTTAGTTATATTAATTTTCTTGCGATATACTACCTATAGTAGATAAGTTTGAAAGATAATTTAAAACATTAATATAATCTTATTTAGAAGACCTTTCAGTCAAAATAGTCATACTCTATTGATAATTATTTTGAGCAAAAGACAAAAATACCAACCAATATTAGGTGACTCATATATTTGTACGATTATAAAAATATTTCTAAAAGTTAGGTTTTTTAATTAAACAACTCAAGCTAGATCACCTCAAATAATACACTATAAAGAGATTATATTTCAATTTTCATTTCAAAATTCATATCTTATGAAAAAAGCATACTCCCTTAGTAATTATTTAAATAATAAAAAATCTAACTTATTAGGCTATCGACACATATTTGTATATTTTGTGTCCATAGAATAAACTATTTATGTTTGTACGAGGTTTTCAAAATTTTATTTTAATTTATTTTTTGATGTCTCTAATACCATATGACCAAGGGTCTAAAGGTTGTTTTTCTCCCCAATTTTTTAAATATAGGTCAATTTTTATATCATTCTTCAGCTCTTAACCAACCTAGATCTAATGGTAAGGTCTATTTGTCTTAGGAGGTCATCTGTGAGACTTCACCTACAAAACTCTCCTATGTAAGCACACCAAAAAAACCTTCTTGACCCAATATTTTTCAAACCCTAAATCCGCAACAAGCCCATCAAACCAAAATACTCAAAACTCTTAGATATGCATGTATACTTTTTCCTACATAACTCGTGATATAAAATTAGGTATACAAGATTACAAAATAACTATTATGTATGGATTAAATAGACAAGCTACAAGATAATACAAGATATACACTGAGAAAACCTTCAAGAGGGAAAAACGCAGCCTCTAAAGTATCCATACTCTATTTATTATTCAAAAAAAAAATGCATGCACATACAAAGTTACAATGAACACTTCTAACATATCAAGCTTCTCAACTGCATCTTCCATATATCCAAGTATGAATCAACACCACCACATGTCATGCTGCACATAAGCACTCTTTAGAAAGAGTGAATATTATGACAACTCACTCACCCATTCAACCTTAACCACTAAACCTATGCTTGCTTTGGTAGACATAAGCTCACATCAATACAACCAGTGGTAAAGTAAAAACATATGCCCCAAAACCATGAAACATAAAACTATTAACCCGTCATTTAATATTAGGTACTAAAATTTCTCTTTAATAAATATTTCCCCAACTTTATGTTGGAGTAGATTAATATTTACTCATCTTGCTTAAGTTTAACTTCAGCGTCATTTCCTATTTCTAGAAGGTTAGTAAACTTTACTATTGTTTAATGTTTATCTACTATTCATTTGTGTTGATTAGTTGTCAAGTGGTCATGCCTACCCTCGCATCTCATTGGTGCTCATCTCTCTCAGCTTTGCTTTATAAATAGGACTTATGTACATTTTTCTCACCCCTCATCTCAATATATATATATTGTATATTGGTGAAAGAGTGGATAAATGCACCAACTTGGTGAACAAGAAGGGGGGTATAAGTGGCCACTTTTTTCTACGATCAGCTAAACTAAAATTTGGAGGAGAAATTATTAGGATTGAGGAACACTGAGAGGGGGGATTAGTGTTCTAGCACTTTTAAACTTATTAACTTGATTGCATAACCATAAACCAAATATAACTGAAAGAAAACAACAAAAATATAAGCAAAGCATCCACAACATTATGACACCATTATTTTTATTGTGGAAAGCTGGTTAAGGGAAAAATCACAGTGGGGATGGCACTCACAAGCACTTACTTCTATAGAAATAAGTTATCATGTTAAAGGTATTAGTACATGAGGGGAACGCACGTGCATTCAGGCTTACAACCTACAGCTCACTCCTCAAATACAAAATATATAATGACGCTCACTGCCATACAAAAGATTTCTTCTACAAAAGTGAATTAAGAAATAACATCAATAATGCTTGAACAGTTCCATGTAAGTACAAAGTAACTCTTCTTATCTGATAGTCGAAACTTTGATCACTGATCCATCATTCATACACATCATATCACTATCATATCCAACCATCGCATTATATAAAACATCTCAAAAAACTCAAGCTTATATACCCATCATCAAAGATAATAACTCCACCTATTGGGCTCCAAAACAATATATGTAGTGTGTGAAGTGCCAGCTAGATTTTACCTAAAAATGTGTTCAAGTAACCTCAAACACAATCATAGATGTCATCAAACATTTCGGCTCTATTATCTCTGACTAACAAACTGATTGGATCATCAATCTGGTAGGATCGTTGATCGATCCAATACTCATCTGTCTTTGTTCCACACTGTACTTTGTATCCTTGATACTCATAAAGCTATAAATTGATCAAATGACAACATTAGGTACATAATACCTCTCTAAATATTCTCCTAGGTTTCCATACTTAGCCAAATCTATACCTTCACCTTATGTATCATTATAGTATGATAATTCATCTCTAGAATAGTATATTGTTTCCATCAATGATAACATACAATCTATCCATATTAGTGTCTCTTGCCAACAATCTCCCCATTTGGCATTGATGACAACACTTAGTGAAAAAAGACTAAGTGTCCAAAATACCAAATTGCCAAACTCTAAAAAAATTTCTCCTTATCCAAAAATCTGAGCTCCCCCTAAACTGATTCTCTTCTTTTTTTCACTCCTCATCTCCCCCCCTTTGACATCAATGGAAAATACCTAAAACAAACCAAAATTTTCTACCAAAATCCTAAGTAACTCCGATATATAAAAGTTATCCATACATACTTACAAGAGTTTGAAAATGTCAGAGAAGTTACTCCTTAGAGCTGCAAAATTAGTATCCAAGCTCTTCTTCATACTATCCATGACTTAAATCTACCCACAAATTGCATAAGTTTCTTTCTCTGTAGTAATAAGATCTGGAGTGTCTGGTAAATTATGAGTTTGGTTTGCCTCCTTTAGACTGTTCAATAAAATATCAAGCTTAGGAAAAATTAAGCTCATAAGATGACCAAATTTTCCCTTCACTCTTTCCTTTTCCGTGACAAGTGTTCTAATTTTATCATTTAGAGTTGTCATCTACACTGCATGCACCAAAGCTAAATTCTTCAAAGGATCAAAGGACTTTGATATTTCAATTATTTTCTACTCAGTCTCTTGAATAAATTTATCAACTTCAGATACACATCCAGTATAATCAATACATCCTTTATAAATTGTGTTCCCTTCTATCAAAGCATTCTGCACTCCTTGAATTATCAAGCCAAAAGAGTTTTATCCATGGAAATCTTGGCCTTCAACTAATTGAGTATCTTAACCTCATATTTATTTGGTACCTTTACCAAAGCTAACTTTTCTAAATATTCAAAATGCGTATTTTCTACCTTCAATAAAATTTCCAACTAACCTGGAATGGATTCGTTCTGATTCATTGCATAGGTTGACATGATCTTGCACAAAAATTGAGATGCAAAAGTAAGAAACTCACTATCTTTCCTATGTGTCCTCAAGATCTGATTCCTTGCCCTTGTATGGGCTATAGTGGCAATATCCATCAATTATTTAGGGATGAGAGCATCCAACTGAACTGGACCTTGAATAATTTGCATGCCCTCTGAATCAGTAATGTCCTTTTCACCTACTACCTTTTCAGTGTCTCTATCCACCTCCACCTCTTCAATCTTATCCTTTACTTTTGAACCTTTCTGTTCAACTCCTTCATGAGTCTAATCTTCCATTGTTTCTTCTTTTCTTCTAGTCTCTACATTTCCATCACTCTAATAATCTGATTTCTCTTTTTCTTTATCTTCCTTTTCCTCCTTATCAAGATCATATTCTCCCTCTTTTTTTGTTGACTTGTAGTTATGAACTCTAGGAAAGTCTTCCTCTTCATCATTACCAACCGAAAGTGTAACAAGAACACTAGAGATGAAGATATTTGGTTCTTCAAATTAGTCACATGGAATGATGTGTCCAATGGTTCATTGTCATCAATTTTCTCATCACTCTTCTTTGTAACCTCATACTGCTTGTTCAAAAAAATTTGTGTCATCACTTTCTCTATTTCCTTAGTGACCTCATCCATATGTCCAAGCATAAGTCTTTTATTCTTGTCTTCCAATTCAACTCTTACTTAGCTTCCTCAAGAATAATGTTTACTTCTTCCTTAGAAATAACAAGGCATAGATTGACCAAAGTCAATTCTCTAATTTCTTTATCCTTTTTCAGAGATGTCAACCTCCTAGCTTCAAGTATATCAAATAGATCATCAGGGATGTCCTCTTTGTTCTCAACCAATTCTCTATTATACTTATTCAAATATATAATTACTCCTTCCTCAAATTGCCTTTTCTCATCCTCATCATACAATTTATAACACTTCTTCAATTGAACTAATATACCATGACGTTTCATGTTCTTCAAGGCATCATTGCATGAGAAATATGGCTTACCAGTAAAAGCCATAGGCTCCTTAGCTTCAAAATCATTCTTAGGTGTAGGATCACTGACCAACTTAGTTGCCTTTGTTCCTTCAATTCTCAACTTCTTCACAACATAATCTAAATCATTTTCCTCATTCTTTTTCATCATCCTTGAATCCTTTATATGCCCTTTTTCCTTTTCAATTAACTCTCTTTCTAGTGACTTTCTCTAGTTTAGTAGATTTAGTTGGTGTGGTCTTTGGTGTAGACAATTTAGGTGTTTCTGATTTCTTTGCAGGCTTCTTCTCCAATGGACTAACATAATATTTTACTGAACTCCTTGTGTTTCTGCCTCTGGATGATAATGCAAAAGGTATATACATGGGAGGGGTATCAACATCAACATCAACATCTATAGGATCTTCTGCAATCTTCTCTTTCCCTTTTCTTTTTCTTTCTCTTCAAATTTATTCCTTGCTTTTGTCATCTTCAGTTTAGTGAAACCCATCTTTTCACTCATCATTTCAACTTCCTTTCTAATTTTCCTCTCTCTTACAGGTCTAGTAATCTCTTCATGCACCTTAAGACTCTTCTTAACATATGTAGCGACCTCTGCTCAGTCTTATCTATAGGTTTATTCAAGATATCTTTTGCATATGCCTCAAGAAGTGGACCATCTTCCTCATATCTCATAGGCATCACCCATGATATTCTAGGATTTTTGGCTTCCATTAAACATGCATCAATTTCAACCATGAAACAAATATTGTCCTCATATTTCCTTATAATCTCAGGAGGGATCATATATCTTAAAGTTGCATAGATTCTTGAAAACTCTTAAACTATCCCCACAAAGAACCTTTAGCTTGTTGATCACTAAGCATGTCATAAAATTCTCTAATTTGAATTGCTATAGGTTTTTCCTCTTTCCACTTGATATTTCCTATTCTCATAAATAAATTTATAAAGTACAAAATATGCATAAGAATATGGATCCATACATGAATGCTTTCTTCTTGTCATTCTTTATCTTCACCTGATTCTTCATAAGTTGATCTCTTAGTGACTCACATATATAATATTCAACATCTTCTTTGGTCATCTGGTAGGCAGCATAGATAATAGTGCTTGAAATAGATTTTTCTCTACTAGAGTGGAATACCTTATAAGTTTGAGAACCATAGATGCGCACTTCACATTAGGTTGAATAATATTGTTAACTGTCAAATAATCCCACTGAGAACCAGTCAAATTTGTGACTATATCCTTCTGAATTGATTTCAGGGTTGGCACCTCACCTCTATCACATAATCCAATAATTTCCTTCATAACTTCCTTAGGAATCTTGTATACTTTTTCAAGCCAAATGAATTGATGATGAACTCTTGTCAAGATGTATTCCACCTGCTTCAAATAAATTTGGAAACTCCATAAATTGTGAAAACTTATTCTCTACCAATACTTTGAATTCATCCTTCAATACTGAATCCTCCAAAAACTTCTTTAAACTTTTGTGCAATCTCATTGTCTCCGAATTCTTCCAGATTGTAATGAATGTACGCTCTAATGTTTTCAGCGTGCAACACTTTGTAGGTAACAGATGAAAATGTTCCTTCTAGGTCATCCTCAATTTATTTGTATGGGTGTTTCTTAAAAACTGGTCTAGGATGCTCTGTGTATCAATAACGCAATGTATGTCCATGATTCAAGCTTCAAAAATCAATCTGTGCTATGAAAACTACCTTTCCGATGAATATGGGGTTAAGCTCAAAAATTGTTGCAAATTGCTTCAATCTCCTTTGAAATCACCTTTAACTACTATGTAAAATCTTCTTCAACTCACAAGGTGTGAAATGAATAGAAGAAATTCTTTTTTGTTACTTTTCATGCCCAAAAAGTAGATAACCATTAATGTGTTGTGCCCTATCTTCAAATTGTCTCAGAATAGAGAGTAGAAAATCCATTGTCAAACCTTCGAATCATCAATCACATTTTTTTGAGTGAAATAAAATATTGTAAATTCATTTCTGCATCTGAATATGCTGATCACTTTCACTTCTTTATCCGATTTATGGGCCAGGTAAATATTTTTCATGAAAAACTCCCCCTTAGGTTAATGACCTAATCAGTTTCCTGATGAAATTTACACACCAAATGCTGGTGTGATCCCTTCAGTAGCATCAATCTATTCTTTTCTAACCCATGTCTTTCTCATTTCCTTCTTAACTTCATCAAAATTATTTATTTTCTTTCCTTTATCATTTTGCACACTGTTCTTTTCTACTCAACCTCTTACATTATTATATCTGCAATTCCTAGAAATATGACCTGAAATGTTACAATTCAAACATATTACACTTCCATACCTTGTGTTCGCTAGATTTATCGTTAATCTACACTGCTTCGTAATATGTCCAAAATTGTTGCATTTTAAATAGGTCATGTTCTTATGGTTCATCAAAATTATTCATCTTTAATTTGCTTTGTTTTGATTTGTGTCCATAGTTGTAGAAAGTGTAACACTAGCTAGAAAATGATGTAGTATTAGGTTTGTTCCTTCATTGATTTTCTCTGACCAAATTTGTTGCATGTGAAACATCTCCCATTGAATTTTTGTCCATTAGGTTATCTCATAAGTGTTCTTTTAGGTTCCTCCATCTATTTATCTAATAAGGTACTATTTTGACCAGATCCAAAACTTTCCCCCCTTCTCAAATCCAAGTCCTTGTGCTTCTCCTTTTCCCCTTAAGATTCCCAACTGTTCATCAAGCTTCACTATACCAAATTTGATTTTTTCTTTGTTTCTCCCTTTTCCCTTAATCTTCCTAGCTTTTCATCAAGCTTCGGTATACCAGATTTGATTTTTTCTTTGAATTCATTACCTTTAGAAAGTTCACTCCTAAGAACTTAATTTACTCTTTCAATTTCTTGCTCATTATGTCTGGATTCCTCAAGATTGATCTACAATTGTTCAACTTCACAATTGATTCTATGAAATTCCTCATTTTTTTTTCTTCAAGGCTTGCTCAAGATTTTTCTTCGCTTCAATTTCTTTAGTCATCTTCACTACCAAAGCTTTCATTTCGTGCTTTATATTATCTCTGTCTTTTGTGATCCGTTTACATTCATTTGATTTTTCTTTCAAGGCTTGTGAATCATCTTTCTTCTTCAATTGTTCAATAAGATCTTTCCTCTTATCCCTGAATTGGTTCAATTGTTCCTTCAAAAATTCAATGGAACTTTTAGTATCTTTGAATCTCTTTTCTAATTCCAAATTGTGAGAATTTGATTTGTCAAGATCTTCAAGCTCAATCAAGAGTTGTCTTTGAGTACTGCTAGAAACTATTAAATCTTCCATCAGGACCTTCCTCAAGTGATTAGACTTCCTCAAAGGACCAAATCTCTGATATTAATTGTTAGGATTGAGGAATATTGAGAAGGAGAAGGAATCAATGTTCTAGCACTTTTAAACTTGTTAACTTGATTGCATAACCATAAACCAAATATAACTAAAAGAAAACAACAAAAACATAAGAAAAGTATCCACATCACTATGACACCATGATTTTTATCATGGAAACTTGGTTAAGGGAAAAACCATGGTGGGGATTGATGAAGGAGCATCTTTGGATCTTGGAAATCTTGCATCAACCAATTTTATTTTATTATTTTATTATTTTATTATTTTTTTCTAGTTTTCTAGTTTGTCTGTTGTTGAGTTTCTTTCAACATTCCTTCAATTTGGATAAGTTATTGTTGCGCACCTCTGGAGTATTCCCAACATTATGTTTTACCTTCACCTAGGTTCGTATCTTGATTGGATTCTTCAAATGTGAGATATCTTGGGTTTCTGGTGGGACATCATTGTTCTTTATGTTTCACGACCAGTTTGTGTTTTCCAATCTTGCAAAGGATTTTCCTGATCAATGAAGATTTGTGGCACATATCTCGATGATCTTATATGCATGGCACATATTTCTATTTGTGAGAGATTTTTAATATTTAGGTCTTGACCTATAATATAATACATTTTCCTATTCTTGGAGAATGTAATAGTTTCCCAGGCTGACCTGATGCTTGTAAAGGCTTTATAAATTGATGTAACTATTGCTTAGGTAGTATTTATTAGATAGATAAACTCCTGAAGGTAAGAATTATATATATCCAGATAGTTCAATCTATAATTAGGACTGTATACCTAGAATGTAAGACTACATGTTGCTGATATGTTGTACTTGATTCTTGGATGACAATAAGAAAGAAGATATTGCATATCTCTTCATAATTTGTGTTGTTTCCTTTGTGTGACTCTTGCTGACAGGATTGGACTAAATTATTTAAGGTTCCTCCTGTCCTTGGCTGCACCAAGTGGTATCAGAGAAATTTTTTGAATTTTGTTGTGGAAGACCGTCGTTCTTGAGCTAGCATAGGCTTGAGTTGATTTGTTGTGGGATGAATGAATGGGGATTTGATCCATAATTGTAAAAGACTTGCGCGAGGATGACTCGAAGAGTAAAAGCTAGAGGTGAAAGGAGAGATGTAGATATAATTATGTTTGATGTGTTGAGATAGACTGCAACTAGATTAGATGCTATTGAAATGACCATGAGAAGAGGTCGACATATTGAATATGTAAGTGATAAAGAGGAAGAAATAAATGAAGAATTAGCTTAAGGAGGTGAAGAGAAACCCAAACTTGAACTTGAACTTGAACAAGGAGATGATATGTTTATAAAATCCCTAAATAGAGTTAATGCAAGACCACATTTCAATCCACCTACTTATCATGGAAAGTTGGATTCAGATGAGTTACTTGATTGGATCATAGAGACGGAGAAGTAATTTGATTATGAAGGTACCAATGAATATAAGAAGGTGAAATATGCTTGTAAAAAGTTAAGAGGACATGCTTCATTATGGTGGGAAAATTTACACACTGATAGACAGAGAAGGGGAAAAGACAAAATCAAATCATGGGATCGAATGGTGAACAAATTGAAGGCTAAGTTCTTACCTACTGATTATCAAGTAAGTTTTTTTAGGAAGTTTCAAAATATGAAGCAAAGAGATCTTAGTGTGGAGGGTTATACCAAGGAATTCTATAGATTGGATATTAGATCTAGACATACAAATGATGATGTTGAGAGGGTTCCAAGGTACCTAAATGGTTTGAGGAAAACTATTCAAGATGAGCTCAGTTTGGTTAAATTGCAAAGTATAGAGGAAGCACATCAATATGTCCTAAAAGCTGAGGAGAAATTAAACAAAAGACATAAAAAAAGACAAAGAGGAAGAGGTGGAATATCCCAGAGGGGTAGATCTTTTGGAGGAGGTATATCTTATTTAGATCAAAATAAAGGAAAGACACAATCCAAAGAAGAGACTTCATACCAAGGGGATGATAGATATTTACATAGAGGTAGTGGTTCAGGTAGTTATAGGAGAGATGACAAAAGAGTGTTTAGAGGAACTTATTTTAAGTGTGATAGTGAAGGACACCGAGCTTTAGAATGTACTCAAGGAAACTCAAAATGGAAGATTGAGAATAATGGAATAAATGATTTTGTGGAAGAAGAATCTAGTGGATCATTGAATCAACCTAGAGATGGAGGAACCCTAATGATGAGGAGAGTCCTATGTCATGAAGAGATAGATCAAGATCTATTGTTGAGGAGAAGTTTATTCAAGACAATATGCAAAGTTGAAGGAAAGTGTTGCAAGGTAATCATTGACAGTGGTATTTTAGATAACCTTTTTAGAAATCAGTTGAGTAACTGAGAGGGGAGGGGTGAATCAGTTACCACAAAAAAAAATCCAAGTCCCTTAGATGTCTTAAACAAATTTATCATTATTTCTCGATTAACATAGATATTCTACTGTCACTCGGTTAACATAGCAAATCTTAAAATATTAACTGTGATTATTCTTTAGTAATTAATTGCAGGACATAAACCATAAAGAAAATAACATGTACACACATAACACTAAGATTTAATGTGGAAACCCAATATGGGAAAAACCACCAATTACAACTAGTCACTGTTTTTCACTCTTCTGAAGTGAGCCCTGTTAGGAGCCAACCCTGTTAAAGGTTACAATAACACACTATTAGGTGTGACCCTGTTAGAGGATTTAATCACCCTATAAGTGTCTGATGTCGAATGTGAACCTCTTTATTCAACACAAACGCAACAGTCATTACACAATCAAAGAATTTACAAAGACAAACATGGATTGTTTGCTCTGCAAATGTGATTGAAGCAACCTGTTGCCTCCTAATTAGGTGTGATTGGTGCAGTTTAGCCTCAGAATGAGAGCCAACAACCTGACCATCTCTAATACGGAGGATTTTATAGTGCAAGTGTGTGAAGAAGAGCCATCAATTGTGAGAAATATGCATCTAGATATGAGAACGTGCTGCTATTCTACGAATTGAAACATGATTTAAGCTATGAAAGATGAATTGCAATTAGTCTAACTATGAAATGCAGCTAGCTATGGAAGTAAAAGTGCAATTAAGCTAAGATATTGAAATGCTTCTAGTCTATAAAAGAGAATGCTTGTAATCTAGAAATGTATGCTTTTTAAGCTAGAATTTGATTAGCAATTGAATTTAGAAATCTCTAAAGCATAAAATGGAATGGTTAGCTCCTACAAATTGATCATAAATCAAAGCTAAACTATATTCAATTCCAATGAAAATTGTGCTAATTATGCAAGAAAGTACTCTAAAAGCATGAAAATCAAAGCTAAATTTGCCTATAGTAATGATGCTCAAAAATAAAAAGATCTTCTCAATGAAGAAAAGAGGTCTAATTTATAGAAAACCAAAGAGAGAGGACGAAGAGTTTCTTGAAAAGAAACAGTTGTCTCTTCATTCTCCAATTGAGACAAATATGCAAAGATTTATTAAAATAAAAGAATGAATTATGGACACATAAGTATCTTTTCATATGGAATTATGGAATCCCTTTTTGAGGATAATTCATTCAATTAATTAAATAACCTTTCAATTCCTTTTTATGTATATTAGCCAAAGAGGGTGGATTTGATTTAATTAAAAGCACTTAG
>MU223304.1:4137649-4195180 GCA_018584345.1 Thuja plicata
ATATATATAGCCTTAATAACCTTCCAAATAATCAATAAAACTTAAGTTTGTTGGCTGCATATAACCAATTAAACATAAAGTGTAAATTGCTGCTAGTTGGCTGACACTAAATATCCAACTCAGTCAATACTGAAATCCTTCAATGCTCAACCAACACTGTAATGCCCGAGCGCTTGTGACACTATGTCATATGGACCAATATAGATAGATTGCACTCTAGAATATTCTGTCAATCTCAAAGATGGAAATCTAAATGATGTTTTAACCTTTGAATTCAAAACCTTGAATACCTTCTTCAAAAAGAAATCTATAGATCATACCTTGAATTTTCTGATGCATTATAGATTGTTTAACAAATCTATTCCACTTATGATGAATCCCAGAAAAGCTCTAAGTCCAGAAGAAGCCATGTCCACTGTATGGAAATCTACCAGCCTGACTACAGAATTGAGAGTACCACATATAATCAAACACAAAGATATTCAGATGCCTACAGAATGGGCATTGGAACTTTCGAGCAAGGATACTCAACCTGAAAAACCGCCTCAGCTACAGGGAACTACTATTCAAGAAACAAATGACTTTACAATACTCAAATTTGCAAATCCTACTCTTCCCCAGTCTCAGTCTATGCAGTGTTCCAACAAGCTTGTACCACAATGACCTTTCAGCCAACCAAGACCTTTGGTTTCTGTAAAGCCTGCTCCAGAAATGGAGTCTGTTTTTTCTTTCCCGTATCTTCAGTCTACTCTACCTAAAACCACACCTAACTATAGTGGTTCAACCTCTTCTTGTAGGACAAACAGATGCTCTTGAAAGATCAGCCTACAATAGATTTGTTCATAATAAATGTTGTGATTTGTCCAAATTTGATGAATATTGTTCAGAACAATTCATCAATTTCTATTAATCTAGACACGAACAAATCAAGAGCTTATGTATTACACTTTTTTGAAAAGCTTTGATGGTGTAGGAGATTATTACCATAAAAGGGTTCTTGAGAATCTAGTGAATACAAACATGACTTTCAAAGAAGTAACATTTCCTCAGTTAATCCAATTCTTGAAAGAAATTAATGAATTAGTCTGTAACGAAGTCATCAAAAGAAAATAACTAAAGAGAGATAAACCTCTCATATCTCCTACAGTATGTAGAGCCTTCACACCATTATATGGATGTGAAAAACCTTCTCATAAACACAAAAGACGTGAGAGAAATTGTGCTAAATGTTCATCAGAGAAAGTTTCTATAAAAACTTACAGACAATGAAAAGGTTATTTTTGCAAAAGAAATAGATTCAAAGGCAAAAAGAAATGGAAACCTACCTGTTAAATTTGCAAAGGTAATCATTTTGCCAATAAATGTCCTGATAAAAACAAGGCCAAATACAAAGGAAAGGCAAGGATGTTGAAGGACTCTGGGTTAGAAGATCCAGATGAATTTGTTTTTATAGATGATTATCCTTCTGATCCTGAAGATATTATTCTTTCTGATGAAAGTGAAATTGAAAATGAAGAAGAAACAACTGATGATACAATCATCACTCAATCTGAACAATTTGAAGATTCCAAAGAAAATCTTGATCCAAAAAATGAATCTGAAGTATCATTCTACTGTTGAATGATGAGGGGAGTTCATGATTCCCAGCAAACCTTAGAAAAGATAATAGCAGACATCAGTGAACTTCAAAGAAAACAGAAAGAAATGAATATGGGCCCTAAAACCTGGAAAAGAAATAAACTTAGACTGGCTAACCTAGAAGCTCAGAAAAGGGAACTCATAAGTAGCCAGTCAACTATTGGATTAGACCATGGATATACTATTCCACCATGGAAAAGAGAAAAACTTCCTACTTTTGGAGGAAGACATGGTCTAGGTTCTTATAAACCACCTTTCAGATCCTCAAGTTCAAGTCTATTCCCAACAATCAATCCCATTGGTAAAAAGCCCATATCAGAAGCCCCTGCACCAGGCAGCATGGCTAGAAGAATCTGGTGAAAACATAGAACAGAGTTTCTAAAGAAAGTCATTTCCCAAGCCAGAACAGAACTTGAAGAACTCTTTGATGAAGAAAATGAAAACCTTAATGAAGAACTTCAAAAGGGAAAAGAATTGGAGCAATTATCTTCCAAGATCAGTTCTATTGACACAGCACCTCAACTCATTCCTTCTATGGATAATTTCTATGGTTCTGAGAAAACTTACAATCCATTTATAAATGAAGCATTAGTAACAGAAGGAATAGATCCAGACACTAGTGAGCCAGAAGAAGCACATACAAGAATTTATGAACAAGAAGATGAAGAAACATTTGCACAACACAATCAACACTGTCGAGTGATAAAAAAGCCTCTTCCTACATCATGTCTAGGTTTGGAATTGTGTATACACTTTAAAGGTATAAATGCTTATCCCCTAGCCTTTCTATGTGATACTGGTGTTGATTTAAATATTGCTAGATATCACTATTTTCCCCCAGATCAATGGATAAAAGGTAATATAGAGATTACATTTGGTAATGGAAAACATATGTCTAACTTAGTATGTAAGGCACCTATAGAATTTAAAGATGGACACTATGATGAGATGATATTTGTCCATTATGAAGTTGATGGTTATGATGGTATTATTGGTAGCACAGCTATGCAGCAGTGGGAACCTATACTAATCACTAAAGATACTATCAGCCTTAACCATCATAAGGTACCAAGACTGCAAACAAAATTTTCTTATACCAGCAAGGCAAAACCAGCAGTCACAAAATCAAGAAATACAGCTTGGATTGCAAAGCAAGCAGAAGCATCTGCTTCTCAACTTGAACTGTTGAAAAATTAATTTCATTCAACATTCATGACAAAATATCTCAAACAACAATAGTGCAATTTAATTTGTAGACTGTCCCTTCAGCGTGATTCAGATGGTAAGGAAATTATTCCCAAAGCCAAGGCTAATTATTTCATTATGAGTCCGCAGGAAACACAGCTCTGTCAGAAGGAAGTTGCAGAACTCTTAGAGCAAGGGTTTATCTCACCCTCTTCCTCACCATTCTCATGTCATGCTATGTACGTCCCAAAATTTGATGAAAATGGTCAAGAGCTAACTGAAAAAAGGTTAGTTGTAAACTATAAACCTTTAAATGCCTGTTTGCTAGATAACCAATATCCATTGCCCAGTAAAGACCATATCTGGCAGTCCATCCAAGGGAGTCATGTCTACTCTAAATTTGATTTAACTAAGGGGTTTTGGCAAGTGACTGTACATCCTGATGACCGTTTCAAGACAACCTTTTCTGTCCCTCAGGGTCTATATGAATGGAATATTCTTCCATTCGGCATTAAGACAACACCTTCTATCTTTCAGCAACATATGGATGCCATTTTTAAATTTTTTTCTAAATTTATCATCCCATATATTGATGACATTCTTGTCTTTAGCCAAAGTCCCTCTACACATATTGACCATCTCCGTCATTTTTTACATTTTTGTCAACTTCATGGTCTTGCCGTGCATCCCAGTAAATCACATTTTTCCCAAGACTCCATTATTTATATTGGCATTCATCTTCTTCCTGGGGGGAGAGTGGAAGCCCAAACACATATTCTTCAATGAATCGCCAATCTGCCAGTTACTTCTATCAAAGAACTTCAGCGGTTCTTAGGACTGGTAAACTATATTGTAGGGTTTTACTCTAACATTGCATAGGATAGACTGATTGCCAATCAGTTATTGCAAAAGAATCCTCCTGCCTGGTCAAAAAATCATAATCAAGCTATTGAATGAATAAAGAAAAAATGCACTCAACTCCCTGCTTTGCATCTCCCTAGACCTGATGCTAAGATAATAGAAACAAACGCTAGTGAACATACTTGGGCTAGCATCTTAAAAGAAAAGAATCATCAGGGCATAGAAGAAATAGACAGGTATGCATCTGGAAACTTCAAAGGTAGTGAACTCAACTACCATAGTACACATAAGGAAATCTGGCAGTAATCAATTCCCTAAAGAAGTTTTATTTGTTCATTGCTGATAAGAAATTCTTGATTCGAAGTGATCTCCAGAATTTAAGAGGATTCTTCAAAAAAGAATCCAAGGATAAGGTAATCAGGGGTTGCCTACTAAGATGGGCCCAGTTTATCAATACCTTTGATTTTGATATTGAACACATTCCTGGAGATAAAAATATCTTTTCTGATTTTCTTACTAGAGAAGGGGCATTGTCAACTTCAGGGCATGTCAGAATTGTTAGAATTCATACATAACATTGGTGGGACGAATGCTGTCCAGAATTCAGCTCTAATCCTTTTGAAAGAAGGGATAGACAAAAATTTGATATTGCTAATGACTATATGTATGATCAACATCTTATGATGCAGGCAAAATTAATTCTGACAATTCCCAATATTTGGCAGCCAAGCAGTATGTTTCAAATAGGAGAACAGGAAGAACCAGTAGATGAGGAAATCTCACAATTCTTGTTTGCACCAACAGTTCATCATCAGGTTCCCATTCAATTTTTGAATCCTATTATTCAGAGACCAGAAAGATGGCTTAATCAAGAGAGGGGAATACAAATGATTCGTCATCTCTTTCAAGGACCTTATCCTGCTACATTTCCATTAGAATTCTTTGGATATTCTGGTGTTCTTTGGAGATTAACTTTTGGGTCTCCTGTAGATACATTGATCAATAGAAATATGTGTATGAATTATGGTCCTCGAGGCTTTGACTCCCATTTTCAACACTAGAGTATTGGGAATCGTCTTCGATTCCTATTTGAGATAGAAGCATCAGTATGGATTCATACTTCAACCTACAGATCTGCATTGGGGAACACTTTTGCTCAGTCCCAAGGTATCCATGGACCATGTAAATCAAGAACATTGAAGATTCTATGGAAAGAACCTGATCCGTTAGAACTAAAAATCACTTTGGTCTTCTTCAATGCCTGAGAGTGCTTGGCATAAACTGTATGTGCTCGGTTTGGGTATAGACATTTGTGTAACATCACTATATTTGTGTAAAAATTAATGATAGTACACAATTGAATAATTGTCATCAACAAACCTATCCTTTGAGGACTTGGTGAATAAGTTGTAGTTGTAGTTGCAAAGATTGAAGCATTTGAAACCTTATCAAATTGGATGGGAGTATGGTGCAGGAGCACCTGACAACCAGAGGAATACTATTGGGGCACATGATGATCCAAAGGGAGAATGGAGTCCAATAATACCTATAAGGTCATTTGATGATGTAAATATGGCCAATACAGACATTTGAATTCATTTTGAGTAATATTGTCCTTTGATTAAAAAAAGTTTCTATGAAGAGAAACATAGGCCTATTAAGGGCTAATATATGGGTTGAAAGGGTAGAATACAAACTTGATTTTTTAAATCATGTTTATTGTTGGAATAATGGAAGGGTGTGTACTAAGAAGGGAGGGGTGAATCAGTACCCTTACAAACTTTTACAAATTAAACCTTAGTACTCATTACTTGCATAACCAAACACTGTAGCTTTTCTACTTCATACATGCAATATCAAAGCATAAATGTAAATGCATGTAAAAAAACATTGAAACATTTATGAAACTCATTTACACATGACACAAGTATTTGATCTCGTAGAAACCCTTGTTAGAAGTTAAAAACTATGGTGGGGATGAAACCCACAAAGCTTCACTATCTACAGAATGGAAGGTGCCTATTAGGGCTACAAGTTGTGATCACTTCTAATGATCTTACTCTACTAGGAGTAATATGTCAGACATGTTAAGTCTACTTGGTTAAGATATTTTAGTAACACAATGTATGTGTGCACTTAGTTAAGAGATTTACAAAAAACTGTTAAGTCCACCTTGTGAAAGGATTTTCCTATTTGCTACAATTTTTAGAGAGTAGAAAATTATATGACGTGATTGCTGCAATCTCAAATTGCTGATTACAGATCCATTAAGTACACAAAATATATCACCTTATTGTGATGGATAATACCTTTGTTCTTCTCGATAGCCTTGTATATAGTTCTTTATAAACTAAATTCTCCTTATCTATCCTTGTGCATGAAACTCTCTGTCTGATCCATAGATATCATTGGTGGATACATTCAATACATTCTTGATTGATTATTACATCTATATATAAAAGATTTGACCTAATTAGGTTTCACTCTTTTCTTGAAAAACTCTATGATCAAATGTTTACAACTTGACCTTGATCTCCTAGTTTTCATGAATACAACCAGTTAACTAATTACATCCACAATTAATGCTTTTCTTGATCCACAAAAAATGGTTGTTCAACTAAGGAATTTTTTTTTTTACAGATTAAAGTGCTTTAGCTAACATGTAGGTGAGATCCAATTTTTCCAGTGAAATTTTGTCTCTCGGTGTAGACTGGTTCTCGGTGATGTCTTTGTAGTCTGGTGCTCAGTGATGTCACTTGGTTGATATACTGCTCGGTGATTGTGTTGTCGCTTGGTGTTCAAAAAATCTTGGTGATCTCTGTGCTCAGTGAGTTCTATCGCTTGGTGATCATGACCGACCAACCAAAACTATCTGCTTATATACTAATGACAACTTCTGATCCTTTATGGATTATAAATCTCCCCTTTGGCATTAGTATCAAAAATCTTATATGTACAATATATACACCAAGTGTTTTACCTTTACAACGACTCCCCCTATGTGCATGCCTTGCTATGTAGATACAATGTATGTACATGTTTCCCTCTTGTTTGAAAGTAATGACAAAGATGTAGAACTTACAGGTTGTCAAATATGTGTGAACGAGATTGCTGAATGGTTGCCATTAGCTTGTCTCATTTATCATTTAAGTGCTCTAGGGTCATTTTCTCCAAAGTGATTTAAGCGTGCATGTCATATATGCTTTCTGTTACTGATATCTCTGGGGTGGCAATGAGTGTTTTTACCATAGTCATGTGTGTTAAGAACAATGTGAGATTTGGTAGTAACATGTCCTGTAGCTCGGTTACATCATCTCTGATTTTACTTTCTGCCTTTTGTATTTCAATTCTTAACTATTTAGATTCAACAATGTTTTCATAATGCAGTTGGAATGCATTTGGCTCGGTTGATAGACTTAGTGCACTAGATTTTAGATTTTCATCTATCTTATCTATCTATTCACTATGCTCAGTAGTGAAGTTATCTAGTGTGCGAAACTTTTGAACTAAGGTAACTACTTTTGAAATAACAAGTTCTAATGTAGCTACTAGTTTAGAAAGTTTCACCTTATTCTCTTCCACTTCTTGGCTGATTTTCTCAGTGAGTTTTTATTGACAATTATCTTTTGCTCATTCCTCAATGAAATTCTTGGCATCTACATTCTGTGTTGTGATTGCCTCAGTCAGAACTAAAAGTTGATCAATAATGGGTGTAGTTTGATCAATCTTTGTGTCAGGCACTACTTGCAATAGAATTTCCTTTATTGTTTCTAGGACTTGTGAATTTCTGTGTTCCTTTCTGAGCCTGTCTTGTAGTGCTTTCCTTTTTTATAGCTCCCCATATATTTTTAGGGACTTGGGATCAAGTGTTTTTGGATCACAGTCAGGTATGTCTATGATCTCATGGAGTGTGACTAGGGATTTTCTTCCTTTCTAGTTCTTCTTCTTCTTCTGAATGTTGCTAGAAGGAGGGAATGAGGTACTATAGCAAGAGCCTTTTGTTGTTCGGTTTTCATTGTTGATTTCTTGGGAGGTGTGGTGCCTTGGCTAGGGTGCTTAATCTGTACCTGTTGGTCAGTTGTAGATGTCTCTACTTCAACATTTTCTTGATCTACAACCTTGTCTGCCGCTCTAGTGTTCTTGGTGGGTGTATCACTCAGTTTGTGCTCTCCTCGGGTATTTTTATTCTCCCTGTGTTCATCACATTTTTCCATTGGTATGTTTTCTTCAGTCTCAGGAGGTGTCTGATGTGATTTAGTAATTATATTGATTGCTTACATCAAGTAAGGCATATTACCTTGTACAAGTGCTTGTGCAAGACCAATAGTGTCCTGTTCATTTGTTGGCTTGGTGGAATTAGTGACATCTTCATCAGCTTTGGCATCATCATTAGGATAACCATGAGTGATATCTTGTATAATTATGATTGGTGTTTCCCCTAATGATTTCAATATATCATGAATATCATCTGTGACCTTACTTGCTTACGTGGTTAAGTCAATAGGATTAACATCCTCGGTGTCGTTGATGAATATGTGCTTGAGGCTCAGTGTGGCCTCCTTTTCCTTAGAGTGAGAAGTCTCAGTTATAGCCAGTACCTACCCGGGTGGATTCAATATTCGAGTCCAAATCTTATTGCTCTTTATGTCAATATCTTCTAACTTGTTTTGCAATACTTTGTATCCTCTAGATTTTGCAAAAAATTTCTTGGCGTGCTCCTTCATGGTTGAAATTATTTATTCAACTATGGAATTGGGCATGAATGTTACTAGGGATCTCTCTCTCATCTATTTCTTTGTGTGTAATGCATATGTCCATCTAGCTGATATCTTGTCATATAGCTCCTGTGCAATATGATAGCGAAATTGTATAGGTACATATTTGTAAGAAACCATCGTCTTAATGATGGCCTCTTCTATTTTTTCCTTATTCTTGGTATACATAATTCCCCATTGTCTCATCTTATCATGTTGTATACTGCATGTGTTGAAAATTGATTCAACAATTTCATCAATTGTCTGTGGTATTTTTGCCTTTTCTCCTTAGATTCTTTGTTCTCTTTCATCTTCTTCAATATCATCCTTGTCTTCTCTTCCTCTGACATATTTATTTCATCATCTTGGTGCTGGTGTCTCAGTTGAGGCTTTAGGCTTTCTTTTATGATAAGTTATTACAATGCCTTTCTTTAAGGGTGGTGAGTCTACCTTTGTTGTTTTTCTCCTTGTTCTAAAAGCAACTGTTACTTCAATAACTTTTGTTTTCTTGGCCTGTGGTGGCTTTGCATTTGATTCTGTAGACTCTAAATCTCTTAACTCTTTACTTTCACCAATGGGTATCTATTCCTCAGTGATGTCTACTGATTGTTCCAACTCTTCATTAGTTACCAAAAGTTTCTTCTAAAGTGAATTCACCATTCTTGTTTTCTTCCTTCTTATTTTCTTGACTTCTATACCAGTCTTAATTCTGGACTTGGCTTCCTCATATGTTCCAAATCTACTTAAAGATTTTTCAATTGGCTCATTCAGCAGGGCTTCAATAGCTCTTGTAACCATATCTACATCAATTTCATAGTCTAATGGTGGTACAACCATGCTATTCTTGGGTTGGCAGGTTTGATGAGTGTAGTTTCAGTTTCAACTACAAAGCATATCTCATCCTTGTATTGATCAACTAACTAGGTAAGGATTCTCATCCTCTTTGGCATCCTATTCTTGAATGATGTAAAGTAGGCATCCAATAGAGGTATGAAATTATCTCCTAGCGATTTAATGTAATCACTAATCTATGTTGTGGTAGGTCGGTTGGTGTCCCAAGTGACATTACCGAAAGAAGGAAATAAATTATGTAAGTAAAATAATGTGCACATCAGTAGGGAACTAAACTTACATGTATTAGATTGGGTTGATCTAATTGTTCTCATGTTCTCTTCAAGTTGTTTCAGTAGCAGCTTGGCTAGATCAAGATGCAGTACCTTATTCAGTATTTTGTATGTAGTGTTGATTTCTCCACAAGCAATGTTGTTCATTCTACTAGCTTGAAATATTTTATATCCAATCACATACGTACCAAATTTCATTTCAAGGTCAACGATTCAATTGATTTTCAGACCTCTACCGTCCCACTCAACTCCAGTTAACTTTTCAATCTCAGAGCGTCCAGGGTGTCTTAGGGATTTGGATTTCTCAGTTATAGGTTATCCAATCATTGCATGAATCACATCCTTTGTGATTGGCTTGGGTTCATCTAACCACATCTTTCCATCATGAACTCGGCTGAGCACAATCTGAATCCATTTTGTTTTGAAATCTTTTGGGAATAGTAGGGCATTGGTTAACCCTTTCACTTCAATGTGCTTGTACTCTTCCCTTAGGCTACCATCCTTGCATAGCTTCTGATAAGATTCCTCAAGGTCAAAGTCTCCAATCTTTGCAACCTTGCAGTGGATGTATGCCCGGATGTCTTCAACCAGTAAAACCCTAGGAGGGATACTCAAAAATGCTCCTTGGTCATCGGGTTGAGCAACAACCTTAGGGAAAAACTTGTAGTTAGGTTACTCATAGGTTGAGTTATTTATTAAAATGACCTCCTTGTCCTTTTCCATCTTGATCTTTGAGGTTCATGAAGTGGCTGCCATTATTTGTTAATTTAGGGCTTCTTTGCAAATAACCTGTTAACTCAGTTAGTCTAGATACTCACTGGATGCTTGCTATGAATGCTTGAAATCTATTGGAGTAGCTTTGAAAGCGTCATGAGGCATTAAATGCTTCACCTAACACTTGGTTGATGAAACATAGATGCTCAATCAACACACCATAGTCTTCATCTTGGTGTGTATACAATGCTTTGTACATAGTGTCAACTTGGTTGTCTTTCACATGTTCACCGACATATAGTTTATGCTTGATTCATATTGACCGACCAGATTGTATTGCTTAGGTCGGGGTAGTGGAATCACCTGATCCATTGGATAAGGTGTCACCAACTATAGTTCTTGGTCCAACATCATCATTATTTTAAGCTTTCCTCCGCATTTGATTTCTCATTCTCATGATGTCTTCAATAGTATTTCCATTTACAAGAGTGCTTGAATCTGTCACTTAGTCTCTGTAGTCCTTACTTAAGTGACCAACCTTATGATAGTGTAAGCATGCCATTCTAGGGTTAGTCTATTTTCCAGATCTTCTTATGCATTTCCTCATATAATTAGTAGCTATATGTCCATATATACCACATGATGTGCAATTTACCCAAGTGTTGTAATCCCAAACATATGTATTACCGACTCATCTCAGTTGATATACATTTTCTTGTTCTTTAGGTTTCTAAACTTTCTTTATCTTTTTCTTGCATTCATGAAATTTGTGGCCATGCATGTTGCAAGTAGGACAATTTTTTTCCATGTAATATTTCTTCTTTGGTTTTCTCAGCTTAGATATGCATTCATGTACTTTGTGTGCATGCTTGTTACAGTTATAACAATTACCTATTAATGTAGAAGTAGTTTTAGGAATACCTTTTGATTTTCTCTTGCAAACACTTGATGTGTGGCCTGGTTTTCCACAATGATTATATAAATGCTTCTTTGGTCTTGGATTTTTGTAGACATTCCTTTGATCATCTCGGTTTGATGATTCTCCATGCTCACTATACCCTAAACCAATATTGTTTTTGAGTCTTCTTTGTCCATTCAGAAATTCATCCATTCTTTTTGTAATATCTTCGGCTTTCTTGATCATATCATTATGATGTTGTTGAATCTTTACTTCATGCTTCAGTTTCTCATTTTCTTCTTTTAGTTCACCAATAACTTCCAATTTTCTAGCAAGTTCCATCTTCACTCATTTGGCCTCATGAGTCATAAGAACTATTTGATTGGTGATCTCAAGGTGATGTTCAGTAAGTCTCTGTATCTCAGATTCTTTCACTTGCAACTTTTCAGTAATATTTCTCCTATCATCAATAGCCAAAGTTATTTATTTTTTAGCATGTCTTGCATTATTCATAACATCAATCATTCTTACCATTTGTGTCTCTTGACCGATCTATAGTACTTATACTTGTTCAGTCAGATGTTGATTGATTTCATTTAGATCAGCAATGGTTCCTTCAGATGTGTTAGATATACTACCAGATCATGATCCATATGAATCAAATAGTTCAGGTATCTCTTCTTCATGATAGTCAGTTTCATTGTAGCGAGATGTCATGACTTTTGTTTCAGTCAATAACTCTTTCAGTTTGTTTCTTTCCTCTTTCTATTGCTCAAAGAAAATCTGTATTTGCAACTTCTGATTCTAAATATTTTTATCAAGCTTATACCTTTCCATTGTAAGATCTTTTCTCTCAAGTGATTAAAATTTTCCAAATAAGAGAACTAGCTCTGATACCAATTGTTGGAATAATGGAAGGGTGTGTACTAAGAGGGGAGGGGTGAATCAGTACCCTTAAATTATGTTACAAATTAAACCTTAGTACTCATTACTTGCATAACCAACCACTGAAGCTTTTTTACTTCATACATGCAATATCATAGCATAAATGTAAATGCATGTAAACAAACATTGAAACATTCATGAAACTCATTTATACATGACACAAGTATTTGATCATGTAGAAACCCTTGTTAGAAGGTAAAAACTACAGTAGGTATGAAACCCACAAAGATTCACTGTCTGCAGAATGGAAGGTGCCTGTTAGGGCTACAAGTTGTGATCTCTTTTGATGATCTTACTTTGTTAGGAGTAACATGTCATACTTGTTAAGTCTACTCAGTTAAGATATTTTAGCAACACAATGTATGTGTGCACTCGGTAAAGATTTTTACAAAAGACTGTTAAGTCCACCTTGTGAAAGGATTTTGCTATTTCCTACAATTGTTAGAGAGTAACAAATTATATGACCTGATTGCTGCAATCTCAAATTGCTGATTACAGATCCATTAAGTACACAAAATATATCACCTTATTGTGATGGATAATACCTCTGTTCTTCTCGGTAGCCTTGTATGTAGCTCTTTATAAACTGAATTCTCCTTTATCTTTCCTTGTGCATGAAACTCTCTATTTGATCCATAGATATCCTTGGCGGCTACAATCAATACCATTCTTGATTGATTATTACATCTATATACAAAAGATTTGACCTAATTAGGTTTCACGCTTTTCTTGAAAAACTCTAAGATTAAAAGTTTACTACTTGACCTTGATCTCCTAGTTAGCATGAATAAAATCATTTAACTAATTACATCCACAATTAACACTTTTCTTGATCCACAAAAAATGGTTGTCCAGCTAAGAAAAAAGTTGTTTTAAAGATTAAATTCCTTTAGCTGACGTCTAGGTGAGATCCACTTTTTTTGGTGAAATTTTGTCTCTCGATGTAGACTGGTGCTTGGTGATGTCTTCATAGACTAGTTCTCGCTAATGTCTTTGTATATTGGTTATCGGTGATGTCTTTGTATACTGGTGCTCTGTGATGTCACTCGGTTGATATTTTGCTCGGTGATCATGACCGACCAACCAAAACTGTTTGCTTATATACTAATGAAAAATTCTGATCCTTTATGGATTATCAATTTTTAAGGTCTTATAAGACCACTTTAATGTAATAAGGGTAATAAATTAGTCTTGCGTGGACAAATAACAAAAAAATGTAAAGTTGGTCAAATATTGTCAAAGCAACTTAAAAGTTGCTTAGAGGGTAGCTTGGTTGTTAGTTAGTTGCATGGTAGCTAGAGGTGGTTTCTATCGGTTCCCACAATTGTGAAAGATTAAAACATGGTTGGAAAATAGTTCCAAATCGAGAGGAGAAGAGAAATACAAGGAGAGAACTCAACATTGGATGAAAAAAATAGAGTCCTTGTAAATATTGAGCAAAGTTAATACATTTTGGTTTTTAATCGATATTCTGAGTATGAAATATCTTGTATGAAGTAATAAGTTTTGTTTTCTATTGTTTTACATTTCCATGAATCAATTTTTTTGTTTGCATATTGTGTTTAAGTTTACTGCACCATGACAATGAGGAATAATGGATTGAAAATGTGTCATGGAAGTAGCAACTAGAAATATAGCCACATGAGGATGGGGTTTGATGATTGATTCAATCTAGATACATGTAAACCAAGGTGAAAGGAATTGGGTAACATTCTGGAAGTGTCTGAATGACACAGGTTTGAAGAAAGATAATAGATGTTGAAGGAAGAAAAGAATAATTGTCTCAGAAAATAAGATCCTTAGTGCAGGGGCAATATCTTTCCAACCAAACGTTGGATCATTCTCATCTTTTAGTATGTTTAGAGCTAATTTCACCCATCCTCATGGGAGAGATCAAGAATTTTTGGTCTGATTCATAAGTTATACCTCTCTGTGTACGAGTATGTCAAAGAAGACAACCATAAGGTATATTTTGAGTATTTATTTCTAGAGTTTTGTTTAATGGATCTAGTGGATGGGAAAGTGTATGGAAAGAGTCCAGAAGGATTTTAGGGAGTCTTTTTGATGAGAGAGAAAAGCCTAAATATTTTAGGGGATTTCTTTAAGTGACTATCCCAAGTGTGGAGTCAAGAGATGCAGAGTTACTCTCTTTTAAGACTTAAACCCTTAGTTGGTGTGGGAACAAAGTGGGAAGCAATGAACCTTGTTTGAGCACTTGAATGGTGTGAGTCTGGTGAAGGTGAGTGTTAAAGAAGAGTAAGGCTATGAACCTTGATAGGCCTAGTTGAGTAGGTTGGGTCTTGGCATTGTATCTGGTTGAAGGTACTATTGGGAGACAGTGAGAGTGTTTGGAAGATTCTTGGAAGAAGCTTGGGAGCTCACCAACTTGACTTACATCAAATTGGTATCAAAGTTAGGAACTAGATCCTTGCAGTTGGTAAAGATAGCCAAGATGTATTTGAAAACATAAGAAATGGTAATCTATGAGGCCTATAAATACTTTAAAGATTCTGAAAGGTAAAAGAGAGAAGAAGTAGAGAAAAAGAAGAAGGAATAAGCAAGAACCCAAGCACAAGAAGAGTTCAAAAACTTAAAGAAAATGATAGAGGAAAATGAAGCTAAACTATTGGAAACTAAGAGAATGATCCATGCACTCCTAGAGAAAGAAATATTGGATAAGAAACAACAAGAGACAAAAGGAACTTTTTGAGAAACATGAAGAAGTTACAGTCATCGCAGAAGAATGTGTTTTGGAGCAGCATAAACAAGAACAAGCAGATGGAGATAACCTGGTCCAATGAAGATCCTAGTGGAAGATAAACCATTGAGTTATCCATTGGAAGGACAAGAAAAATAGATGAATGATGGTGGAAAGTGTGAGAAGACAATAGTTGACGAACCTTATGAGGAAAAGGTTCTTGAGGTTGAGAAGAAGATGGGGGAGAGTGTAGCTGATGAAGACACCAATTGTCCAAGTCATGGGGAGCTCAAAAATGGTTATATGGTATTGGTAGGGACAATGTTATGTCCTTTGTTCATGGAACATGATACCCAGAAGCAAGATGTCCTTGTAACAAAGAATTTGGTAGTTCCAAATGCATCCATAGTGTTGATTGAGTGCCAAGAGGAATTGCATGAAGGGGATGTGATGGAGGTCTCAAATGATGAAAAAACCACGAAAAGTGAAGAAATGATGTTGATTGGTCATGAGAAGACCCAAAGAGTGATGAGTACTCCACATATGGAGTTGGATTATGTTGAGGTTTTTGATGTGGACACATGGATTTTTCCTTGGCAGAAGAGTTTACTGAAGTTGCAGGTATTTGCATGGTATGAGGAAGAAAAACATGAGGGGGTTTGGATGTTGGCTTTGGAAGGAAAGCCTAAGGTAAAGATGAAGGGAGAAGAGCATATTGTGGTGAATCAAGGACAAGAAAAAGTGAGAGTAAAAGATGAGGACCTATTCAAGCCAAGGGTCAAGATAAATTTTTTGTGTTATCTAATGCTTTTTGTTGCAGGTACTTCCAAGGGACTTGGAAGCATTTCAATGGTGGGGAGTATGGTGCAAGAGCACCTGAAAACCAGAGGAATACTATGGGGTCACATGATGATCCAAAGGGAGAATGAAGTCCAATAAGACCTATAAGGTCATTTGATGATGTAACTATGGCCAATTGAGCCATTTGAATTCATTTTGAGTCATATTGTCCTTTGATAAACAAAGTTTCTATGAAGAGAAACATAGGCCTATTAAGGGCTAATATATGGGTTGAAAGGGTAGAATAGGAACTTGATTTGTTAGATCATGTTTTAAAGGTCTTATAAGACCAATTTTATGTAATAAGGGTAATAAATTAGTCTTGTGTGGACAAATAACAAAAAATGTAAAGTTCGTCAAATATTGTCAAAGCAACTTAAAAGTTGCTTAGAGGGCAGTTTGATTGTTAGTTAGCTTGATGGTAGTTAGAGGTAGTTTCTATCTGTTCCCATGATTGGGAAATATTAAAACATGGTTGGAAACCGGTTCCAAACTGAGAGGAGAAGAGAAATACAAGGAGAGCACTCATCATTGAATGGACAGAACATAGTCCTTGTAAATATTGAGAAAAGTTTAATACATTTTGGTTTTTAATTGATATTTTGAGTATGAACTCTCTTGTATGAAGTAATAAGTATTGTTTTCCATTGTTTTACATTGCCATGAATCATTTTTTTTTGTTTTCATGTTGTGTTTAAGTTGACTCCACCATGACAGTGAGGAATAATGCACTAAAAATGAGCCATGGAAGTAGCAACAAGCAATCTAGCCACATGAGGATGAGGTTTAATGATTGATTCCATCTAGATACATGGATACCAAGGTGAAATGACTTGGTTAATGTTTTGGAAGTGTTTTAATGGAACGGGTTTGAAGAAAGATAATAGATGTTGAAGGGAGAAAATAATAACTGTCTCAGGAAAAAAGACCCTCGGTGCGAGGGAAATATCTTTCCAACCAAATGTTGGATCGTTCTCATCTCTTAGGATTTTTTAGGGATCCTAATTTCACACATCCTCACCAGAGAGATCAAGATTTTTTGGTCCGAGTCAAAATTTATACCTCTTTGTGTATGGGTATGTCAAAGAAGACAACAAGAAGGTATATTTTGAGTATTTATTTCCAGAGTCTTGTTTAATGGATCTAGTGGATGGGAAAGTGTATGGAAAGAGTCTAGAAAGATGTTTGGGAGTCTTGTTGATGAGAGAACAAATCCTAAATCTTTTAGGGGAGTGGTCTAAGTTGTTGTCCCAAGTGTAGATTCAAGAGATGTAGAGTTACTGTCTTTTAAGATAGAAACCCTTAGTTGGTGTGGGAACAAAGTGGGAAGCAATGAACCTTGTTTGAGCACTTGAATGGTGTGAGTCTTGTGAAGGTGAGTGTTAAAGAAGAGTAAGGTTATGACCCTTGATTGGCCTAGTTTATTAGGTTGGGTCTTGGCATTGTATGTGGTTGAAGGTACTTTTGGGAGACATTGAGAGTGTTTGGAAGATTCTTGGAAGAATCTTGGGAGCTCACCAACTTGACTTACATCAATAAAGGATGATCATAAGGTACTAGTAAGTGAACAATGTATGGTAAAATTAAAGATAGGATCTTATCATGATGAATTTATTTGTGATATTATGCCTATGGATGTTTTTCATGTCTTGCTAGGTAGACCATGGAAGTATGATAGACAATATTTATTGGATGGGAGAAAGAATATGTATACTCTTGTGGCTAATGCGACGAAGCAAGTATTGTTACCCCTAGTTGAGGCTCCTAAGAATGAGAATTGTACTAGTGTCATAATTAGTTTGTTTGAAGGAAGGAAATTCTTGGATGTGCATACATATGTATACATACATACATACATACATATCATTGAAGTGTATCAAATATATTTCTATTGAAAATATATTAACCATAAAGTATATCAAACCACCACTATTATGTGTATGTGTATGCATATGCATATGTGTATGTGTATTTCATTTTATTTATTTGTGCTCCATAACGATTCATGTTATATTTTCATTAGTTTATATTTTTTGGGTTTTTGAGTTTTCTCTTAGTGTGACCTAACTTAATACTTATGTGTTTGCACATTTATTTCTTGAGTCTTGAGTCTTAGGGGTCTATGATCTTAGTTACTTTGTTTCTCTTAGGTCAGACCTAAGATTATTATGTGTATGTGTATGTGTATGTGTATGCGTATGCGTATGTGTATGTGTATGTGTATGTGTATGTGTATGTGTGTGTGTACAAACAAACACACATATACATATATTCTTATACAATATTTAATTTTTTTAGGTTGTTTATTTTTCATTATTTTATAAAATTAAGTTATGTTTGGAGAAGTTGCTTGAGTAAAACAAAACAAATAATGACTACATTTTTCACATTACAATCTGTGCGTGTGTGTGTCGTTGAAGTGTATCAAATATTTTTCTATTCAAAATATAATAACCATAAAGTATATCAAACCACCACCAATGCACCCAAGAAATGGATTTTTTTTGGCTTCTTAATATCTTAATGCTTCACTTAACTTGTGGCTAATGATCAATCTAAGAAAATCCTTCTAATATATTCCATTTAAATTTTGAACTTTATTTCATTTTATTTATGTATGTGCTCCATGCCCTTTCATGTTATATTTTTTTGGTTTCTAAGTTTTTTCTTACTGTGACCTAACTAAATACTTATGTGTTTGCACATTTATTTCTCGAGTCTCGAGTCTCATGGGTCTATGATCTGATTGCTTTGTTTTTCTTAGGTTAGACCTAAGATTATTATGTGTTATGTTTTAGTTGGTGATTTGGTGTTCTTAACGCTTGTGTCTTATTATGTGAAACTTGAGTTTTCAAATCAAAATAATTTGTTAATGTCATGTTGCCATGTTTTCATCAAATCATGAGGCCTTGTGAAATTTTAGAAAGATCAATGTTGCAACCAATTGAATATATTTGTCTCCTCTCCCAACCATTCATGATGTACTTGATATGACATTATTTAGTATATAAATGAACATTTAATTTGAAGAGCAACTAGGTGTCTTGTGCATAAATAGGAGTATAATTAAGGAAGATTCAAACATTATATGTCATATGTAGACCCACACCAAGTTGCTTGACATCATAGACTATAAAATGATTATCTTTTAATTGCTATATAGCTTTTAATGTATATTTTTGTGATATTTCACCTAATATTGAAAAGATTGAAATGTAACTTAATATTTTAATATAATACTTAGATGAGATTCCAATCCAAAATATCATACTTTATGGACAATTATTTTGAGCATAAAATAAAAGGACCAATCTTATTAAGTGACTTACATACAATTTTATATGATTGTGAAAGTGATCCTAAGAAATTTTGTTGCCTTATTAATAGAACCGACAAATTACATAATACAGAATAATAAAGATTTCATTTTCATTTAGTCATGGATTTGTTTTTTTTATATTTTATCTATTATAGATAAGCTTGAAAGATCACTTAAAACATTAATATAATCATATTTAGATGGGGCTTTGAGTTGAAAAAATCATATTGCATTGATAGTATTTTGCACAAAAGACCAACGAAAAAACATCCTTACTAAATGACTCATATATTTGTACGGATTTTCTAATTAAATAACCCAAATTAGATCGCCTCCAATAATAGACTATAAAGAATTCTATTTCCATCTCCGTTGTCGTTTAAAATTTTATATCTTCCACAAGAAAAATTACTCCCTTAATAATTGTTTATATAATAAAAAAACGAAATTTATTATACTACCCGCGTGCATATTTAGCGGATATGTCTGGAAAGAATTAAATTAGCTGTCAAATTTGGCATTGAGTCGTTTGCTGGCGTAGATGAATACTTTACTCTACAATTTAGCAATTCAATATTTATACAAAATACAACCACAATACCATTAATGGCGAGAACCAGAAAATGTATTCATTTCAGAAATTCCAATTAACATAGTCTAATTACGTATTTCCTAATTCCTCTTTACTTTTATTTCAAGAAGGAGAAAAAGAAGAAATAAAAAATATTGAAAGAAATTTCAAGTTCAAAACAAAATAAAAGAAATATGAAAATAAAATAATTAAGTTGTGCATCAACCAATACCACCAAAATAATATGCATAGTATATAATACTATCGACGTAACCATTGCACTTTCTTTTGGTGCAAGTGCTAGTTGTATGCTATTATGAAAGTGAATGGGAAAAAAAAAAATTAGGTTTGCCATCAAGTTTTTTATTACGTGAAAAACAGGTTTTAGGGACCCGAAACCTATTTACAAAGGTATTACATAGATATGATCATTATAGACCAGCAAAACAAAACAATGACCAAAAGTCACAAAACTAAAACACTTCCTAAAACAGAGCAAAAGAGAGTAGACAACCAGGAACCGGCCAAAAGCCAGCAACCAGACAACAAAAAGGAACAGAGTAGAAAAGACACTAAGCAAAGTTTTTAAGAAGCTCAGCGACTTCAAGCTCCAGGTGAGTCATCTTGTCAACAACAACCTTGAGGTCTTCAATCTCCTTGTTGGCCTTGAGAGCCTCTTTCTTCTTGGTACTAGCTCGAGTCCTCCTCCTAGTTCTCGCATTATCCTCAGGGCTGGTATCTTTCACCTCCTCCACTTGGCTGATAGCTTTCTCCTAATTGCTCTGCTCCAACTTCCCCACTAGAATATTCAAATATTCAGGAGAGGCCTTAATAATCTTATAGCTTTGTTCCCCAATTTGTTTAGGGTAGATTCCAGACTAGCAATCCTCGCATACATGACATTGAATTTCTTGTCAAACTCTGGAGCCATAGCCTCAGTGTCACCAATAGCTTTAGTCAGGTCTTTCACATTATCAGAGAAAGTGTTGTCCTTTCCCACACCCAATGCTTCTAGGGAATTCATCTTGCTAAAGAGAGCACTTTGTTTAATTATGATGTCCTTCACCCACTAGTACATTTGAGTCCTTTTTCGATGGCTATGTGTTACAATTCCAACACTACCCCATCGGGCAAGCGACACAGGCCGGTGTTGCAGTTTTGGTGTCGGAACCACCGAAGGTTGTTATGTGTGTCGTTATTGTGATGGCAATAACCGTCGCAATAAGCACTAGCTATGATGTTTAGCATGTCATTGTTACACTTTAAGACTGTTGCAATTACAACGAGTGTGCAACAGATATGTTGTACATGCGATGTCTAGCTGTCGGCAATTTTTGACATCTGGCCATTGCATGTATAGCTTCGGTGTCAGACGTTCTCTGGCTTCTGTCATAATGACGATGGTATTCTATATTATTAAAAAAATATAATGAGCTTCGCTTTATTTTTCACCAGATGAAAATGTTTAATATAATGCCTACAGTTTTAAATGTTTAATATAATGCCTAGAAATATAGGAATGGTACAGAGGCCTTGGCAGGTATGGTAGTTGATATTACTAGTTTGATTCCTTCAAATGAATTTGTAGTGGTAATAGCCACAATTACCCTTATCTGAATAATCTACTAGAAAGTTGCAAGATAAAGCAGACCTCTTTTAGGACATTGATGCTTTCCATGACATGAAGCAGATCACTTTGATAAATGGTTATATGCATGCAATTGAACCCCAGTCCTCTAAACATACTTCTGAGAAATGTTGATGGCCTTTCTGCCATGTAGTCAATATCAACAAATTAGCATCTTTCTTGAATCCATGCTATAAAAATAGTATGCACATTGCTGAGGTAAAGTTTGGAGAAGTAATCTTTTAGATATTAGAATCATCAATGAAGATGCAGAGTAGGAGAAGACTCAACATAACTATATCATGTAGGATACTATTTTCATATAAGGATCGTCCAATTTGGACACAGTTTAAATCTAGCCCTCTTTTTTTGCATGCACAACCTTGGCATGCTTTTTGAAGCAAAAAACACCTTAGCTTTCACTCTGTCTCGGTTTCCATGCTGCCTCAAAATTCACACCAACGTATTGGCGAACAAAAAAAATAGGTAAATCTGCCAAATTTGGCCAAAAATTTAGCAGTATCGCCAGATTTGGAGGCATCACCAGATTTAGTGAAGCTCCACCAAATTTAGCAGCTAGAGGTCTTCTTGTTTTGGAGCCCTCTTCGGTTTTTTGCTTGTATCTTGAGAAAACGGAGGAATTTTTAACCAAACGAGATATCGTCAGAAAACTTGTTCTGAGTCTGACCTGATTTTCTAGGATTAGTTTTCTGATTTTTCTGTCTTGTAGGGTTTTTTGCCATTCAAAGTCAGGGTTTCATTTTTCACTCTAGTCACCATATCCTGTTCCTCCGGACTTCATTTTTTGACTTCCGCATGTCATTGGAAAGTTGGTTATGTTCTCTTTTTTTTTGTATGGGTCTCATTGCTAGAAGCTTCTCCAGGTACATTTTATTTTGTTTTTTGTTTTTTGGCATTCTCATAGATATCTTGGATGTTTCAGGTCCTAAGATCATTTTCCTTGCATGGGATGACTCATTTTTAGCTATTATATATGTTCTTACATCTTTCTTTCATTCCTGAACATTGTAGACATCATTCAGTAACATTTATTTTTTGCAAATGCACTGAGATAAAGTGTCATCATTTCATGCTTGGGATCTTACACGTTTTGTGCCTATTTTTACTCACACTACATAATAAAGTGCCATGGGGGGTTTGATCTACCTTTGTCAAGTGAGTGTTCCTTCCATGATATTAGCCTCATTATGTGTGTCTAGAGATTGATCATCCTTGAAACCATCCTTTATATGTGTTTGTACTTTCTTTGACATGCAATTATTCTTGGCAGCCTCTTTTAATGTACCTATCATACCTCTCCGTGCTTAGCATTATGCGGGTATTTCATGTTGGTTCTAATGCTTCGTTGGTTCGATGGAGTGAGCTATGTATTCACTATTTGTTCCTATGTACTAGGCAGATGTAGTGGCTAGGTACCTATGCACTTTGGTGAGACGGATCATGTACCATATGGACACTTCTTTCATTCCTATTTTGGAGGTATCCTTCCATCTTTTGATCATCTCTTCAGACTTTGGTGTATTTTTCCATCTGTATCTTTGAGTTTTGATGTTTTCCTTTGTTTGCCATCCTGATTTGAGTAGTGTCATTTGTGGGTACTCATACATATTACAATCTTCTCTACCTAATTAGATTCTATTCCAGTAGAGGCTCCAACAATTATTCTTTGACATTATTTGTAGCTTCATGCTTTAGTGGTGTTCTTCATGTTCTTCTTTTGATCAGCTCTTCAGACTTTGGTGTTTTTTCCATCTGTATCTTCGAATTTTGATATTTTCCTTTGTTTGTCATCCTGATTTGAGGAGTGTCATTTGAGGGAACTGATGCAGATTAAAATCTTCTCTACCCGATCTTGTTGGATGATATCAAATTTGGATACTATTCATACTGTTGATATTCATGTTTTGTCACTAATGTAAACATATGTTTCTGTGAAGAGAACAAACTAGTTAATTGAACGACAGAAGTGTACGAACATTGTACGGATGTTTCAGAATGATTGAAAATGGTTATATGAAGAAGAATGTGTGTTGACCTTATTCCTAAGTTCGCTTGGCTTTATGTTTCATATTGAGGATGTTACAGTTGTTTTAATGAAGACTGGTTTCTAGAATGTAACTGTGATGCTTGACAGAGTAGGTCTCTATGTTTTGAGTATATCTTACTGCCGAAGATATTTCATGTGATGCGAGATTACTAGATGACAAAGGACATATTGAGGAACATTGGGTATTGATCGATTTGCATGAGCATGTTGGTGACGTTAGTTGTGGCATGTATTCTAGAGGAGACCTATTTTTGGTGGTCGACTTCAGACATGTACTGTGTATTATGAATTTTGAGCATAGATTGCGGATCTTGGAGCATAAATGATGGATTGTATTTGATGTTTACTTTTTATAGGTACCGTGTGTATCTTAGCAAGGGGTTAAACAATTATTTGTATATTGGGAAAGCCTAATTAGCCAACCTAATTAATTATTTGTGTATTAGGAAAGCTTAATTGGCCAACCTAATGAATTATTGTAAAAGGGTATATATGTGAGATCTTTTCTTTTGGAACAATGTGGAAGAGATTTAAAAGGAAGAGAAGAAAAAGATGTGAGGCTTGTTTTGCTATTGGATGTAGAGAAGAGTTTGTGATAAAGATATTTCATTGAAACTGACCAAGAAAAGATAGTTTCTATTAGACAGTTCAGTGGATCGTATATTTCCTATATATACTTGTTCAGATTGTGAATCCTTGAGGGTGGCCTTAACCTTCTTTGGGTAGTGTGCATGGGCAGTGAGCCTAATATTTTTATTGACTCCTAATAGGGTCTATATCCTAACAGGGACTCTGTACTGTAATGTTGTAATAAGCTCCTAATAGGGCTAAATCTCTTAACAAGGATACTATACTCCCAGTACGTTATTTGTGGGTGTTAATTCCCACCAGGGTTTTACCTTTAACAGGGTTTCCTTGACAACAAGTATTGTGTTATTGTGTTGGAATTTACTGTGTTATCATTTGCATTGCAGTTTTGGTTTATAAAGATTAAAGTTTAATATTCTATATCACAACTGATTCACCCCCCCTCACAATTGTGCTTGTGGATTTTTATTCTTAACAATTAGTATCAGAGCTACTATTCCTTACAGAGAAAGCTTAACAACTTGAGTTGATCCTGAAGATGACTTACTGCAGGAAGGATAGTCTGAAATTTGATCCTGAAAACTTTAATAGTTGGAAGAACAATATGAGAACACATTTTGTATGTTTGGGAATTGACTACTGGATGATCATAAAGAAGAATGAAAATATAGCGACTGATGATGAACTAGAGAAAGATATTGAAGATGAGAATAAGCTATTTTGATGTAATATGGTTGCAAGGGAATCATTGATCAATGCACTTTCTGAAGGTGAATTCACAGAAGTAAAAGACTTGGACTCTGCACATGATATTTGGACAAAATTGGAGGCACTATATGAAGGAGATAAGTATACAAAACAAAAAAGCTATAAAACTGGAAGACAAAGATGGAATCACTAAAAATGAGAGAAGATGAGAAGATTAGGGCATATGGACAGAGAATTATTGAAGTAGTTACTGGCATTAGAAACTCTGGAGGTACTTACAGTGAGGAAGAAGTGATTGAAAAAATTATTAGATCTTTGACACCTGCATATAGAACCAAAGTACAAGCCATAGAGGAGATTAAAACTTTGACACCGAACTTCACTATAGATATGTTGATTGGTAATCTAACTAATTTTGAGGCTACAGAATTGGGAGATACTTTACCTAAACTTGAGTCAACATTAAAGGAAACTGTGCATAAGAATAAAAAGACCTTATCTGGAATTGCAAGCACCAGCAGTAGTAACCTGAAAGAAGAGCTTGGAGACTATGTTGAGGAATGGGAACAAATACAAGAGGAAGAAAGAAAGCTAGATGAAGTGGTAGCATTGATCACTAGAAGAGAGAAGAGAGGCAAGGGTAAATTTGAAGTCAAATTACCTTTGAAATATTTTTCATGTAACAAGATTGGTCATTTTGCATCTAGATGTCCTACAAGGGTTCCTAAGAATAAACCTAAGTTTTACAAATCAAAGTATCTTGAAGACAAGGAATGTTATTATGCTAGTGAGGTTGTTTCTGATGATGATGGTGACTATGATGAAATTGGATTTATTGTTGTATAGTCAGAAAATGGAAGCACTTCCATTGTAGATTGGTTTAGCCTGCCGAGTAAGTGGTTTGGGGTCATGTCAAGCACCTTGAATGGGTCTTTGACTTGGATCTGGATTTTTCCCCTATTCTGCCCCATTAACCACTTTTTCTAGCCTATTTCTGGCATCCTAAACTGCAAACTGGGATTTTGGCCTCAGGGTCAAGGTTGACCTTTTTGGGTCAAGGTCGACCTTTTTGGGTAAAATTCTAGATTTCTAGGATTTTCGGATCTCGGGCTTCAGAAAATTTTAATTCTCACTTTCAGCTCGGCTATTTCAGTCTTTCAAGCAATGATTCTTAAATTATATTTGATATAGGTCCACTTCTAAGGGTATAGGTCTAAGGGGAATTTAATTCTCCTATGTAGGCCTCTCTAGAAGATTGTGCCCTAGATTTGTATATAAGGAGGCTTTCTCCTCTCATTTTCTCTAAGACATGAACCATCATCAAGAATAATCACAAGCGCTCAAGAATTGAAGAGACAAGCTAAGAAGAAAGAAATTAAACAAGCATCTACTCTCAAGCATTCAAGCATCCAATTCATTAAGGAGATCCATTGGTAGCCATTGAAGGATTCAAGCTATATGGAGCCCTCTTGTTGAATATTTCTTCATCCACATTCCTCCAAGCCTCTTCCTCTTCCAAGATCCATTCAAGATTGGTGTTGAAGATCTACATGAAATTGATTTGAGGCATCCTACAGTCTACATCCATTTGGTTCACACATACTTGTGGATCCACAGATTCGAATCCACCACAAGGGCTTCTATACAAGCAAGGTGAACTTGTTTGTTTACTTTGTTTACTTATGCAATTTCAATTACATTATAAGGTTAATTCCAAAATCGGGGTTTGACCAAGGCAAACCCCTCCCCCCAACAAATAAACCATTTTTATTGCAGGTACAGGTTCGAGATAGCGAATTAAAGTGCAGATCTTGATACTCTTTTTGGAAAACTTTTGGGATCCCCAAACAGATTTTCTGTCGGAGCTGTGCAGGTCCAGGTCAACTTTTTGGGGTTGAGGTTGAGCCTGACCTATGTCAAGGATGACCTCAACCCTGACCTAGGTTAGAATCAAAAACTTTGGGTTAAGGTAGACATTCTCAACTAGGTCAAAATTGACCTTTCTCAGAAAAGAAAATGATTTTTGAGTTTTGTAGATCTCACAGTTTCGGTTCAAGAAAGTGGAAATCAATTATTTCTGAGACCATCTGATGGGATTTTCAGCAGGTTATTTTTTAGAGGTAAGTATTTTATTCCATTTTCCTTTGCAATCATTTCCAGATTTACACCCCTTATCAGTTACAATTAAATGTAAGATGATTAATAGAGGCTTAGGGTCTCTTTTATGTGCGAATCTCAATTGTTCAAAACCCTATCTAGAGACTCCCTCTATTTTCTTCTTTACATTTTGGTGAACCCACGATAGACAACTCTTTCTTTTTGGTGTTAGATTTGCATCATATGTTAGATCTTACATGCATTTAAAAGTAGATTTATTTTATGCTCTTGCATGTTTATGTCAAAAATAAATAAAAATCACAAAATTTCTTTAAAAATACAAAAACATTTACATTTTTCATCATACACTTCATTTGAATGCATTTTGATATATCTAGATCTATTTTCTATGCATTTCTTTATTCGTTATTATGTTTCCCAAGTTGTTTCAAGTATTTTCCAAACCATTTACAATGTGCTTTATTGATAGGGATGATAATCCTCCTATTTGGGATGAACCTTTGCATTTGGATGTTGATTACTCTCTTCCTCATGAAGCCATTGTGGATGATTCTAGTTTTTGGGATGAACCCTTGGATAAAGACATTGATTTATCCCCTCCTTGTGAAGATGATTTGATACAAGAGGGTGATTTATTAATGGATGACATATTCATACATGATGGTGACTCTTTTTCTAAAACACACTCCCCTTATGTAGATATTTTAGAGAAAGAAGAAAACATTATAGATGCTTTACCTCCATTTGGGATTTCTTCTAGTGATGAGGCATTAGCGGAGAATGATATGAATTCCCTTAATTTTCTCCCTCTTAGTGATGATCTTATGGAAAATCAAGATCCTCTCTCATCTCCTCCTAGGATGTATTATTTTCTTCCTTCTTGTGAACCTGTTTATAGTGTTGAGACAACTAACATGGTTTATCCAAAACCCTTGTTGACTATCAAATGCTGTCCTTGCATTACTATCAAAGGTAAACCTATGGAATCTTTAGAATCTGTCAATGATAAAGATTTGATAGTTCACACCTATCGTACAAGGAATAACCCTCAACCTAATCCAGTGGTTTCTACTTCTTTACCACCTTCTCAACCCATTATTCCTCCTCCACCCCATCTTCCTAGCATGGAGTATGGTTTGATAAACCAATTGCGCAATACCCCTGCCAAGATTTCTTTATGGGAGCTTCTTCAAACTTCACCTACCTACCATGAAGCCTTAAAAAATTCTCTAGTAACTCTTTCCACTCCACCTCCTAACCAAGAGAACATCAATGCCTTCTTACAATGCATACATGTTACCGCGGGTCCTCCTGACATTGTATTTACTCAAAAGAATTTACCTTCTAAAGAAGTTTAGAATCAATTTGATGCCCTTATGGTCATTGTTACTATCAATAAGAGTATCATCCGTAGGACCTTAATTGATAATAGATCAGGGATTAATATTTGTAGCATGGACATACTCAAAGCAATTAAAGTTGATCTTTCAACTATTCAACTTGATAATAATCCTATACGTGGCTTTGATAACATTGATAAGAACACTTTGGGCATCATTACCTTACCTATCAAAGTAGGTCCAGTCATCCTGAATACTCCTTTGCATGTTATGCCTGGACCTCTTAATTATAACTTACTTTTGGGTAGACCTTGGTTGCATGAGATGCATGTTGTTCCTTCCATCCTTCACTGTAAAGTCAAGTTTATTCACAACAACATGGTGTATACACTTCATGCAGATGATGCGCCAAATCCTTGTTTGAATATTCAAACCCGCAATAATCCTATTCCTAATAGTAATCCTTCTTCCTCTAATACTCTTCCTGGAGATGATGGGGGAACCTTGGATTTTAATCCTACCTTTATTGGACAGTATAAGGTTTCTGATCTTGATTTTATGAAGCAACAAAGAGAGTTTGAACAACGAGTCTTTGCTTCTACTTCTCATTACCTTTGTAATAACTTTGTTGCTACTTGTACCCACTATGAATCTGTCAAACCTACTAGTAATGATGACATAGTGGCTACTAAAGTTCCATTGACTCCTTTTGATATGGTTTCTTGTTATGGTCCTGGTTATCATTTACTAGTTAAACAAGGATTCCATGGTCAAGGATGTGGTAAGCATAAAAAGGGAATTCAAATGCCCTTATAGAATGGGGGGCATGAGCATTCTTATGGATTGGGATTTAATCCTCAAAAACATATCAATGTTAGCAACATCTCAAATAACACTTCAAAACATGATGACCCTATGAAGGAATTTGACCAAGAAATTCTCTTGCCTAAACTCCTTCGTGCTAAGGTGATTACTAGACCTAAACACAAAAATAAACGTATTCCACACTTGAAGACTCTTCCTTTTTGTTTATATCATATATTTCGTGATCACTCTACTAATGAATGTCAAGATTTACATTATAAGACTAAGCAACTCATTGATAGTAAAGTTATTTATCTATCATGTGGCAATGAGTTGTATTTCAATCCTATTTTCTCTAAATAACATTTATGTTCCTATTATGGATCTCCACATTATGTAAACAATGTTAGCCTAATCTTTGGGGGCTCATTGTCTTGCATAGTGTTGTGAGCGATATAATAGGTCCCCTTTCATCCTTGTTCCTACGCTTGGGGGGCAAGGATGACATCTCCTTCTTTTCTGTCTTTTTGGGATTCACTTTTCCCTTGGTTAAGTAGTATCTATCTATTATGTGATATCCAATCATACATGAACATTTTGGTTTGTATTGAGGATATATGTCCTTGATCATAACATATTTCTTTGTTTGACATTGGGTTTCCATGGTTGATAAATCTCTCACCTTGGAAACTGAATAGTGTGCTATCCCTCACAAGGGTTACTTTTTCACTTCTTGCATGATATCTCTTTGCATTCGTCCCTTCCATGGCCTCATAGGAGTTGTGACCTTCTTGGCTTGGACTAGGTGTTGTCTATGGATATTGTCTTATTTTTGAAGAAGGCTTTATCCTTGTTCTTTTCTTTCCTTAACATGTCAAAATAGTATGTACTTTGCCATCTTAAGGAGGGGGGCATATATACGGCCTCCCTCGTTCTATATTATTACATTTTTTTTCTAACCTTTTGTTTTGCAATATGCTAAATCCTTTGAAGGTAACTCACATAAGTTGCTAAATCCTGAAGAGATATGCATTCAATCACAATTCAATATGCTAAATCTTCGGAAGGTAACGCACATAAGTTGCTAAATCCTAAAGAGATACGCATTTTACAAATGTATTCCATGGTGATCTAAGGATATGGATCCATGGGTACTTCATAAAAGCCATCAGAATATGCACTACATACATGCACAAAGATTCCAGAAGGTACACAGATTTATGGGGTGACTATCAAGTGCTTTCTTGGTGGGCCATCCTATCCCTTTTGTGGTTCACAGTGAGATACACACATCTTACTGGGCGAGCTAATCACACCCTATCTCTTTTTCTCTTTGAGCGGTGATGTCTCTCTTATTGTGATCTTAGGGTTGATAAATACTTAAGTCCCTGGGGGCTTAAGGATTCCTTTGTCCCTTTTGATTTCAATAAGATTATCTATTCTTCATGATCCCCTTTACCAAAAGTTTGCATCGAGTCCATACTCTTGCTAAAGTGGGGGCTAAATTTATAGTCGAAAAATGGAAGCACTTCCATTGTAGATTGGTTTAGCCTTCTGAGTAAGTGGTTTGTAGTCATTTCAAGTGCCTTGAATGGGTCTCTGACTTGGATCTGGCTTTTTCCCTTATTCTGCCCCATTTTCCACTTTTTCCAGCCTATTTCTGGCATCCTAAACTGCAAACTGCGATTTTGGCCTCAGGGTCAAGGTCAACCTTTTTGGGTCACGGTCAACCTTTTTGGGTCAAGGTCAAAATTTTTGGTTAAAATTCTAGATTTCTAGGATTTTCAAATCTCGGGCTTCGGAAAATTTTAATTCCCACTTCCGGGTCAGCTGTTTCGGTCTTTGAAGCAACGATTCTTAAATTATATTTAATATAGGTCCACTTCTTAGGGTATAGGTCTAAGTGGAATTTAATTCTCCTATGTAGGCCTCTCTAGAAGAGTGTGCCCTAGATTTGTATATAAGGATGCTTTCTCCTCTCATTTTCTCTAAGACATGAACCATCATCAAGCATAATCACAAGCGCTCAAGACTTGAAGAGACAAGCTAAGAAACAAGATTTGAAGCAAGCATCTACTCTCAAGAATTTAAGCATCCAATTCATCAAGGAGATCCATTGGTATCCATTGAAGGATTCAAGATCTACATGCAATTGATTTGAGGCATCCTACATTCTACATTCTACATCCATTTGGTGCATACATACTTGTGGATCCACGGATTCGAATCCACCACAAGGGCTTCTATACAAGCAAGGTCAATTTGTTTATTTACTTTGTTTACTTATGTAATTTCAATTACATTATAAGGTTAATTCCAAAACTAGGGTTTGACCAAGGCAAACCCCTCACCCCCAAAAAACAAACCATTTTTATTGCAAGTACAAGTTTAGGATAGCGAATTAAAGTGCAGATCTGGATACCCTTTTCGACAAACTTTCAAGATCCATGAACATATTTTCCATCAGAGATGTGCAGGTCTAGGTCAACTTTTTGGGGTCAAGGGTGACATTTTGGGGTCGAGGTCGACCCTGACCTAGGTCAAGCATGACCTCAACCCTGACCTAGGTCAGAATTAGAAATTATGGGTCAAGGTCGACATTCTCAACTAGGTCAAAATCTCCCTTTCTCAGAAAAAAAAAAACAATTTCTGGGTTTTGTAGAACTCGCAGTTTCGGTTAAATAAAGTTGAAATCAACTGTTTTTGAGACCTTTTGACATGATTTTAAGCAGGTTATTTTTCAGAGGTAAGTATTTTATTCCATTTTCCTTTGAAATCATTTCTAGATTTACATCCCTTATCAATTACAATTAAATGTAAGATGATTAAAAGAGGCTTAGGGTATCTTTTAGGTGTGAATCTCTATTGTTCAAAACCCTATCTAGAGACTCCCTCTATTTTCTTGTTTACAATTGCTATAAAGGATGATGAACCTATACATGAGGAAAGAGCCTTAGTATCTCGTGTTGAAAAGAAATCTGAATGGTTTATAGATAGTGGTTGTTCACATCATATGACTAGAGACAAAAAAAAATTTGTGAATTTGAAAAGATATGATGGTGGTGTTGTTAGATTTGGTGACAATACTCCTAAACTTATCATTGGAGTTGGATCTATCTCTTTGGATGGAAAAAATAATACTGACAATGTATTACTTGTTGATGGACTTAAGCATAATCTGTTGAGTGTTGGATAGTTAGTGGACAGATGTTATCAATTGAAAATCATTGATGGAAAATTCTCTATCAGAAGTAAATTCAGAGATTTGATTACATCTAGTACTAAATCTAGAGGTAATGTATTTGAATTGAATACATCTGAAGCTTCTTGTTTTATTGCGAAGGTTGATCCAATTTGGTTGTGGCATAGAATATTGTGTCATGTTAAATTTGATAACATTGTAAAGGCAAGTATGACTAATGTTGTAAGAGATCTACCTATGATTGTAAAGCCATCTAACACTATGTGTAGATACTGTATTTTGGGGAAGCAGACCAGAAGCAGTTTTAAAAGCAAATCATATTCAACAAAAGGGAAGTTGGATCTGGTGCATATAGTTCTATGTGGTCCTACAAGAACAAGATCATATTATGGTGAAATTTACTTTATACTTTTTGTTGATGAATTTTCTAGAATGATGTGGGTTACATATTTAAGAGAGAAATCTAAAGTGTTTGAAAAATTCAAGTTATTTAAAGGAAAAGTTGAGAATGAATCTGGTTTGAAGATAAAATGTTTGAGATTAGACAAAGGTGGAGAGTTTACATTAGATTTATTTAATACCCACTGTGAAGAACATGGAATATACAGACATACATAAGCTCCTAGAACTCCACAATAGAATGGGATATCAGAGTGAAGAAATAGAACTATATTAGATGTTGCAATGAATATGTTGCTAGAAGGAAATATGTCACATGTTCATTGGAGAGAAGCAGTTGACACTGATGTGTACACCTTAAATAGAATTCAGATCAGAGAAGGTACAAGTAAGACTCCTGATGAATTATGGTTTGATCATACACCTAGTGTAAAATATTTCAGATTATTTGGAAGTAAATTTTATATCAAAAGAGATGATGATTTAGGGAAGTTTGATGCTAGAAGTGATGAAGGAATTTTTCTTGGTTATTCTACTAAGAGTAAAGCATATAAATGTTTCAATCTGAGATTGATGAAGTTGATTGAAAGTGCCAATGTGAGGATAGATGAAAAGTTTCAGATCCAGGAAATAATATATGACTGTGGTCAGATTACAGAGATGAAAGAGGTCACTACTAAACCTGAAGAACCTTTGATGGTTGAAAATGAAATTGAAGATTAATTGATTGACGTTACTGAGACTCCTAAGACTTTGAGGTATGTTAAGAAGAACCATCATGATGATCAAATTATCGGTGATGCAAGTAAAGGTATGATGACTAGATCTAGAGTTAGAGATGAAATTTGTTTGATTTCTCAAGTTGAACTGAAAACTACTGATGAATCATGTCGAGATGAATCTTGGACTAAAGCTATAGAAGAAGAACTAGAACAGAAAAAGAAAAATAATACTTGGGAAGTCGTTCCAAGACCTAAGACAAAAATGTGATGGGAACTAAATGGGTTTTTAGAAATAAGATGGATGAGGAAGGAACAATGGTAAGAAACAAGGCTAGATTGGTGTGTAAGGGCTACTCGCAACAAGAAGGCATAGAATATGAAGAAACATTTTGTCTTGTTGCTAGCTTGGAAGCTGTGAAATTATTTCTTGCTTATGCTACACATAAAGACTTTAAATTATATCAAATGAATGTGAAATTGACATTCTTGAATGGTGATCTGGAAGAAGAAGTATACATTGAGCAACCTGATGGTTTTCCTTTGACATAAGATGAATAACTTGTTTGTAAGTTGAAGAAAGAACTATATGGATTGAAACAAGCACCGAAAGCATCATATGCAGGACTGGACAAGTATCTACTTCATCTTGGTTTTAGAAAAAGTAATGGAGACAGTAGTTTATATTTAAGAACTGATAAAGATGGAAGCTTAATCATAGAAGTTTTTGTTGATTATATCATTTTTTGAGGCAATGATAAGATGAGTAAGAAGTTCTCTAATGAAAAGGAAAATGAATTTGAGATGTCAATGATTGGTGAAATGAAATTTTTTCTTGGTTTGCAAATCAATCAAAGTAAAAATGGTATTTTATATCTCAGACCAAGTATCTTAAGGAAATGTTGAAGAAATTTGGAATGGAATATTGTAAACCTGTTGGAACACCTATGGTGATTGGATACAAACTGACTAGTAATGATGATACTCAAAGTATTTTTCAGACAAAGTATAGATCTATGATTGGTGGTGTAAGATATCTAACTCACACTAGACCAGATACTACCAATGTAGTTGGAATTGTGGCAAGATATCAAGCAAATCCTAAAGAGACACATATTGCTTCTATGAAAATAATTTTCAAATACCTGAAAGGAACAACAAAACATGGAATATGGTATGAAAAATTAGATGACTTTATTTTGCAGGCTTATACTAATGTTGATTGGGCAAGTAATGTGGATAATAGAAAAAGTACAAGTGGTGGTAGATTTTTCCTAGGGAAAAGGTTGGTTTCTTGGTTAAGTAAGAAGCAGAATTGTATTGCTCAGTCTACTACTAAATCAGAGTATGTTGCTGCTGCAATAAATTGCACACAAGCCGTTTGGATGAAATAAATGATGAAGGACATTGGAATTTTTTTAAAGAACCAATGGTTATCCATTGTGATAACACTAGGACAGTGAATATGTCGAAGAATCCTGTTATGCATTCAAAGAATAAAATTTTTTCTATTAAATATCATTTCTTGAGGGAGAAGGTAGAAGAGAAAGAGATTAAACTGGAGTATATTAGCACAAACGAACATATAGTAAATATATTTACAAAACCTTTGCCAAAAGATTCTTTTGAGTATTTCAGAAGCATGCTTGGGGTCAAAGCCCCTCCTTATGATAATTAATTGATGTAGGTATGCATCAGTCCAGTGGCTTTCAGAGCTATATCATTTTTTGGACTTGATGTATGGATCTACTCCTCAGGGGGAGTGATCGCATGAATACTAGAGCACACTTGGGTGATCTTGTACCTAGTTTTTGGATATGAAAATTTGAAAAAGCTACACCTTAAAAAAAATTATAGTTGATTTATGGTACCCTTTTCCATTGTTACCGAAAGGGGAAGGATTCTATGTGAAAATCCCTATTGTTTTGGGGAGATTTGTGTTGAGGATATTGAGAAGATTGTATTGAGAGAGAGTACTTTTAGGTTGATGGATTTTTCCATATGTTTCCATTAATGCTAAAGGGGGAGATTTTTGGATGATATCAGATTTGGATACTATTCATACTGCTGATATTCATTTTTTTCATTGATGTCAACTTATGTTTATGTGAAGAGAACAGACTGGTTAATTGACTGACAGAAGTGTACGAACACTGTACGGATGTTTCATAATGATCAAAGTTGGTTATATGAAGAAGAATGTGTGTTGATCTTATTCTTAAGGTCGCTTGGCTTTATGTTGCATATTGAGGATGTTATAGTTATTTTAATGAAGACTAGTTTCTGGACTGTAACTGTGATGCTTGACAGAGCAGGTCTCTATGTTTTGAGTATATCTTACTGGCGAAGATATTTCAGGTCATGCAAGCTTGTTGGATGACATAGGACATATTGAGGAACGTTGAGTATTGATCAATTTGCATGAGCATGTTGGTGATGTCAACTGTGGTGTGTATTTTGGAGGAGACCTATTTTTGGTGGCTAACTTCAGACATATAGCGTGTATTACTGTAAAAGGGTATATATGTGAGATCTTTTCTTATGGAAAAGTGTGGAAGAGATTGAAAAGGAAGAGAAGAAAAAGTTGCGAGGCTTTTTTTTCTGCTGGATGTAAAGAAGAGTTTGTGATAAAGATACTTCATTGGAACTAACCAAGCAAAGACAGTTGCTATCAGATAGTTCAATGGATTGTATATTTTCTATATATACTTGTTCGGATTGTGAATCCTTGAGGGTGGCCTTAAAATTCTTTGGGTAGTGTGCCTAGGTAGTGAGCCTACTATTTTTCTTGACTCCTAATAGGGTTTGTCTCCTAACATGAACTATGTACTGTAATGTTGTAATAAGCTCCTAACAAGGATAAATATTTTAACATGGATACTATACTCTTAGTACATTATTTGTGGGTTCTAAATCCCACTGGTGTTTTACCTTTAACAAGGTTTCATTGACAACAAGTATTGTGTTATTGTGTTGGCATTTACTATGTTATCATTTGCATTGTAGTTTTGGTTTATGAAGGTTAAAGTTTAATATTCTATATCACAACTGATTCACCCACCCTCTCATTTGTGCTTGTGGACTGTTATTCCTAACAGATCTTTGTTCTTATTTTCTGGTATATTCTCTAGTTTGGAGGCTACTTCAGTCCTTCACTAGGCTTCATCTCTTTTTGGAGAGGGAATTTCCCACTGGATTTTCTCCTTTTCTCCTCTTTATAGAGATTTTTTGTACTTGGGTACCTGATTAGGTCATATTGTTAGGACCCATTTCCTACTTTCAGTAGTTGTTTCTAGGTTTTTAGGTTCTCCCTAAGTTTATCTTAAGGAGGGTGTTAGAGTAAAAATGTATTTCACTTATTAATTAATTCATTATTGATTTAATTATTCAATCACTTTTTATCTCTAGTTCACTTAAGATAAACTTTAGGCATGTCATGATTTATTCTATATTAATTATTATCATGCAACCTAGGTTTTTCCACCTTCTAGGTTTTGATCACCTTTATAAGGTTTTGATCTCATTGTAGATATTAATTATTTTGTAATTCCCTCAATTCCCTCTCTGAATGAATATTTTATATTTTAGACTATTATGAGTTGTGTCTCCATTCTTTGCTTTTGTAACAAGTTATTTTGCATACAATGGATCTTGGTGGTTAAATTCTTCAAATTATAACAATAATAACCCTTTATTTCTTTTACCTAGAGGTCCCACCCCTTGATAGCCTATTTTATTTATGATTTGATAGCCCTTCCCATATTTATGTGTAGGGATGAGCTAATGTGTTGAACCCTTTCATTTGAATTTTCCGCTTCTTCATTTTGATATAGCCATTTTAGGATTTCATTGTCTTCTTCTTCATTTAAGGATGTGCTAGCCCTTACACAATTTTCATTATACCTGTGAGGTTTTTGATCTTTTGAATCAAAATATTTTCCATGGGATCGAGGAGAAGTATGTATGTCTATCATTGATAAAAAACAAAGTGTTCTTCCAACCCTTTTTGATGAATTATGCATTTATTTTCAAAATTATTCATCATGATGTCCATCTTTTTATATTGTGTCATAGTTTCTTTCCCCTTTTATGATTTAAAGGATAGTGATCCCTCTTGAATAGAAGAAATTGAATTTGAGGAACTAGGGTTTCCTCCATTTGATTATAGGAAACTAACTATTTCCTTACCTTTCATAGATGAATATGATTTAAATTATTTACTAATTGAGGTAGTATGGTCATCATTTGGATCTTCTTCTTAATTTTATTTTAATTTCAAACTTGTACTAGGTATGTCTTATTTTTCTTGTTTCTTGGGTGAACTTGAAGTAGAGCCTTCACTATTATGAGGAACAAATGAATTCGTCACTAGTTTAACATAGTTACAATATTGAAAGGGGTTCAAATCTCCACTAACAATTATCACTTGAACCATGTATTGAAACATTACACATTGATGATAAGTGGAGGGTACCGCTTGTATTTCTTGGATCTACAGTCTACCCAAAAAATACTATAAGTCAACTTAAGGTCTAGAACTTTACAAATTGCATCCTTTTGAATAGGACCCACTTTAATTGGTAAAGTGACAATTCCTTTTGAGGAACTTTCTTCATCATCATAAGCCTTTATATTTATCATTCTTTTATGATCAATGGAATTCTCATAATATCATAAGGCTTTGACCAAGTTCAATGTACATATGTTTAAACTAGCAACTCCATTAATTATGATTATTTTGACCCTATGCAAGGGTAGGTTATAGGGATGGTGAATATACATATCATATTTTAGAATTGGATTATGTTGGATTTTTTGGAATTCATGTTTTTTCATTGATGTCAACACATGTTCAGTTGAAGTCTCAGTCAGACTGGTTATCTCAGGCACACAAAATATTGACAGTCGTGTATAGATACTATACTGACTCTCAGAGGATGCGAGAAAATATATTAATTAAGGGAAAATCTAGGATCTTATATCTAAGTTCGGTTGAGTTTATGTTTATGTTTGCATGATTTACAGTAGTTTTGGTGGAGACTGTTTGTAGAACAATGAAAGAGAATTATGATAGTGTTAGTCTCTAAGTTTTGTGTATAGCATGGATGCAAGCACGTTTCATGTTATTTGAGCTTGGGGAATGTCAGGGTACATGTTGAGGAATGTTTTTTTATGATTCTTGGGTAGTGGGACTCTTGGTGGCATCAATTGTGGCGTCTGTTCTGAAGAAGACCTATTTCAGGTCGACTTCATAGATGTGGCGTGTATTATGGATGGCGAGCATGGATTATAGTTCTTGGATTATATTTGATGATTTTTAATTTATGTTTACTTGTTCAAGGTATCATGTGTATCTTAGCAAGGGGTTATGTAATTATTTTTGCAATGGGGAAGTCTTAATTGGCCTACCTAATTGATTTATTTGTAAAATTGTATAAAGGAGAGTTGTTTCTCGGTAAGGTAGTATGGATGTGTAACGTGGAAGTTGTGAGCTTGTATTTGAGGAGTATGTTGGATGTAGAGAAGAGATATTAATTGATAAAATTCGTTGGAACTATTTAAACAATGTCAGTTGCTATTAGTCAGTTCACTAGACATTATATCTTTTTATATATGTATCTCGGACAGTGAGTCCTGAAGGTAAAATTACCCTTCTTTAGGCAGTGTGCCTGGGAAGTGATCTAGATATTTCTCTTGACCCCTAACAAGGTTTGTCCTTTAACAGGTACTATGTACTATATGTAATAATCAACTCCTAATAATGCTAAATCTCCTAACAGGGATACTATATTTTCAGTGCATTATTTGTGGGTGATAATTCCCACCGGGGTTTTTCCCTTAACAGGGTTTCCTCAGCAAAAATTGGTTGTGTCATGGTGTTGTTATTGTGTTCAATATTGCATTTATCATTTGGTTTATAAAAGCAGAAGTTTATGGCATACAACTTAATCCCCCCACCCCCTTAGTTGTATTGATAGTCTATTATTGATAACAATTGGGGTCAAAGCTTCTGGTCCTTTGAGAGAAAGCTTAACAACTTAAGGTGATCTTAAAGATGGTTTTCTATAGGAAAGAAAATCCAAAGTTTAATCTTGAAAACTTTGACAGTTGAAATAACAAGATGAGAACTCATATGTTGTGTTTAGGAATTGACTACTGGATGATTACAAAGATAGATGTATAGATCAAGACTGAAGATGAATTAGAAAAAGCTATTGAAGATGAAAATAAGTTCTTTCTTACAACATGGTTGCAAGAGAAGAACTAATTAGTTTTCTCTATGAAGGTGAATTCAGAAAGGTTAAAGATTTGGATTCTACACATAAAATTTGGTCAAGATTAGAGTAAAATTTGGTCAAGATTAGAGGAACCATATGAAGGAGATAAGTTTACTAAGTAGGCAAAGTTCCAAACTGGAAAACAAAGATGGAACTCTTGAGAATGAGAGATGATGAGAATTTTAGAGCATATGTACAGAGGGTTATGGAGGTTTTTATAGGTAGTAGAAACTATGGAGGCACCTATAGTGAATAATAAGCAATCACAAAGTTTCTTAGATCTTTGACACATGTTTACAAAACTAAAGTGCAAGTGATAGAAAAAATATGCCTTTGACGACAAACTTCAATAGAGAGATGTTGATTATGTAGTTAACTACCTTTGAGGATGCAGAGCTGGGAGATTCATTACCTAATGCAGAATCAACATTCAAGGCGATTGTGCATAATGACAAAAATAATTTATCCAATCTTGCGAGTGCCAAAAAAAGTAACTTGTGTGAAGAGCTACAAATATGCTGATGATTGGGAAAAGATATAGGAAGAAGGGAGGAAGTTAGATGAAATTCTTGCCCAAGTAGTAAGAAGAGAAAATAGAGTTAAGGGTAAGTTTGAAGGAAAGTTACCTCTGAAATGTTTTTCATGCAATAAGATAGCTCATTTTGCATCTAGATGTCATATAAGGGTTCCTAAATATAAATCTAAGTGTCATAGACCTAATTATTCCAAGGAAAAGGAATGTTACTATCCTAGTAAATGTGTTTCTTATGAAGATGTTGTGGATTATGATGAAATTGGATTTATTTCTATTAAAGATGATGAACCTATGCATGAAGTTAAATCCCTAGTTTCACATGTTGACAAGAAATCAAAATGTATCATAGACAGTGGTTGTTCACATCATATTCAACTAGAGATACAAACATTTTTGTTAAGCTAACTAAATATGATGGTGGTGTAGTCACATTTGGCTACAAAACTCCTAAGTTTATTATTGGAGTGGGATCGATTTCTCTTGATGGTAAAACTAATACTGATGATGTATTGCTTGTTTATGGACTTAAGCACAACTTGTTGATTGTTGGATAGCTTGTAGACAAGGGTTATCATTTAAAGTTAAATGATGGAAAATGTTCAATCAGAAGTCAGACAAGAGATTTGATCGCATCATGTACTAAGTCAAGAGGTAATATATTTGAGTTGAATACTGCAGAGGCTTCTTTTTTTGTTGCAAAGGTCGATGATGGTTGGTTGTGGCATAGAATATTATATCATATAAATTTTGTTAACATTATGAAAGCAAGTCTGACAAATGTTGTTAGAGATCTACTAAAGTTTGTGAAACCTTTTAACATTGTGTGTACAGAATGTGTGATGGGAAATACACTAGAAGTAGTTTTCAAAGCAAACCTTACTCAGCAAAAGGGAAGTTGGATCTGGTACATGTAGATTTGTGTGGTCCTACAAGAACAAGATCTTACTATGTTGAAAGGTATTTCATAATTTTTTTATGACTTTTTGATGCAGGAGCATCTTGGGTCATTGGCAATCCTGCACATCCAAAAAGATATTTTCTTTAGTTCTTTATGTTTCTTTCTGTTGCTCGAGACTGTCACTCAGGCATGCTTATGTTTCCTTTAGTTTCTCAGGACTGTCGCTCGGGCATGCTTGTGTTTCTTCTATTGCTCAGGTTCTTACTTTACCGATGGGTTGTCTGACGCTCGAGCATGCTTTACCAAAGATGCTTGTTTTGGAGATTGGATCTGAAGGCCAACTTCTTCATTTGATTTTTGTTTTGGGATCTCACATTGGGATATGTGTGGACCTAAATCTGGGTCTCTCTTCTAGATTTGAGTGCTGAATTCCTTGTTGGACTCTTGTATATATTCTTTGTATGTTCTTAGTTAAGGAAAGTCTTAGAGCAAGAAGGAAAATGTTAAGATACCGAGGATCTGAGATTTCTATTGTAAGAAGATCATTTGTAATACATTTTGATGTATATGGCCCTAACCAGGAAGGCCTTACAGCCTAGCATAAATTGAGTTTGATCAATTAATAATAAATATCTTTTTGTTTCTCTCTCTCACTATGTTGTTGTGTTAATTATGCATAATATCTGCAAGTTGGAGGTTTTTGGGTGTGCCCTAGGCCCCGTCTTCCTCTCTCCTTGTGTCAGGTGGTATCAGAGTGAGTTGAGATCTGTGGTTCCTTCTTGTAAACTCTAAAGATATTTGTTGTAGGGTGGCAGGTTGTGATCTGACCTACAACTGCAGAGAGTTTCAAGATGGTTCATGGGAGAGGAAATGCTGATCAAGGTCTAGCTGATATGTTTAGACAAATGGCTGCAAGATTGGAAGCTGTTGAAATAGCCTAGTGCAGAGGAAGATAACTTGAAGATTTTAGTGATGATGAATTTGAAGAGGTTCAAGGTGAAGCTGCACCTGCACCTGTGATGGACCAGGAAGAAGAGAGATTCCTAAGAGCATTGACAAGTTTGAAATCCACACCTTAGTTTAATCCTCCTGAGTATAGTGGAAAATTGGCTTCTGGTGAATTGATTGACTAGATAACTAAAATGGAAAAGTATTTTGAATATGAGAATGTTACAGAGGATAAGAAGGTCAAGATTGCAAGCACAAAGATGAAAAGTCATGCATCCTTATGGTGGGAACATGTGCAATTGGATAGAAAGAAGAAAGGAAAAGACAAAATCAAGGTATGGGATAAGATGGTGAACAAATTGAAAGGCAAGTTTCTTCCTTGTGATTATCAGATTAACCTAGTTTGGAGAATGCAAAGTTTGAGGCAGAAGGACAAATCAGTCAAACACTATATTGAGGAATTCTACAGATTAGACATCAGATCTGGTCATGTTGAAGATGAAGTAAAAAGATCAACAAGATATCTGAATGCTTTGAGAAGTTCCATACAAGATGAGATCAGTTTGATCAAAATGGAAGGTATTGAAGAGGCATATCAATTTGCCCTAAAAGCTGAAGAGAAGTTCAAGAGAAGATATGAACAAAGACAAAGAGGTAGAGGTGGTAGATTCCCTAGAGGAAGAGGTAGATCTCATGGTGAGAATAGTAGATATGAACCAGACAAGTCAAATTCAGACGCATCTCAAGACAAAGGAAAGACTGAATGGAAAGGTGGAAATTCATACTGAGGAAGAGGCAATATCCCAAGGTGGATATAGTAGAAGAGGATTCCAAGTAACTTGTTACAATTGTGGTGAAGAAGGACATAAATCCTTTGAATGTACACATGCAAGCAAGAAAGGTGGTAACAGTAGCATAAATGCTTTAGTGCAAGAAGAAACATCCAATGAACCTGAGAATCTCATGATCCAAAGGATACTATGGAGTGAGAAAGATAAGCAAGATCCAATCAGAAAATTTTTATTCAAGACTAGATGTAGAGTTGCAGACAAGGTTTGGAAGGTGATTGTTGATAGTGGAAGCTTAGAGAATCTTGCATCTGAGGAAATGGTTGCAAATTTTTAGTTGGAGAGGATGAAACATTTGAAGCCCTATCTGATCTCATGGATCAAGGATGAGCATACATTAATGGTAAGTGAACAATGTTTTGTGAATCTGAAAATTAGAAATTACTATGATAAGGTGTTGTGTGATATTATGCCCATGGATTGTTGTCATATTTTGTTGGGTAGACCTTGGAAATATGATAGACATGATATACATGATGGAAGGTTGAATGTATATTCTATTTAGGTTGATGGAAAGAAACAAATTTTGTTGCCTTTTGTTAAAGAATCTGCTGATGAGATATGTACATCTATGAAATTTTTTTTGATGGAAGGAAGACAGTTTGTTAAGGACTTGAAAAGAAATGATATTTGTTATGCTTTGATTCCTAACAAACCAAGTAAGAATGCAGAAGATGGGACACCTACAGAAGTGGAGAAGTTACTCACTGAGTATAAGGAAATTATTTCAGATAATGTACCTGATGGTTTGCCACCAATGAGAGACATCAGTCATTGTATGGATCTGATTCCTGGAGCTCGTTTACCAAATAAAGAACCACATAGGTTAACACCTACCAAAAATGAAGATCTTAACCAACAAGTTCATGAATTATTGAACAAAGGTTTGATCCAAGAAAGTTTGAGTCCATGTGCAATACCAGCTTTGTTGGCACCTAAGAAGAATGTAGAATGGAGAATGTGCACTGATTCTAGAGAAATTAACAAGATCACAGTGAAGTATAGGTTTCCTATACCAAGAATGGATGACATAATGTATTGTTTGAGTGGAGTAAAGTATTTTACCAAGATTGATTTAAAAAGTGGATATCATCATATCAGAATCAGAGAAGGTGACGAATGGAAGATTGCTTTCAAGACAAAGGAAGGTTTGTATGAGTGGTTGGTTATGCCTTTTGGTTTAACTAATGCACCCAGTACATTTATGAGGATGATGAATGCAGTTCTAAAGAAATTCTTGAATAAGTGTGTGATTGTATATTTGGATGACATTCAGATATTCGGTAAGACCAGAGAAGAACATCTGATGCATATAAGACAAGTGCTGCAGAGATTAAAAGAAGAAAATTCATTGATAAATCTGAAGAAATGTTCCTTCATGAAAGAAGAGCTTGTGTATTTGGGATTTGTGATTTCAGCTGATGGTTTGAAGATGGATCCAAAGAAGGTTGAAGCTATATTGAGTTGGCCTACACCTAAAAATGTCACTAAGGTAAGATCATTTCATGGATTGGAAACTTTTTATAGGAAGTTTATCAGAAATTTTAGTTCTATTTGCAATGCTATTACTGAGACAATGAGAGGAGACAAAAGAGAATTCAAATGGACACATGGAGCTGATAAGAGTTTTGAAGCTTTAAAATTGAAGGTTGTTGAATTACCTTTGTTAGCCTTACCTGATTTCAATAAGGTATTTCAAGTTGAATGTGATGCAAGTGGAAGCACAATTGGAGCTGTATTGACTCAAGAAGGTAAACTTGTTTCTTTCTTTAGTGAAAATTTGAATGATGCAAAAAGAGAATATTTTGTCTATGATAAAGAATTCTATGCTATTGTTTAAGTTATGAAGAAATGGAGACATTACTTGATGCTAAATGAATTTGTGTTGTATACTGATCATAAGGCTTTACAGTATTTGGGAAGTCAAAAGAAGTTGAATCAGAGACATATGAAATGGGTAGGGTAATGGCAGAGCTTTACATTTGTGATTAAGCATAAGAGTGGAGTTTCTAACAGAGTTGTTGATGCATTGAGCAGAAGAAGATCTTTGTTGACTGAAATGAGAATTGAAGTTCTTGGTTTTGATGACATGAAGAATTAGTATGAAAGTGACCCTGATTTTTCAGAGCAGTGGAGAGTGTGCAGAGCACCTAATACAAATCAATCAAGTAAGTATGAAGACTATTTCATTCAAGAAGATATATTATTCAAAGGTATTCAGTTGTGTATACCAAGAGGATCAATGAGGACTAATTTGATTAAATAAAAACATAGTAGTGGATTGGCTGGACACTTTGGCATTGATAAAACATTGAGTTTGCTGAAGGAGAGGTACTTTTGGCCTCAGTTGTATAAGGATGTTCAAAAATTTGTAAAAAGCCATGGAGTTTGTCAAGTTGCGAAAGGAGTAAGTCTGAATACTGGTTTATATACACCTATTACTGTTCCTGAGAAACCTTGGAGTGATATCAACATGGATTTTGTTCTTGGACTTCCAAGGACAACAAAAGGTAATGATTCTATAGTTATTGTTGTGGATAGATTTTTTAAAATGACACATTTCATACCATGTAAGAAAACATTAGATGTAGTACATATAACAGATCTTTTCTTTAAGGAGATTGTCAGATTGCATGGATTACTGAAGAGTATCATCTCTGATAGAGATAGTAACTTTGTAAGTTATTTCTGGAGAACACTTTGGAAGAAGTTGGATACTGATTTGAAGTTTAGTTCTACATTTCACCCATAGACTGATGGACAAACAGAGGTTGTAAATAGAATTTTGGGTAACTTGTTGAGATGTTTAGTTGGAGACATGCCAGGCAATTGGGATTTGATGTTGGTACAAGCAGATTTTGCATACAATAGTTCAGTAAATAGAAGTACTGGAAAGACACCTTTTGAGATTGTTCATGGCACACAACCTAGAGGTATATCATATTTGAGAGACATTATAGGAGAAGAGAAAAGGACTGTTGAAGTAGAAAAATTTGCAGAATTCATGAAGACATTGCATGAGGATGTGAAGCAGAAGCTAGAGAAAAGTAATCTGAAGTACAAAGACAGTGAAGAAAGATCAAAGAGACATAAAAAATTTGAAGTTGGTGATGTAGTAATGGTTCATTTGAAGAAAGGCAGATTTCCTATTGGAACGTATGGAAAATTGAAGATGAAGAAATTTGGTCCTTGCAAAATACTTAGAAGATTTGATAGTGGAAATGCTTATGAAGTTGAGTTACTTGATGACATGGATATATCGCCTATATTCAACATTTCACACTTGTATGAATATCATGAACCTCATGAAGAAATAATAGTACCAAGTAATTATCCTAAGAAACAGATAGAGGAGGTTGAAAAGATTTTGAAATAGAGAATTGGAAGAAGTACACGAGGAAAGGAATACATGGAGTACCTAGTAAAATGGAAGAACAGACCAATTGAGGACTCATCTTGGATTTCTCAATCTAAGTTGAATTCATTTTAGGTTGGACCTAACTAATGATTCAAAGAATCATTTCTTGTAACCCCAGGTGTCTGATGTAGGAGAATCTTGGGTCATTGGCAATCCTGCACATCCAAAAAGATGTTTTCTTTAGTTATTTATGTTTCTTTTTGTTGCTTGGGACTGTCGCTCAGGCATGCTTGTATTTCCTTCTGTTGCTCGAGACTGTCACTTGGGCATGCTTGTGTTTCTTCTGTTGCTCGGGTTCTTACTTTACCGATGGGTTGTCTGACGCTCGGGCATGGTTTACCCGAGATGCTTGTTTTGGAGATTGGATATGAAGGCCGACTTCTTCATTTGATTTTTATTTTGGGATCTCGCATTGGGTGCTATGTGGACCTAAATTTGGGTTTCTCTTCTGGATTTGAGTGTCGACTTCCTTGTTGGACTCTTGTATATATTCTTTTGTATGTTCTTGGTTTAGGAAAGTCTTAGAACAAGAAGGCAAATGTTAAGATATTGAGGATCTGAGATCTCTGTTGTAAGAAGATCATTTTTAATACATTTTGATGTAAATGGTTGTAACCAAGAAGGCCTTATAGCCTGACATGTATTGAGTTTAATCAATTAATAATAAAGATCTTTGTGTTTCTCTCTCTCACTGTGTTTTTGTGTTAATTCCGTATTGTATCTACAATTTGGAGGGTTTTGGTTGTGCCCTAGGCCTCGTCTTCCTCTCTCCTTGTGTCACTTTTCTAGGATAATGTGGGTTACATTCGTAGAGAGAAATCTGAGGCTTTTGATAAATTTAATATTTTCAAAGAAAAAGTTGAGAATGAATCTGGTTTGAAGATAAAATGTTTAAGTTTAGATAGAGGTGGAGAGTTTACTTTAGATATGTGCAATACCTACTGCAAAGAGCATGGAATATACAGACAAATATAAGCTCCTAGGACACCACAACAAAATGGGATTGCAGAGTGAATAAATAGAACTATATTAGATGCTATCAGAACTATGGTGCTTGAAGGAAATGTGTCACATATTCATTGGAGAGAAGTTGCTTGTACTGCAGTTTATAATTTGAAGAGAATTCAGATCAGAGAAGGTACTAATAAGACTGCTTATGAACTATCATTTAATTATTCTGCTATTGTGAAATATTTAAGAATATTTGGTAGTAAATGCTATATCAAAAGGGATGATGAGATAGGAAAGTTTGATGCTACAAGTGATGAAGGAATCTTCTTTGGTTATTCCACTAAGTGTAAAGCTTACAAATGTTTCAATCTAAGATTGAGGAAGATAATTGAAAGTTATAATATAAGGATTGATGAGAAGTTTCATATTCAGGAAAGAATATATGACTATAGCCATACTTCAGATAACAATGAGGATACTGAAATCAATAAGAATCTTGTGAGGTTGATCATGAGATTGAGGTGTGTATGAATGATTCTATTGAAATCCCAAAGACAGCAAGGTTTGTTAAGAAAACCCATCCTGAAAATCAAATTATTGGCAATGCAAATACAGGCATGATGACAAGATCTAGATTAAGAAATGAGATTTGTTCGATTTCTCAAGTAGAACCAAAAACTACTGATGAGGCATGTAGAGATGAATCTTGGACTAAAGAAATGCAGGAAGAATTGGAACAAATAAAGAAAAATAACACTTGGGAATTGGTTCCTAGACCTAAGGACAAGAATGTTATAGGGGCTAAATGTGTTTTTAGAAACAAAATGAATGAAGAAGGAATGGTTGAAAGGAATCAGGAAAGACTTGTTTGTAAAGGCTACTCGCAACAAGAAGGAATGGACTTTGAAGAAAAAATTTCTCCTGTTGCTAGGCTTGAGGCAGTCAGATTATTTCTTGCTTATTCTGCACACAAGGACTTTAAGGTATATCAGATGGATGTGAAATCTACATTTCTGAATGGAGATTTAGAGGAAGAAGTATATATTGAGCATCATGATGGATTCTCTTTGACAGATAATGAGCATGGTTTGCAAATTGAATAAGGATTTGTATGGACTGAAACAAGCACCTAGAGCATGGTATGCTAGATTAGGCAGGTATTTACTTTGTCTTGGTTTCAGAAAAGGTAATGTAGATAGTAATTTGTATTTAAGAACTAGTGAAGATGGAATCTTAATAGTTGAATTTTTTGTAGATGATATCATTTTTGTAGGTAATGATGAAATGAGTAATAAATTCTCTAAGGAAATGAAAGTGAGTTTGAGATGTCGATGATTGGTGAAATGAATGTTTTTCTTGGTTTGTAAATTAATCAGAACAAGAATGGTATTTTCATTTCTCAAACCAAGTATCTTAAGGAAATATTTAAAAAGTTTGGAATGGAAGAGTGTAAACCTATTGGAACACATATGGTTAGTGGTTACAAGATTACTACTACTAATGAATCTTAGGGTATTTTTTAGACAAAGTACAGATCCATTATTGGAGGCTTACAATATCTAACTCGCACTAGACTAGATATTGTTATTGCAGTTGGAATTGTGGCAAGATATCAAGCATATCCTAAATAGACTCATCTTGCCGTAGTAAAGAGAATATTCAGATATCTGAAAGGGACACTAAAATATTTTTTATGATATGAAAAATCTAATGATTTTTTTTATGCGTGCTTATACTAACATTGATTGGGAAGGAAGAGTTAATGATAGAAAGAGCACAAGTGGTGGTGCATTTTTTTATTGGGAAAAGGTTGGTTTCCTGGTTAAGTAAGAAGTAGGATTATATAACTCAGTCTACCATTGAATCAAAATATGTTGTTGCTGCTATAAATTGCACACAGATTGTTTGGATGAAGTAGATGCTAGAGGACATTCAGATAACTTTTGAAGAGTCAATGGTTATTCATTGTGATAACACTAGTGCAGTGAATATGTCAAAGACCCTAGTTATGCATTCAAAGACTAAACATATTTCAACCAGCTATCATTTATTGAGAGACAAGGTTGCAGGGAAGGAGATTAGATTAGAGTATATCAGCACAAAGGAAAAAATAGCAGATATATTCACAAAACCTTTGCCAAAGGGTCCTTTGAGTATCTCAGAGGTATGGTTGGGGTGAGATCCCCTCCTTGCGAGATATAATTGATGTAGGAATACATTAGTCTAGTGTATTTCAGGGTTATATCATTTCTTGTACTTGATGTTTGGATTCACTCCTTAGGGGGAGTGATCACACGAACAAAATAGAACACATTTGGGTGTTTAAGTACCTAGTTGCTATAGGAAAAGATTTGAAAAAGATACACCTTACAGAGGTGAGATATTAATAGATAGAGTAATGGAACCCTTTTCCATTTATGTTAAAGGGGGAGAGATTCAGTGGAAATACCTACTATTTTAGGGAGATCTATGAAGAGGATATTGAGAAGATTGTATTAATATGGGTACTTTTGGATTGATGGATTTTCTCATGGATTTCCATCAATTCCAAAGGGGGATATTGATGGAATTGGATTCTGTTGGATTTTTTGGCATTCATGTTTTGTCATTGATGTCAACACATGTTCAGTTAAAGTCTCAGTCAGACTAGTTGTCTCAGGCACGGGAAAGACAGACAGTCATGTAAAGATACTTTACAGACTCTTAGAGGATGCGAGCACAGATATGTATTAAGGGAAAATTTGGGATCTTATATCTAATGTTGCTTGAGTTTATGTTTCTATTTGCATGAGTTATAGTGGTTTTGATGAAAAATGTTTGCAGAATAGTGACAAAGAATTATGGCAATGTTAGTCTCTGAGTTTTGTGGATAGCATGGATGTGAGCACGTTTCATGTTATGTGAGCTTGGGGAATTTTAGGAGACATGTTGAAGAATGTTTTTTATGTTTCTTGGGTCATAGGACTCTTGGTGACATCATTTTTGGTGTGTGTTCTAGAGAAGACCTATTTGGGGCTGACTTAAGAGATGTAGCATGGATTATGGATGGCAAGGGTGGATTACGGGTCTTGGATTATATTTAATGATTTTTAATTGATGTGTACTTATTCAAGCTATCGCGTGTATCTTAGCAAGGGGTTATGTAATTTTTTGTGCATTGGGGAAGTCTTAATTGGCCAACCTAATTGCTTTATTTGTAAACTTGTATAAAGGAGAGTTGTTTCTTGGTAAGGTAGTATGGATGTGTAATGTGGAAGTTGTGATCTTTTATTTAAGGAGTTTTTTAGATGTAGATTAGAGATTGTGATTGATGAAATTCATTGGAACTGTTTAAGAAAATCCAGTTACTATCAGTCATTTCACTATACATTATATCTGTATCTTGGACAGTGAGTCCTAAAGGTTGATTTAACCTTCTTTAGGTAGTGTGCCTAGGCAGTGACCCTGTTGTTTCTCTTGACTCCTAATAGAGTTTGTCCTTTAACAAATATTGTTTACTGTATGTAATAATCAGCTCCTAACAGGGCTAAATCTCCTAACAAGGATACTATACTTTCAGTGCATTATTTGTGGGTGCTAGTTCCCACCAGGGTTTTTCTCTTAATGGTGTTTCCTCAACAACGGTTGGTTGTGTTATGGTGTTTTTGTTATTGTGTTCAATATTGCATTTATCATTTGGTTTATAAAAGCAAAATTTTATGTCATACAACTGATTCCCCCTCCCTCACTTGTATTGATGGTCTATTATTGCTAACATCTTCTCTCTTAGAAAATGAAAGGAAATGGGGAGAAATGAGGTGACCAACCATATTTTTAAATTTTTCTACATCCAAGTTATTATGAGTTGTCATATCCACTAGATTTTTGTCCAAAATTTCCTTTTGTGTAGGTGAAAGTTTAAGTAACTCCAAGATTGAAATTTGAGTCAATGTCTTTTGGATTTGATCAACAAGGTTGTATTTTTTTATGAGAAAGATGAAGGATTAGGTAATTTTGGTTTAGTGGGTATTCCATGTAAGGTAACTTTGAAAGCTTGCCCCTAGTCACAACATTAGAAAATTCCTTTTCTTGTTTATTCTTCACCACAGCCACATGTATGACATATAACTAGAGAGGGAGTTGATAGTGTTATCATATGTATGTGAAAAATTAACTTTGTTGTCTCCTCTCTTATAGTTTTTATTGGAATTGGAAGATTCACCTATGTCGTGTTTCAAGAAATGGGTCTTGAATGTCCGGTGATCTTCATTATTATTTGGACCATCAACTTGGATTGTGTCATCATCAATGAGGTCTTGTACCACATATTTTAACCTCATACATTCATTATTTTAATATCCTTTTTTATGATGATACTCTCAATGATTGGAATCACTCCACCATGATGTCTTTACTTGAGGTTCATAGGGTCTTCACTCATGTAAGGTTATGAGTTTATTCGTAATAAGTGTTCTTAGGGTCGTCTCATGTGTTTCTCCCAATGGAGTAAAATTTCTTCTTGGTGGTGAGGTAAATTGAGACATGAATTTAGGTTTGGGCTTGTTATTCCCTTGGTTGTTGAAAGAATTGTTGTTACAAAGATTGTTGGGGCCTTGATTCATATTATTAGTTTGACTAGTGGAGCCAATTGAAATTTTGAAAGGTTTAGGTTTTAGATTGTGGGCCTCCACTACTCTGTCATTAACAAAATTCTTGTTGTTTTTGTTCAACAAAATTTTCGTTTTATCATTATTGTTGTTGTTTGAAAAATTGTTGTTTAAAGGGATATTGTTTTTTTTTCGAAAAAACTTTTTTTTATCTTTATAGAGCTTTAGTTCCCCATTCCTTACTAAAGCATCTTCTATCTTGATTTTTTTTTCTATAATCTTGTCTAAGGTTGGAGGACATTGAATTTGTACCCTAAAGTTCATTATTGTTTTCAAGTTGTTTATGAATGTATCCATCTTTTCCTTCTCTAGCACACTTAGTGGATATTTAGCAAAGATCCTTCTCCATCTTTATAGAAAACTCAAAAATGCTTCCCCACTTCTTTGCTTGGTATTACATAAGTCCACCATGCTGATTTTTTTTGTAAAATTATTGATTGACATATTTAGAGATTAATTCCTCAAAGGTTTTGAGATCAGGAGGTAACTTTGAAAACCATTCCATTTTTGTCCCATCAAGACTTCTAGAAAACAATCTTGTCAAATAAGTGGGTTTGTGAAGGAATTCCATACTTAATGTGCCAAATTTCCTTATGTAGTTGTGTGGGTATATTGTACCCATATACTTGTCATACTTGGGAAATACCATATTTTGAGGAAAAGGTGTCATGAATATATTCTTGTCAGATGGGAAAGGGCAAATGCCTTCTATTCAAAATTATTTTGGAGCAGCCAATTTCTTCATGTTATAGATTTGTGTTTGTAAAGACTTGAGTTGTTGGTTCATAGATTTCAAAGCGATGTCTTCATCCTCATCTAATGTTAACTTGGACATATCAAAATCATGAGGGATTTTAACCCCTAGTTAAGCTAAGGTTAGGAAATATCTACCTTTTTCCCTTTCTAAGATCTTTTCCATCATCTTCACAAACAAAGGGTTTTGGTCAGCCTCATTAACATTTTCCTTGGTTACCTCTTCATCATTATTTTCCCTAGTGGTGTTAGCTTCATGCCAAAAATTACTTTCTATTGGAACTTCTTCTAGTTCTTCCTCTTGATTGTTTTCTTGAAATGGTTGATAAGGAGAATGAGGTGTCTCATCTAGATAGGGTATTTCTTCTCTAAGCACAATTTAGTCTTCTTGTAAAGACAACTTAATGTGATAGGATCTTGTCCAAACCAGAATGGAAATGAGTTTAGGATATTTATTGAAAGGATGTCTTCTTGAAAATAATGATGGTTTTTAGGAAAATTAGATCTTCAATGGATGTTTTTATTTGAAATTATATATCATCAAACATAGCAAGTACAAAGACACATGTATTTTTCCAACCTTTAAAAGATATACAAAAGTGGATATTCTCGAATGTTTTAACAAGGCCTTCACAAGAAAATACTTCAATCAATCTACCTAAACTCAATTTTGCTTCAACATGGTTTTAATAAGTAGGCTTACTAATTAACAAGGATTTAGTCAATAATTCATTCAAAGAGATTTTCTTTTTCCTCTCAATTACGAGAGCTTCCCACAACATGCATGGAAGCTTTTGCGTAATCCATTAGGACTACTAGAGGAATGATATTACAGTGCTCTTTGTCTTCCACCCCATCAAGGATGTAAGTATTTCTTTTTATAGTGTTAGATCGAATATGATTAAAGTGGTTTTGTATCTCACTTTGGGCTTTCCCTCTCATGGATTTCATAAAGTACTTGGGAGATATTCCCTCTAAGGTTCTAAATCACTTGCAATTTAGAAGTAAAAATTAAATAAAAAGATAGGTCTAGGAGTTTTATCACCCTAAAAGAGTGAGACCATATCCCTACTACCTTTTATCTTCCAAACAAGAATGACATGGTTTGTTCATTTCCAACCCTTTAATCTAATGGAACTAAAGTACTTTTGGTGTTTTGATCACTTTCAGAAAAGTGAGAGCATAGGCCTAATATCATTATTCACAAACAATGAGGCTTTGCAATTATGTGTTTGTTCATTCCTTAGCCTTTCTTTCTATTGACAAATATGACATGTTTGGCATTTTGATCATCTTAAAAGATGAGAGAATGGACCTAATATTGTCGTTGACAAACAATAATAGGTTTCTATTTAGACTAGATTTTAAACATTAAAATATCGTGATTTAAGCAAATGACTTGAAATCAAAGGTTTTAGGACCCACCTTTTTCGAATCTTATATGCACATTTTTTAGAGTATTTTTCTTTCTAATACGTACCTAGGCGATCATTCCTACTCCTAAGCATCCCCTTCCAAAAACACTAATCCAACACAATCCAAGCCAAAGTGAAGGAAGTCTAAGATATTTGCACAAATGTGAAGGAATTTCATACTAAAAACCAATTTGTGAAAAGATTAGAAAGGAGAAGCATCATAGTTAATCCTACGAATATTATAGAAAGCTTGATACAAATTTATCATCTCTATGTAATGATTATATGCTTTAACGCCATCATCTAAATTTGCAACAATAGTTATATTGTGAATTTTCTTTGCATATTTATCAAGCCTTTCTACCTCTTTTTCCTTGTAGTAACTAGGATTTCAAAATGCAGGTTTCCTCACCTTTTTATGTTCTAACATTGGAAAACATTTAAAATGAGTTAGATCTTTGTATTTAATTTTTTTCAAAATAGCAGTTGTAGGTGCTATTTAAAATCTAACAAGCGCTATTATTTTATTAGTACACACTAAACTTTAACTCATATGTGCTTCAATTTATCTCCTACGCACTAAAAGAAATATTGCATTTGATAAGCATTGTAAGAAACTGAGACGGGCATTAGAAAGTTCTTTCATAGGCATTGTAAGAAATTTAGACAGGAGATAGAAGAAATATTGCATGTGATGTAAGAATTCCTACAAGCGTCAAACTTTTCTTTGTACATGCCAAACTTTGCATTATACCCATTGAAATTTTCTTTAGACGTGCTAAAATTTTGTGTGTACGCGCTCCTATACCTGCAAATGTCAAATTTGCAACACAAATTCACTCAAAATGATCAAAAATTCATCAAAATATGTTAGTTTGAGGCATCAACCCCACAATGGGTGCCATTTGTAGGATGTAAAATACTTGCATCGAATTAGTTTAACCAAAATATCAACTCTAAATGCAAAAGATGTATTCTATTTAACAAATTTGAATTGAAAGACTAAGAACATCCTATGGCTCTCTAACTAAGAAGACTAAAATTATGCTCTTAGCTTGCAAAAGCACTCCTAAAGTGACAATCCTTAGAACGAGAGTGATGAATTAAGCTAAATGATGTGATCTACATGCTCAATTTGATATGGATTTGCAATTACAATTCCAATATAAATTTAATTATGTTAACTATGGATGCAATTCAACTATAATGGTGATGTTATGATGAGAGTAAATAAAAATAGATCATTTATACTAGGAATGCATACTATTTATAGGATTTCCCAATGGTAGGAGGGTGAGTTTGATGTGAGTTGAGTTAACTCATAGTTAGAGGCAAGGTTGAGTTGTGTTTGTTGATGCATCCCTAATGGAGGGACAAGATTGTTCTATTTAAATTGAGTGGTCCAGATACAAAATCCTTGGAGTGATCCATGTGCTCCAATCCTCCTTTCCCATTGGTTGAATTGATTTTGTCTTGTAGTGGTTGGTGAGGAATTTAGGATTTAATTAAATCAAAATCTTTAATTAAATTAGACATGTATGGGAACTAGATGGGTTGGATTTAATTAATTCAATGAACCATATAATCAATTGATTAAATCAATTACATAGTGATTTGATTTTCAAATTTAATTAATCCAAATGGCTTGAATTTAATTAATTAAAGGCTTTGATAATTAATCAATAGTTTTTTACTTGATTTTACCTCTTTGAGTTTCGTTGACCAATTTAATATGTATATAATCCTACACAACAAAATGATTTGTAAGAGTGAATTTTAATCCAAGATCAAGCTCAAACATATAAAATTCTAAAAATATTACAAATCCAAGTGCAAACTAACAAAAATTTCCTAGAAGTGGCTCACCTTTAGGTGTTTCTCAACGATTAGGAGAATTCCTTGTGAGTTGTGGCTAGAGTTCCCCCATCTCCCTCCTTCTCTTGAGGATGCTTGCTTCCTCATAGAATTTGATGAGGTCAAAGTGTTTTTGCTAGTGGTAGCCTTGCTAGTTGTTCATAGGCTTCTCCCCTACCAGCACAAGAGATCATGAACTTCAAGGTGTGTCACAATCGTTTCATATGTGCTTTACCTTTTCACCCTCCATGAGTGGAACTCCTAGGTAACCCTTTGATGTATCTTCTAGTTGGTTTGACTCCAATAAATTTCCTCGGCAAAATTTGGCTATTCGTTCAGTTCATGATGATAAAGAAAAAAACTAAAGATGAGTAATGAGGGTTGGAACTCTCTCATTGACACTTTGGACCCTATTGATGTATGGGAAAACTGGAAGACCAAGAGCCTCATCCTCCCTCCTTTGGTATTGTTGTTGTTGTCTAGTTGTTGGTTTTTATACATTTTTAATCTAATATTTTACCTCGTATAGACTCTTGGGGCCGTGATTTTAGATCCCCGCACTTATTTTTGTCGCTATGTGCACTACTATTTTTATTCATAAAAAATCACAAAAAATATTAAATAGATTTTTAAAGTTGTAAATAGTTGAATTTAGACCCAAAATTTAATCAGGATTTTACATAATTGATTAGTGTCAATTATTAGACTTTAGAGCTCCTCAATATCTTTAGCTTTGAGGGAATAAAAATATAGATCTTTGATGCATAATACCCTTTATCCATACTTTTTTCTTATTTTTGTAATCTTTCTTAGAATTTCCACAATATCATCCCACACTCATATAGAGTTTCACCACAAATTTTCCTCAGCCACATATTCAATTAAAATATCTATAATATCATTCCCCATATTCAATTCTATTACATTAGCCACATATTCAATTAAAATATCTTCCCACATATTCAATTCAATTCAATTCAATTTTATTCAGTATTATATGAGCCACATTATAATTTCATTTTTTATTTATTGAAAGAATACACAAGATTACAAAAGAGAGACAATCAATAGGCTGTCAGCAATAGAACATAACAAACAAATAGCTATGACTAGCAATCGCACTTTAGTGTGCAATGGGAACGCCGTAGAGTTATGAAAGGTCATTTAAGTATTTGTCCCTTTGTTTTTTGCTCATTCTCACCCTCTTTATATATCCTTATCTCTCTATCAATATATCTCACCGTCTATATCTATTGATAGATATATAAGGAGATATAGAGAGGATGAGAGAGAGAAACCGACAAAGGGACAAATACTTAGTTGACCTTCCATCCATCTCATCCTCTCTAGATCTATGAAAGAATTATATTGACTCAAATGCATATTGAAATATAATTCATTTAACATGAGTAAAAGTGAGGATGATATTAATTATCATTGTTCACATGGATGCTTCATTTTGATGATCTAAAAAAAATGATGAGACATGTAATCCATTTAATTGTAAAAGTGAAGATGAAAGTAGGTATCATGTACATGATTCATCTAACGATAAAATTATGAGATATATAATTCATTTAGTATGAGTGAAGAAAGGAAAAGAGCGTGTATCATTGTTCACATGGATGCTTCATCTCAATGATCTATAGAAAATGGTGAGATATGTTATCCATTTAATTGTGAAAGTGAGGATGAAAGTAGGTATCATATTTTACAAGGATGCTTCATCTCAGTGATGAACTTAGATCTATAGAAAAAGGTGTGACATGTAATCCATTTAATTGTAATAGTAAGAATGAAAGTAGGTATCATTGTTCACAAGGATGCTTCATCTCGATGATTTATAGACAATGGTGAGAGAAACATG
>MU223304.1:4195280-4224547 GCA_018584345.1 Thuja plicata
TTAATCTTGTTGTGTCTTTTGACTTAATTTCCAAGTATTGATCTACTAACTTGTCTTCACATATGACCATACTAATTAATCTATGTAGCGTGACTAATCTACTAACTTGTGTTTGAATGTGATCACACTAACTAATCAAATATAAAACTCTAAATCTAGTGATAAAATCTTTTGGATTAGCATATTGATATATGTTCTACCCTTGCATTTTCATATAAGCCTAAGTATTAGAATTCACATGCTAATGCTAATTAAGTCTTGTTATATTGTTATTAGGATCTCTTTATCCTTGCATTTGTGTACGAGTATAGGTATCAAAATCATCAAATATTTCCTTCCCTTTAAGAGGCTTACTTAAGGATTTCAACACCCCAAGAGAAAAGCTCAAACACATTTCAATGGGTATATAAAAGGGATAGAGAAAAACTATAAATGGGTATATAAAAGCATAGAAAGCGTGCAAATATCACAGCCTCTTGCGCTTGCTGCGGTCCAAACAAGACAAACAATCCGCGCTATCTAGAGACACGTGGAGAGAAGTGCGGTTTAGGTCTTTTCAAAGATCTTCATTTTGATTTTAGGTGTCAAATGAGTTGGGCAACGTTCACTAATCGTTGTCTGGTTTGGGTTTTACGCCCATTAATCAAAGAGAGAGTTTCAAATTTTTTGAATTAAGAAAACAAAAGCATCCTTCCGTCTAAATTCTCTTCAGGAGTTCCCGAATTTCAAAGCTTGTGGTGTAGATCGAAGCACGCGTAACCAGGGTTGAAAAATCCTGTGCACTAGTTGAAAGAGTCACAATCATCGACGACGTTAATTGAGAATTTACTGGGACTCAACAACTCCCGTCTAATGTTCACGACAATATAACCCGTCAAGAAGGAGGAATTCAGAGCATTCAGGAGTTCAACAATGGCGAAGGACGTAGTATCCCTCTGAATCAATACTGAGATGCTTCCCTACATTAACGCAAAACAGTCAAAACAGTCAAACAACATCCACAAATAGTGAGAAAGAGTCAAATCATGAAAATCAATCAAGTCTGCTTGATCAATCATAAAAGGATTGACATGTAAAGTGGTGGAATTGGATGGACGGTTCAGATGACTTCAATGGTAGTCATTCTATTTCAACCATTTCTCACCATTGATTGTAAAAGATAGCTTGACCTTTCTCATATGGAAACGCCTACCGCGTAATTACATGACTACAAACTAAAGACTGAAAAGAAGAAATTCAGTCAATTTTTACATCACTTTGACCACAAATTTGTCTAACCCAAAAAAACAAAAATTGACTCAAAACGTTATTCCCGTGTATTACATTCAATCTACATAGACCACATTTGAGCACACAAATTGATCAGATGATTTCTTGCTCATCCCCATTTGATCCCTTTCTTGATCTCATACCCATTTGAGCACAAATTTTCATTGAAAGCTTTGTGGATCACACACCAATTGAGCACAAATTCAGTGAATGCTTTGTTGCTACTAGTTTGTCATGGATTCAATCAGTGCTGCATCATTATCATATTCCCTAGCTGCAGGAATTCTCTTGCTGATTATCATCATTTTCCTGAAGAAGAGTACGAGGAGTTTATCATTACCATTACCACCAGGCCCTCCTGGATGGCCCATCCTTGGAAACATCTTTCAGCTTGGGGACAAACCTCACCAATCTCTTTTCCACCTTGCACAGAAATATGGGCCTCTCATGACCATCAAATTGGGCATGCAGACAACATTGGTTGTTTCATCTCCATCCATGGCGAGAGAAGTACTAAAGAACAATGACCAGAGCTTTGCAAGCAGGACAGTCAATACAGTTGTAAGTGCATTTTCCTACAAGGGCACAAGTCTATTATGGAGTCCTTATGGCCCTCATTGGCGCTTGCTTAGAAAGATCTCCAACAAAGAGATTTTCAGTGCCAAGAGGCTGGATGCTCTGCAGCATTTGAGAAGAGATGAGATATTTAGAACAATTGATTCGATCATGGAGGATTGTAAACAGGGGAATAGTGTGAAGATTGGGGAAAAAGCGTTTATTATTTCTCTTAGCATTATGGGTAAGACTGTTTGTGGGAAACAACTGCTTGAGTCGGGTTCTGCGCAAGCTACAGAGTTTAAGAGCATGGTAAGAGAAGTCCTCGAGTTGGCAGGGGTTCCAAACTTATCTGACTTTTTCCCATTTCTGGGCAGGTTTGATGTTCAGGGGCTGACTGTCAAAGCTAACAGTTTGGCCAAGCGTTTTGATGGCATGTTTAACAGAGTCATTGAGGAGCGACTAGCACAGAGGACTGCTAGTGGCAATGAAGTGGAGGATTTTCTGGATGTAATGTTGAACTTGGGAGAAGATGGTGCACAACTCACTCTGGACAGCATGAAAGCAATCCTGATGGTAAGCCTAATTCCTTAAGGTTAATTTCGCATGAATAAAAAATAGATAACGAGATATTTTTGTGGGTAGTAAGTTTAGTCTTAATTTTGAAGAAATTCTATTGTCAGGTCTGTTTGTTTGGTGTACAGTAATAATAGGATGGGTGACCTTCAATTTCGAGAAAGTCTAATGTTTCACATATATGAATATTGCCTAGATGCAATGAGTGCTAAGTGTACCATTCATTCTCCTAAGATATGGGTTCTTGTAAACCATTACTCATGAGACATGGGGTCAATGAACTTGACTTAAAAACTTCACAGCTGAATCCTGTCAACATCAGTATACCCTTCATTATTGTGGGAAATAAGTTCTTGTAAACCACCACTAATAGAACACTGGTCAATAAATTTGACTAAAAATCTAGACAATTGAATCTTAATAACAATATCATATATAGAAAAAATTGAATCTAGAAAAAATGGATGAAACCCTAATGGGTCAAGTTGCTCTTGGTGGTGCTGGTATCTGAGCTGACCTGGATGTTTTGCTGGGTGTATTTTTTGCTGGTGTTTGTCTGTGTGTCTTTTTCAGGTTGTTTTGCTGTCTTTTGAAGGCCTTTTTTTTGTTTGTTCTCCGCTTTTTACTAGTAATCTGAAATGTTTATTCCTCAATCTTAATAGTTTGTAAAGGATTTCAGATTCTTTCAAAACCTACTTTTGTCTCTCAATCAAAACAATATCAATATCATATATAGAAAATATCAAATTGAATGGATATGAGTTCCACACATGCATATATTTTATACACTCACTCGACTCACTCGACTCACTCTATTAGCTAATTGTTTTCAACTTTCCCACTTAACCGAAACTATTTTTAAGCTTCTAAATCGTATTGGGTATGTGTAAGATCTTTCTTGTTTGGTTTGTTCATATTAATAATACTGCACAAATGGTTGTATGTGCAGGACATGTTTATTGCAGGGATCGACACAACTTCATCAATAATTGAATGGGTAATGACAGAGCTTCTGAGAAAACCAGCTCTGATGAGAAAAGTCCAAGAAGAGCTGGATGATGTTGTGGGTGTGGAGAGAAGAATGGAGGAGGCTGATGTAGACAATCTTCCATATCTGAGAGCAGCAGTGAAAGAGGTATTTCGATTACACCCTCCAGTCCCAATGATGATTAGAAAAGCAGATGTGTCTCGTGAGATTAATGGCTTTCTAATTCCAGAGAACATCCAAGTGCTTGTGAATTTGTGGGCCATGGGGAGAGACCCTAGCGTGTGGAAGGATCCCTTAAATTTTAATCCAGATAGGTTTTTGGAATCCAACATTGATTACAAAGGCCAAGATTTTGAATTGATACCATTTGGAGCAGGAAGAAGGATATGCATTGGACTTCCACTGGCACACAGACAGGTTCATCTGGTGGTAGGATCATTGCTGCAAGCTTTCAGTTGGTCCATTCCTATGGACGATGAGGCGGGCATTGATATGTCTGAGAGATTTGGCTTGACTCTACAAAAAGCTGTGCCACTGATTGCTATTCCTACCCTAAGAGATGGGGTCAAGTTTTAGTGTTCAAGTTAGTTAATGTATTAGTGTTATAATATTTTAAAAATAAGTAGGGATTGCTAGTTGAGCAGGGTTTTACAGTTGGTATAGGGTTAGTGGTTTTAAGATATTATTAGTGGTTTTAAGTTTTAGTTTTGTAATATATTATTAGCTGATAGACTTTTTAGTGGAGAAACTTTTCACGAGAGAAGTGGCTCACGCCATATTTGTTTGATTCCATGTTTTCGAAAAAATTTGCAGTTGTCAGTAAAGCTGCAAAGGAAAAATACACATTTCCTCGTTGTATTGTGCACGATAGATGTAGCCTGCCTCGATTTCCTCATGCAAGAAGAGTTACCTTGTGGAATTTTGGTGTGTGGACTAGCACTTATTGTAGGGATTTTTTCTGTGTTCAATTAAATTACTTCGCATTTCTAATGTGGACTGTCATGTTTACTCGCTATTCAACATTCAAGACTCGACTGTAGAGATAACACCTGCAGTTCGTTGCCAAAGGACTTAGAATTCATTTCAATTAGTATATTCGGTAATTTTCGTTTCAAGCTTTGCCTTCTTACCCATACAAATATAAATTTAAGATTCAATTTAAGGGATTCCTTAACCATTGTGTGTCAGATAAACAACTACAACAGAAGTAGGACCTACATGATTTTAAAAATAAATTTTATATGTGATGTCATAGGCAACATACCTCTCCATTGGATCGACAAGGGTGTTAATCAATAGGGCACGCTCATCTCTGTCAATGTCAGTCAACTCCTTCGCCTCCTTGTACTTTACTGACTTCTTCTTTGGAAGAGTTCTGACATTGCACAACCCTGTAATCTCCTCAATTACCTCCTTCGTCACCGCATAGGATTTATCTAACAACAAATTTCATCCTTGAATTGACTCGGCTTAAACAAGATTGATTCATTTTTTATAAACCAAGAAAATTCTCCCCAAATATCCAAACCTAGGGAACGAACTCTCTGCAACCATTCTGCAGATAACCCTACTTCCAATTGCCTAATCTTGGCATGATCAAACTCTTCTAATTCCACTCCTTTTAGCATTTTTGACATGACAACACCGTATTCATGAACAACCACTCTCGATTCTACTTTTGCACTTGAACATTTTTTACCAATCACCCACGAGTTTTGCAAAATTCTCAATTTCTTCTTCACAACAATGACAAATGATTCAAAATTTACCATTTCAACATTAACTCCTTATAATTACTTATCTCAACGACAATTTATATCGCTGACACAATCAGTCATACAACGCACATTAATCAAATTGAAACAAATGTAATAATGATTTAATGTCCAACATACCAGAGACGCGAAAAATGCAACCAGTATCCCACCTGAGATAGGGAAGTGAAAGATTTAGCATTTTAATACTCCCCCTGAGCCAAAGTAGTAGCCTCTGTTACCGGAAGAGCTAGTACCGGGATCAGGTACCACAAAATTATCTCCACTAGCATCCTTCTTTCATACCACGACTGTCTTCTGAGATCCACCTAAAACTATGACATTCTTATCATTTCCAAAATTTACTGAATCGTCAACAGATCTGGAAGTGTTAGCATAATGACCGATCTGACCCCATTTGAAAAAATCAACCTTCCTTTATCCCAATCTCACTGATTGAACTCTGTATCTACACTAATTAGCCTTGTAAGCGTAATTGTGACATACATAGCAATTTCCATGAAAAATATTGTTCATCCAATTTCTCTTAACTAGATTAGATACTTGACTTCTACATTAATTTTCCTTATGACCAAACTTATGATAGCTAAAACATTGAACATTTTGTGTCTCTATTAATATCCTTTCACTATGCTGCATTTAAAAACATACACTAGTTTATCCATATAATCCTAATTGTAAACATCTCTGTCCACTTAATATCAAGATGCATCATCATTTTGTATTAACTTGCCATCAACATTTATGATTATAGCTAGTGTCTTAAAGGATGTTCTGATTTCATCCTTTTGGAATAAGGAAATCCTACTTGTAAATCTATTATGTTGCTATAATTATTAATAGCAAAGATTGAACTCTTTAATCAATGCAAGAAATGTTCTCTCCAATTGATGGTAGAGGTCTTTTCAATCATGGCAAATGCAAGGCATTAGAAAGAACATCTTGGGAATTATTCAAGCCGCCATAAGTGCCTTTAATTCCCCATAATAAATACATATCCTTTATCCTAACTACTCTACAGGTTCATCGACATTTTAGTTTTCTCTTCTCTGCTATTTAGGTAGATGGTCATGGATACTCTGATAAAACTTGGGGGGGGGGGGGAATTGGTTGATGGCCTTTGACAAAGGGGTGATGATAGATAGAATTAGGCAGATTGTTGATGTCAAGAATAGAGTAATATGGAGGGTATTTTTTAGGAGCTTAGGTGACCAATGTATGAATTGCAAAGAAAGGTTTAGGGCTAATCTGGATATTCTTGCAATGATCATCGCCATTGCAATGCATATCTATAACAACCGTGCTAACATTTCTATTCTATGTCGTGAGGTTTTCATACAAGAAATTTTAGACGACTTGGATAGGGTTATGGTTAATATCAAGGATGATCTTACCGTCCCCCACCCTGGTAACTATAATATACTTATAATTAGGAATAATCTAGTTCTCACTTACCCTATTCTCTTCTCAAAGGACATGGATGGATTCTGGGCTCAACGACTAGTTTTAGTTAGGAATTTTGATTTTCTCATGCATTGCTTCCAGATTTGAATACCTATGAATGATAACTGACGGGAGGACTACATTGTTGCTAGTGGAGTGGAGGAGGACATTACCGATGAAGAAGACATAGAAGCTATGTGTCAATTCGTCCAGCGATATCCATAAGGAGATCATTTTGGGACCATTTTGGTACTTTTGGTCCTTCTAGCAATATATTTTATAAACAACACTCTGAACTTATTGATAGTATATGCTCTAGTTTTCCATGGTGATTGTTGAATGCTTAGAATCCAATACTCATTAGGGTTAATTTTGGCTGAATTTGCAATTGGTTGGATAAACTTTAACACTTTACATGGGTTTTTACTATTTCTGACTTCTTGTGACTTTTTTGGTGGTATATATATTAATAAAAGACTTTAGTTAATATAGATGGAGGATGTCAATCATCTTCATAAAGTAGACTTTCTACGGACGTGGTTTTTAGGCTTATTTAGGGATTATACATTTTAATTTATTGTCTATTCCCACAGGAATCAATGTTTGAGATTTTCCTATTTCTAATCCCATATGTGTGTGTGTGTGTGCGTGTGTGTGTGTGTGTGCGTGCGCACATATACTCTTAGATTTCTTATGCTCTTCTTCCTGCTTTTTTATTTAACAGTTTTTTAATTTTCTGATCATTCTCTCAAAAATTTTATGCTCTTCTTCTTGCCTTTCTTATATATATAGAGGTATGTATTCACTTGTATATATCTAGTTGTTGTTGGATGATAGTTGTTGTGTATATATTTCCTTGTGTTTATATTGGTGTTTGTTTCTACTAGATTGATATGTCAACTGAAGAGATAGGTGGCTCTGTCTGGTTGGAATGTATGCTTAATCTTTGACTTTAAGATTTACTTTTCTCTATATGGAATTACTTCCATCTTGGTCATAATGTTAAATTTTGTGATTAATAAGATTATGGGTATGGATTTGCTCATGATGGCTCTGGCGGAAGGCTCTACATTTTATGAACAAGATGAAGGGTCCATGTATGTTAACCAGCCATTTTTCCTTCCTACACTGTGTCTCATTAGAAATGTTAAATGGTGAATTAACTAAACCAGGCATTGTCTTAGTAAGAGATGGTTAACGTCGTTACTAACCCCTTAGTACTTTATAGTGATTCTACTCGAATTGGTTACAATGAGAAATAGTGGAACATCTTTTCAGTCATATTTGGTAACTAACTTGGTTACTAAATAGAAATTAAATGGCTTGGCTTACACATAATGATATATTTCAGCTAACAATGAGAGCAAGTGTGCATAGATATGGTTTATGTCTTATACAGGTATTAGATGGCTCTCCAATTGGACTGCCTACAGAAGAATTCAACAGATACTTGGGTGAGTTATGGGAACAGAGGTAGAGGCCAACGTAACCAATGGATAGGATTATGTTGCAGGGATTTTCTATGCAAGGAGATTTTCTCATTCATATCGATCTACTTTGGGATCCAATGTATATGTAAATGCCATTGGCATCATTTTGTAAACAAGGATGGAATGTTCCTATATGCCCCGTGTTCACAAACGAGATGATTGTATAATTTCTAAATTAAAATTCTATTTTGTGGCTAGACGAAGGCTTTCTCCGCCCGACTCTTTCTTACCAGTGCCCCTAGTGAGTTGGGTTGTATATATAGGTTCAAAATTAATAAAAAATATTTGGCCACGGTCATTTACCTTTCAAAAAAAAGAAAGAAAAATGAAAGGACCAATTTTATTAAGTGGCCTACTTATAGTTTTATATGATTGTAAAATTGACCCTAAGAAATTTTGTTGCCTTATCAATAGACCCAACGAATTACCTAACATAGAATATAAAATATTTCATTTTCATTTAGTCGTCTATATTTATTTTTGGTGATATGTTATCTATTATAGATAAGCTTGAAAGATAATTTGAAACATTAATATAATCGCATTTAGATAATCTTTTAGTCAAAAAAGTCATATTCCATTGATATTATTTTGCACAAAAGACAAAAATATAGCTTTATTAAATGACTCATATATTTGTACCATTATAAAAATGATCTAAAAAATTAGATTTTCTAATTAAATAACCCAAATTAGATCACCTCAAATAATACACTATAATGGAAATCCCATTTCCATTTCCATTCCTATTTAAAATTTCATATCTTCCCAAAAATATAACTCCATTAAAAATTATTTAAATAATTATAAAACCAAAATTTATTTGGCTAGCCACATATATTTGTATGCTATTATGAAATTGACCGGGAGAAATGTGTTTGGGTCTACCTTCAAGTTATTAGATTATTTTCAAGAAGTTGTGTGCAGACTTATATTCCTCCCTATTTTTGTTAAGAGTTCAGATCAAATGGGGTTTATGTCACGTACTCATGAGAATGTAATTTGATTGTGAATTTTTTACTTGATCATTAATTTATTGTTTTAATAGAGAAATGTCATGGTAATATAGGGTGTGTTGTAAGGGTTAGTAATATGAAGAATTTAATATTATAAATATGTGTTTTCCTTGAGCTTGTTGTTGTTTATTTTAAAATAATTTGTATAAGACAAAAATAAAATAATATATTGTAAATATTTGAGAATGCAATACATCATTTCGAAGGTTAAAATTTCAAAAGTCTTTAAGAGGAATATAATTTGTAATAAAGTAATCAACTAACTATTAGTTAGATTATATATATCATATTTATGTCTTTGATGTCACCTAGGCTGACTTAACTACTTATATAAGACTATGTTAATGATCATATAACTTAAATAAGAGAACACTAAAAGACTAAGTGCAAAACATGGTCCCATTCTTCAAAGGAGCAATGTCTTTAATGGTGATCAATTATGGATGCTTTTGCACAAAAAATTTATTTTCTCAAGTAGAATCTTTGATTAAAGGGCTCTTCCATTTAATAAAATACTCTAACATCACCCTCATTTGTAGCCTCTTAGTGCTTGTTTGAAGAATTCCCTCAAGATCAAAAAAATACCCCCCCCCCCCCCCCCCCTTCTCATTAGGAGTTGGTTAGTGCATGTGTAAAAGCTCTTCATCCATTAACCTTCTTCAAACATGAAACATGAAAAATTAGATGTATTTTGGTTGAAATAGGTAACTCCAATTTGTGATCTATAATACTCATCGTCTAAAACACCTTATGAAGACCATAATACTTGAAAGAATGCTTGTTATCTTTTTGTTGTTGTTCAATGAAATTTATTTTACAGTTGTAATCATACAAATACAAAATCTCCCATGTAAGAAGATCTTGCATTGTAGTGTCTATGAATCTATTACTTCATTTTTTATGCCAATGTAAAGTTCTCCCTAAGACTAATAAATACTTCTTATTGATGTTGAATATGTTATTCAACTATTCAAAACTTTGAATGTACTTGCAATGAAGAGGCAATTTATGGTTGTTGGTACTCATAAAGTGCTTGAAATTGAGATAATTTGGAAAAAGTATGGCGAGAAGTGTTATAACACCATTATGCTAGTGGCAACAATTGCATCTATCTTTTATGTTTATCCAAAGGAAAGCATTGCAGAAAACCATAAAAGCACTAATTGGGGATGATGTGACAAGCTACAACAAGATAAGTGCCCAAATATGAAACTAAGTCATTCCACAAATTACTTGTAAATTTTGGATCACGATCATTTATCGTGACTTTTGGAGTCCCCTATAATTTTTCAATAGTCTTCATCAATGATTTTTCTATACCACGAGCTATAAATGGGTGTTCCAAAGCATAGAAATGTGCATATCTAGTGAGATGATCCACAAATCCATGACCCATTTTTTCTTATAGATCAAAGAAAACTTAAGATGAAATCCATAGATAACTTAACTATTAGTGTAGGTTTTAATTTTCCTACTTGATCATTATATTTTCTTATTCCTAGGTTTTTGTAACACTTGTAATCAAGCTTGCCAAAGATTAATAAGTGAGTATAATTGTGAGTGGGTTTAAGGTGTTACCATCCTCCACGGGATTCATATTTTGCCTATTTTTTCTTATTGTGGTGGACGTACTCTTCCCACTTATTATATTTTACACCTCCCCCCCTCCCTTTCCCCATTTTCATATTTCATATAAATTCAAATTTATAGCTTATCTGTTGTATTATATTTTGTAGTTTTGTACTTTTACATTCTCCTCATGATATTTTTAGTTATGAATGTTTTCATTTATCTCTTGGAGGCTAGCTTTATTTTTTTATTTTAATCTTGTATCATTTGCATGCATAATTTAATATTTGTCTATTTGCATAAAGCTTTTGGATTATTCATGTTGTCAAAATCTAACATGGTATTAGAGTTATTTTGGTGCATAGATTTTAGTTTCCATATTTAAGATATTGGAGGGTGGAGGAATAATAATTTGGCATGCAAGTTTCTCAAAAACCCATTATGCTCTTTTATTGCATGTTTGAATGATTTGAACAATCAAAAAACTTTGAAGTAAATATTTTTACCCCTAGGGTTTTTTACTTGTATTTTTTAAATTTAAGATTTTTTAGCATAGTGGAATTACAAAGATTTTCCCAAATTTCAATATATTAAGGCCCACAATGGCAAAAAGTACAACAAAATATCTAGAAAAAAATAGCTATGTAGCTCTACTCATAACCAACATCAGCATCCATATCTAAAAAGAATGACGAAGAATTGATCAAACATAACATTGACGGAAAGTGCTCATCTTTATCTTTCCAACAATATCATGTTCACTGAAATCTAATATACAAGGCAAAAATATGATTTTTTATTTTTAAATGGATTTTTTCTGCAAGGATGACTTTCTCACAAAAAAATACTTCTGATTTGATTTCTAAAAAATCTATTGATTGAATAAAATATATAATAGAAACCCAGAAATATTTTTAAGCTATGAAAAGAATCCACCAAAAAAAGGTTTAGCAAGCAAAAGATAAAAAAGTGAATTAAATTCAACTCTTCAACCAACCATAAAATAATCCCTTGACTCTTGGACATTATTTTATGCCAAATTTACTCGATATTTGCAAAATTTAACCAATACACAAATAGTTTCCAGACTATGAAAAAACTGAGAAATTATTTTTTGATTTGAGTACTAAAAGATACAAATCTGATTAAACTAAGGTTTCTATTGATGTTATGCTTTAGTATGCTCCTCGTATCTGGAATTTTGGTTAGTGCCAGTGCATTGGCTTGTAGGATAATTCTAGAGGTTTGGCTCTATTTTGGAATCCACGCAAGATTGCTCCCCTTTGGTGGGTCTCTATTCCTTCTTCTATCTCCATGGTGGTTTTTGTTTTTTAATCTTGTGAGACTATTCTAATTACGAATGTTTATGCCCCTATTGACATTTGACGAAAAAACCTTCTCTGGGCACATATAATGTATGTTCATTCCTATCCTCCTTATCTTTCTTGGATCTTGGGAGATGATTTTAATTATGTGTTGATTTTGGAGGATAAAAGAGGGGGGATGCCTAGGTTTGGTCATGCTTCTAATCTTTTTCAATCTCAGGTGGATGCTCTTGCTATAGTTGATGTTAATCCCTCTAATGTAACTTTAACTTGGAATAATAGGAGTCGAGAGGAGGTGATCTCAGAACGGTTGGATAGATTTTTAGTCTCTTGTTTCTGGGTTGGTGATGGCTTAGTTACTAGCTCATAAATTCTTGATTGGAGAGGTTCCGTTCACTGGCCAATTAAATTCGTTGCTTCTTTTTTTGTCCCAAAGAATCCTTCTTTTAAATTTTATCTTATGTGGCTTCGGGACTCTTCGTTACGTGATTTAGTGGCTAAGTGGTGGAGAGAGGGAGAACATAATTATGGCACAGCTATGTATTTATTTTGTAAGAAACTTCAATATGTCAAATACCACCTTAAGAGATGGAATAGGTTCTATTTTGGTAATCTTCAGTCCAAGAAGAGGGATGCTCTTGAAAATCTTCTAGTGATTACTCGCCAAATTCAAGATAATGGTTTCTCGAATGCTCTTGGTCAAGCTGAATCCCGGGCTATGAGAAATGTGGAGGAATGGGAGCTTCAGGAGGACATTTATTGGAAACAAGAGGCTTGGATTGATTGGCTTCAGGAGGACATTTATTGGAAACAAGAGGCTTGGATTGATTGGCTTCAGGAGGGGGATAAGAATACTTCTTTTTTTCATCACTCTGTCCAGGCTTGTCGTAATAAGGGGTACATTTCCTCTCTAGTTACCTCAAAGGGCTTCAAATTTCTTCTTTGTCATCTATCTCTCGTGAGGCTCGTCAGTTTTACTCTTCTCTTTTTGCTAATATTCCCCTCATGTTTTTGTGGAGGAGGATTTGATTCTCTCCTGCATTCCCTCTCTTGTTACCAATGTGATAAATGATTCTCTCATTCATTCAGTTTTGTTGACTAAGTTAGAAGAGGTTATTTTTGGGATGAACAAAGGTAAATCTTCATGCCCAGATGGCTTCCCAATTGAATTTGTTTTGGAGTTTTGGGATTTTATTCATTTAGATCTATTGGAGGTTGTTAAGGAATCTCTTTATAGAAAGTAGATGCTTCATGCCTTGAATTCTACCTTCTTGGTTCTCATTCCCAAAAAGGAAGGTACTGATAAACTTGAATCTTTCCAACGTATTACACTTTATAATGTAGTGTATAAGATTATTACTAAAGTGATTACGGAGAGGCTCAAAACTTGTCTTCATGTGGTGATCTCTGAGGAGCAAGGGGGTATTATGGTTGGTAAACAAATTCTGGATGGGATTGTGGTGGCGTCTGAGATGATTCACTCTATGGCCACTTCAAAGGATAGATCTATATTTATTAAATTGGATATGGACAAGGCTTACGATAGAGTCAAATGGAGCTTTCTTCAAAAAATTCTCCTAGCCTTTGGTTTTAGTCCAGAATGGGTGAGTCAGACTATGAGTTGTGTTACTTCTTCTTTCTCGGTTATTGTGAATGGAGAACCTTCAGATTCTATTGGGGACTCTAGAGGCCTTCGCCAAGGGGATCCTCTTCCCCCTTATCTATTTATTATTTTGGCGGAAGGTCTAGGCCATTTTCTAAAGTTTAGAGTTTTTGCTCGGGCTTGATTCATGGGTGACAATGAGGCAATGGTTTGCCTCAACTCTCACATCTTCATTTTGTGTATGACACTTCTCTTATGGGTCTGGCTCATATTTGGGAAGCTAAATCTTTTAGGCATGCCTTGGATTTCTACCTTGCAACTTCAGGTCAGAAAATTAATGAGCTCAAATCCTCTATTTTCTTCTTTAATACTCCTTAGGTCATTCAGAGACATATTGTTGGCATTCTTTGGTTTCAGATTGGGTCTGTTCCTCATGTTTATTTGGGTATTCCTCTTACTGTTAGTAGACAAATCCAGGGCCTCTGGTAGATCATGCTTGATAAGTTGCAATAGAATGTTAATCATTGGACTCGCTGTCGGTTATCTATTGCTGCATGCTTGACTCTTTTAGTCATTCAAGCTCTTCCTATATACAGGGGTTTTGTTCAACCTTCTCCCATGTATTTTCTTCTGGAATTTGATGCCCTCTCTCATCAATTTGTTTGGAGTGGTAATTTTTCAACTACTAAATGGAGCCTTGTTAAATGGGAAATAGTATGCAGACCTAAGAAAGAGGGAGGCCTTGGTTTACATTTTTTTATCTTAAATGAGCAAGCTCTTGCTACTAATTTATATTGGCATTGGTGTACTTCCCAGAATTAGATTTGGGTCTGTATTCTCACCCATAAGTATCTTCCTTATGCTAATGTGTTTGATATCCCCCACTTTCTTTTGGTAGGAAGAGGTTCGATGATCTGGAATACTTTGAAGTTGGGAGCTCAGTTAGTAAAGAATGGACTCTTCTGGATCTGTCCTTCGGGATCTCAAGCTCTTTTTTGGTTGGATTCTTGGGATGGTTATCCTTCTATCATTTCCACTCATCCCCACCTTCATCCCCTTTGTGATTCCTTTACTAATGTTGGCTAGGACATTGTTGATCATTATAAGATTGCACATAATTTTGGGTTAGCAGGTAGTTTTTGCTAGAAACATCCTTCAGAATGGCCTCCAAGAGGATATGAGGAAGATAGGCAAGAGTTGGCTCATATTCTTGAGTCTCGAGAGTGCACTACCTTGACTAGAAATGTTGTTTTGGCTTAGGAAAGCAATGATTTATTTGGGAAGTTTTTTGTTTCTTTTGGTTATGTTGAGCTGGCACAGTAGACCTTTGGGGACATTCGGGCTCCTTGGTGGAAATAGGTTTGGTACAAGTTCTCATGGCCCAAGTGTAATTTCATCATGTACGTAGTGGTCCAAAACCAGTGTCTTACTTGGGATAATTTATGCAAGCATGGTTTTCAAAACCCCGCGATGTGTGTGTTGTGTCGTAATAGTGAAGAAAGTTTTTCCCATCTCTTTTTCCATTGTTCCTTCAGAAGACATATTTGGGACATTTGGTGGGAAGTTTAGAACCAAGCTTGTTGGCATGTATCTTCTTTGGCTGAGTTTTTTTGTTTGATGGGGTAAGGCCCCTATCAAAACTTCTTTTCTTCAAGTGGCTTGGACTCTTGGCCCTTATTTTATTATTTGACATATCTGGTTGGAGAGGAATCATCGGATCTTTCAATATGTGACGTTGGGGGGTCACCACCTGTGGTGGAAGATTCTCCATTCTTTAGGAGAAACTATTTTGGAAAAATGTAATCTAACAGAGGCTATGGATCCTAGTGATGTTATTTTCTATAGTCGTCTCCATATTCCTCCTCCACAATGACTTATCATGAGAAATATATGTAGAAACCATGTTTGGAAGATAAATAGGGTGGGGAGCTAGAGTCTTCCTCTGCAGGGCATTCTGAAAATCAATACGGACAGGTCTTCTCGGGGAAACCCAGGTCCTGCAGGTATTGGGGGAGTTGGGAGGGATAGCTTGGGAATTTTCCAGTTCATGTTCTCTATTTATAAAGCTCATCATACTAATAACTTGATGTAGGCTATGACTGTTTTGTATGTTGTGGAGTGGGCTTCTGCTATTGGATGGAGCGGGCTTATTTGTGAATCTAATTTGTAGGTGGTTGTGCATTTGTTGACTCGGTAGCACTTGGAGGATGTTAGTTGGCAGCTACTTTTGGTTGTTAACCAAATTCTTAATTTATGTGCTTCTTTGAACTTTGTTACTTTCCATCATATCCCTAGGGAGTGGAATGGAGTTGTAGACTATTTGGCCAAATGGGCTTCTAATCAAATGCAAAATTGGAATATTGTGGATATGGGGCAATTACCTATGGACTTGTCCCAATAGTTAGATCATTTAGTGGATCTTGATAGGGTTAGTTGATGCCTGATCTTTGTATTTATTCTTTCTTAAATAAATTTTAACCCCTCTTTTATTTCAAAAGATACAAATCTAATACAAAAATTAAAATGCCTCCAATCTTTCTCTATTTTTTGTGTAGTAATTTTGATGAAATAAAATTCAAATCTTACTTTATTGAACCTTCTAGATGTTATGAAAAAACTAAAAAATCCACTAGGATTATCAAAATGCTACAAACACCTAGATTTTACAAAATCTTTGCATAGAAACCCCCAAATATTCATAATTTTCCCTCAATTTTTTCTAATTCTCAAGTTCATGTGGAAATGTAAGAGAAAAGCATACCAATGAGAAGAGACAGCCACATTAGCCTAAAATAATGCAAGTGTAAATTGCATCATGGAAGGTTTCAAAACCTTGCACCCTCTCACACTAATACTCACTTTATTAATCTTAAGAAAGCTTAGATAGAAGTGCAGGAAAAACCTATGAATATGAAGATAAACAACCAACTAGAAAAAAAATTTAAAACATACGCTAACAATATGGTATTGGAAAGACTCGAGATTGGGATCAAAAGTTTACAATTTATCACACATAAAGAACAAAGTGTATCTTTCACCACTTGCCCACCAAATAGGAAAGACCCCACATTTATCGTAGGTCATTTGAATCATACTAGAATAATGATACATAATCCAAGTAGTGGTAGGCATTGAATATCTCAACATCATTCAAAATACAAACTTTAATAACTCAAAATAAATAATTACTAATGTTAAAAGGAGTCCACAATGCTCACTCGGTCCAAGTTCATATCCTTGGTCAAATAAATATTGATGTCACATAGTAGAGAGAAATGTGAAAACACCACCCTAGAACCTACTTATAGTACCATAGAAAGTCATGGGTGCAAGAGCACCTAGTACCAAAGGTACACCAGGAGGTCAAAGGTCATGCCATGAATAATTCTATTAATATTCGGGTCTATGTTTGTCCTTAAAGTCATTATGATGTAATTCAAGGCATAATAAGTCCTTGTGGAAGATAATGTAATTCATTTGTAACCAGTTGTTCAACTAGGTACTCGTAAGGTCAATATTGGTCAATAGGGTCAAAGTATGCAAAAGTGCCCAAGGAAGGGTAAATTGAATGTAATATATCATATTTGGTCCATCTTGAAGTGTTAAAAGTGTCCATGTAAGGGTTAGAGCCATTTATGTCAAAAATGCAAAAATTGACAAAAAGTTGCAAAGTGCAAAATTGCAGAAAGTTGCAAAATTGATGTAAAAGGTTTCCATACGGTCCTAAGGGGGTAGTTAATCATTTATAGGGGAAAATATCTTATATATTTCATGTAATGGTCGAATTTTAGTCATGGCGACAAGTTTGGAGGAAGGTATTGCAAGGAAAGCACCTTTTAACCTTTGATTGCCACCCAATTTGCAGGTTGTTGGTTGGCAGTCATGGAGTTTGGATGCAAATGAGGAAGTAAATCTCCATGTAAGGATGGCTGGAAGATCATGGAAGGAAGGTTCTTCAATGTAAGATTTCTGAAAAGTATTGGGTTAAAGATCTATTGAATGTAAGAATAGATTTTGTTCAATAAACTTAATTGTCTCAAAATATTAATCATGTTTCCTTCTGTTTCAATGAATGTTTCTATTGGTAATTGGATTTAAAGGACGCCACAATAGATTTGGAGTTGTTTCCAGATGAATTAACTTTTAATCAAAACAAGTTTGAGCACCAGTCATGGCTTATGATGAAAGATTGAATGGATTTACTAAAAATTGTTTATAAACCCTCAATTATAGAGGTGTGTGCAAGGGTTTGATCATATCTCAAATTCTAACTGTAAAAAAAAATCTCAATCTTAGTTATCATGAAAGTAGATTGAAGGGGCTTTCAGATGGATTTGGTTTCATATCATATAAGTTTGTATTTTGGGAGATATTTGATGCCCTAGGTGGACTGTACATGCATTTTCCTTCCTTCTTATTTTTATGACAGTCAAATACAATCTCGGTAAAAGGGCATAACTTATAATTTCAGCGTTGGATCTTTATGCAAATTGGTATGTTGTTGTTAACCAAGTTGTGCACATTCTCACTGAAGAGATTTGTCTAATGTTGTCTGGTGTGAAAGTTATTAGTAACATAATACTGAGCTAGAAAATAGGCAGTGTGGACAGGAAACAAGAGAGTTTGATGGATATGGGGTAAAGGACTAATTGGTATGTTGTTGTTAACCAAGTTGTGCACATTCTCACTGAAGAGATTTGTCTAATGTTGTCTGGTGTGAAAGTTATTAGTAACATAATACTGAGCTAGAAAATAGGCAGTGTGGACAGGAAACAAGAGAGTTTGATGGATATGGGGTAAAGGACTAATTGGTGGATTCTTACAATATGAAAGGAAATTGGTAAGTTATTGTGAATGCGGATTGGTGAAGGACATTTTGTGGGGTATGGTGAAGTGACTCGCATGAAGTACTCCTTCAATTTGAAATGAAAGGTAATGAAAGAGGTAAGTTTGCTGACTGATAAGTTATTGTGGATAGTGCATTCAAATAATGATTGCTAAAGATATTGTGGTTTTGTTACCAAGGCCTAATAGACCTTGAGGCTTGATTTTGTAACATGGATCAATAGGGGAATGTGAGCCTTGAAATTTTCTATAGTGAGTTATTGATTTAATGCTTTAAGATGCTTGGGACTTTAGAACAAAGGAAATGATGATGATTATGTTGAAATGTTTTGTGAACAAATTGTGATTCTTGGGGACTTATTCTTGTTAGATGCTTCATTCAGAGGATAAAAGAGTTTGATTGAGTATTGGGTCAGAAAGATCCTTCATGACTGGTTGTCTTGTAGGATGCTCTGCATCAGCTATATACAACAAGAAAATAAAAATATTAAAATCTTGTAAATAGTGAATGTCACAACATGAAAACTATAACTAAACATCTCAACTAGAATTTAGAAACTTGAAATTTCATAAAAGAAGTTCTTAGTTTATCAATTAACAAAGGATAAAAACCCAGAATAAAATATTGAATATTAATATGTACTTCATCTAAGGAATTAAAAATATTGAATAAATAGAATCAGACGTCAATGTCAAGCTAAATCGCATAGTGTTTTATTTCACTAACTACCATAAGGCTCTATACATACAACCAAATTCTTAAAAAGTAGGGGCATTAATACACCACAAGAAATGCAAAGGGAATAAGAGTAGTGATACAAGGAAGGTCAGATTGTTGTGGTATTCCGAAATAATAGACCTTAAAATTAACCCATAAAACCTACACAACTAAATGATTCTTGAGAGTGAATTTTAATTCAAGATCAAACTTGAAAACATATAAAATTTAAAAATCCCCATAAATATTACAAATCTGAGTGCAAACTAACCAAATTTTCCTAGAAGTGGATCACTTTTAAGTGTTGCTCAACCATTAGAGGAATGCCTTGTTAGTTATGGCTATAGTTCCCCCATGTCCCTCCTCCTCTTGCAGATGCTTACTTCCTCATAGAATATGATGAGATCATTGTGTGTTTTCAATTGGTTGCCATTCTAGTTGTTCAGAGTCTTCTCCTCTGCTAGCACAACAGATCATGGACTTCAAGAGGCGTCATGACTTGTTCAAATTTGCCTCACCCTTTCACCTTCCAAGAGTGGAACTCCTAGGTGGCCCTTTGGCGGTGCTTCTAGTTGGTTTGTCTCCAATAAATTTCCTCAAAAATCACAAAAGAGATTAAATTATAATTTTTAAGTTGTAGATAGTTGAATTTGGCCACAAAATTTAATCAGCATTTTGTATAATTGATTAGTGTAAATTACTAGATTTTAGAACTCTCCAATATCTTTAATTTTGAGGTGAAAAAAAGAGAGTAATTCCATATATATTACCCTTTATTCATAGTTTTTTCTTACTCTCATAATTTTACTTGGAATTCCCACACTTATTTACTGCTTCACCACAAATTTTCCTTACCCACATGATTTTACTTTAAAATATCTATAATGCCATCTCATATATTCAATTCAATATTACATCAGGCACATATTCAATTCAAAAATATCTACAATATCATCCCACATATTCAATTCAATTAGATATTATATGAACCACATATTCAATTCAACATCATCCCTCACTTATCTGGCCATGTCTGTCTATCTAGCATCAATAATTCAAATTTTACTAAAAAGAGACTTAGTTTTTCTTTTTTAACTATCCTTGATAAGATTTAGATTTTTATGATTAGATAGGCGCTGACTACTTATATACCATTTCACTACAGATTTTCCTATTCATGTATTTTTACTTTAAAATATCTACAATGTCATCTATCAGTTTAAAAATATCTACAATACCATCCCACATATTCAATTCAATATTATATCAATGTCAATGTACCCTTGATCTATTGATGAAGTTGAACAGACTTCAAATAAAAATAAATATTATATCAACCTTTAGATTTTTAATGCCATCCAATGACTATTGTATTCAATATTAATATTATATATACATAGACTACAAATTTTCATTGAAACCTTTGTGGATCACACACCAATTGAGCAGAAATTCAGTGAATGCTTTGTTGATACTAGTTTGTCATGGATTCAATCAGTGCTGCATCATTATCCTACTCCCTAGCTGCAGGAGTTCTCTTGCTGATAATCATCATTTTCCTGAAGAAGAAGAAGAGTTTATCATTACCATTACCACCAGGCCCTTCATTGGAAACCTCCTTCAGGTTGGGGATAAACCTCATCAATCTCTTTTCTACCTTGCACAGAAATATGGGCCTCTTATGACCATCAAATTGGGCATGCAGACAACACTGGTGGTTTCATCTCCATCCATGGCAAGAGAAATATTAAAGAACAATGACCAGAGCTTCTCAAGCAGGACAACCAATACAGTTATAAGGGTATTTTCCTACCAAGGCACAAGTCTATTATGGAGTCCTTATGGCCCTCAATGGCGTTTGCTTAGAAAGATCTGCAACACAGAGATTTTTAGTGCAAAAAGGCTGGATGCTCTGCAACATTTGAGAAGAGATGAGGTATTTAGGACTATTGATTGGATCGTGGACGATTGTAAACAGGGGAATAGTGTGAAGATTGGGAAAAGAGCATTTATGATTTCTCTTAGCATTATGGGTAAGACTGTTTGTGGCAAAAATCTGCTTGAGTCAGGCTCTGCACAAGCTACAGAATTTAAGAGCATGGTAAGAGAAGTCCTCGAGTTGGGAGGGGTCCCAAACTTATCTGACTTTTTCCCTTTTCTGGGCAGGTTTGATGTTCAGGGGCTGACTGTCAAATCTAACAGTTTGGCCAAGCGTTTTGATGGAATGTTCAACAGAGTCATTGAGGAGCGATTAGCACAGAGGGCTGCTATTGGCAATGAAGTGAAGGATTTTCTGGATGTAATGTTGAACTTGAGAGAAGATGGTGCACAACTCACTTTGGACAGCATGAAAGCAATCCTGATGGTAAGCCTTGTTCCTTTGATTAATTTGGCATGAATAGAAAATAGATGGGGAGAGGAGATATTTTCCTGGGGTAGTAAGTAAAGTTTCTTAATTTTGGAGAAATTCTATTGTCAAGCTGTTTGAGTTGGAGTAGTAATAGGATAGTTGACTTCTGAGAAGATCTAATGTTTCATCTCTGTGAGTATCAGCTAGATGCAATGAGTGCTAAGTGTACCAGTCGTTTTCGTGATAGATGAGTTCTGGTAAACCACTACTCAGTAAACATGGGTCAACGAATTTGACTAAAAAACTACATAATTGAATCCTGTTAGTATTACTTAGATACAAATGGTAAATATACTGTTTATTCTTGTGAAAGATAAATTCTTGTAAATCACTACTCATAAAATATTGATCAATAAATTTGACTAAAAATATATACAATTGAACCTTAATAACAAAGTGAAGGAATATGAGTTCCATATATATATATATATACTCACTCACTCACTCATACGGACTAATTGTTTTCAACTTTCCCACTTACCCAAAACATTTTTTAAGCTTCTAAATCATAGTAGCTATGTGCAAGCTAAGTAAGATCTTTCTTGTTTGGTTTGTTCATATTAATAACACTGCCCAAATTGTTGTATGTGCAGGACATCTTTATTGCAGGAATCGACACAACTTCAGCAACAATTGAATGGGCAATGACAGAGCTTCTGATAAAACCAGCTTTAATGAGAAAAGCCCAAGAAGAGCTGGATGATGTTGTGGGTGTGGAGAGAAGACTGGAGGAGGCAGATATAGACAATCTTCAATATCTGAGAGTAGCAGTGAAACAAGTGTTTCGATTACACCCTCCAGTCCCAATGATGATTAGAAAAGCAGATGTGTCTTGTGAGATTAATGGGTTTCTTATTCCAGAGAATACCCAAGTGCTTGTGAATTTATGGGCCATGGGGAGAAATCCTAGCGTGTGGAAAGATCCCTTAAATTTTAATCCAGATAGGTTTTTGGAATCCGACATTGATTACAAAGGCCAGGATTTTGAATTGATACCATTTGGAGCAGGAAGAAGGATATGCATTGGGCTTCCACTGGCACACAAACAGGTTCATCTGGTGGTGGGGTCATTGCTGCAAGCGTTCAATTGGTCCATTCCTATGGACGATGAAGCAGGCATTGATATGTCTGAGAGATTTGGCTTGACTCTACAAAAAGATGTGCCACTGATTGCTATTCCTACCCTAAGGGATGGTGTTCTAAGTAAGTTATAATGTTTTACAAATAAGGAGCAGTCCATAGTTGAGTAGTATTGTATAGTTGGTATAAATGTAGGAGCGGAGATCTAATGGTTGAGTCTGTTCTTATAGTTAAGATAGTATTTGATGATTTAATGTTCAATATTTTAATAATATTGTATCAATAATTGTGACTTTAAAGTTTTAATGGTTTCATAATTAAATGAAATGTGTCTCTTAGTTCTAAAAAGCAATTCATGTGATGACACATTATTGCGCAAATAAAACATGACTTAGTGCACATGTATGGCCTTGAAACCTTAGTTATATGTAGGGACTTGCCAATTAAGTTGCTATAAAAAAATTGGGAGTGATTTGAAATTTCCACGTAAGATTTTGAGAAGTGCAAAGTTATGGTGCTCAACTACTATGTCCACTCCCTAGTGGTTCTAAGAATTAATTTTACAATATATTTATATTAATATATTGTTAATATAATTAGTTCACATGTACATCGACAAATATTAAATGTTTGTCAACAAAAATCCTAACATGAACATATGAGAACTAATGAATACCATATAAAAATTTTATAAATATATTTATTAACAAGTGAATAAATACATTTTTGCTTCATATACAAAATCATAAATGTATACTATAAGTGTTTTGCTTATAATATATAAGATTAATTTTACAATATATTTATATTATATATTGTTAATATAATTAGTTCACATGTACATCGACAAATATTAAATGTTTGTCAACAAAAGTCCTAACATGAACATATGAGAACTAATGAATACCATATAAAAAAATTATAAATATATTTATTAACAATTGAATAAATACTTTTTTGCTTCATATACAAAATCATAAATGTATACTATAAGTGTTTTGCTTATAATATATAAGGTGTTCATGTATACAAGAAAATAAGGTGCTCATGTATACAAGTATATAAAAGTTTTATCATCATTAAAAGTTGAATATAAATTGTATTTTTAAAAATAATGTGTTACTTTTTGTAACAATAAATGATAGTTGTGTGATCAAATACAATAATAGAAAGGAAACTTTTTCACAAATGAAATGTCACAAGTACAATCATTTTCAACTTTTACAAAGAAATACATTCAGACAATGAATTGTGAATTAAAATATGATTTTATTGAAAAATGAAGAGTATTTCTAATATGAGACTTGTCTATGACCATAAATCCGCAATAGAAACCTATTATGTAATCTAGTTTCTTCTCACACAATCTCACACAATCAAATCCAAAAGCAACTAGATTGCATTCACATGAATTATAGAAACTTAATGATTGTAAGAAGCACATTAGCTAAAAATAGAAAAAATATAGTTACTACAAGATTTGAAGTTCAAAACTTCAGCCAAATTGAGATCCATTTCCAATTCTATCTTCTAGATCAAAGATTTAGATGGAGATCTCCTAATTGAAATGACAAAATCCATCTTGAGGTTGTTTGTTTCTTCTCAAATCTCTGTGTTGCCCTTCAAGTGGATGATAGCAGTGAAATAGAGGAACTTAGGGGCCTATTAGATATTATACCTCCCCTTGTTTCAATCAAGATAATGCAAATTTACTAAAACTATTTTAATTGGAAGAAGTAAGGATAGTATTTTTCTCCATGCCTCATGAAAAGGCATCCGACCTTGATGGATTAACAGCCTTGTTCTTTCAAAAATGTTGGGATTTTTTTGGGTTTAGAGATCTGGTCAGCTTTGGAAGAGGAAAAAAAATATAAATAAATAAATGGCAACATACTCAAGTAGCTCAATACAATTTTTTTTAGCCCTTATTCCCAAAAAGGAAGCCCTGATACCTTTACAAATTTCAGACCAATCTCCCTGTGCAACACAATATACAAGATTTTTTCTAAACCTATTTTAGTTAGATTAGCAAAGATGATTCCCAAAATGATATCAGAAGAACAAGGAGAATTTGTTCTAGGAAAGGAGACTTTGGAGGGTGCCTTAATTGCACATGAGTTCCTCCACTCCATCAAATAGCATAATATGAAAAGCATAATTATAAAACTAGATATGCACAAGGCTTATGATAGAGTAAGCTAGCAGGTCTTAGAACAAGAACTCATCAAATTTGGGTTTTGTAACAAATGGAGTAAGTGGATCATCTTGTGTGTTTCAAGAGTTAAGTTCTTCGTTCTAATTAATGGTCATGTGGTTTCTTCTCTCTCTCCCAAGGTATTCGGAAAGGAGACCCACTTTCATCATATATATTCATCATCTTGGTTGAAGCTCTAAGTAGATCTATTTCAGCTAAACATAGTCTCTATTTGTGGAAGGGAATCAACATCCATACTCAGAAGTGGAAATTACACACTATTTTTGCTTATGACACAATCCTTTTGGGGTAACAACAATACAAGAAGCACAAACAATCAAACAAGTTTTGGATATATATTGTGATGTAATGGGTCAAAAAGTCAATGCAACCAAATCTGAAATATTCTTCCACAATTGTTGCCTATGCATCTCTCAAAGACTTTATGAAATTATTGATTTCAAGTAGGAAACACTTCCAAGTAAATATCCTGGCATCCCACTCTTCATGGAGAAAAATGAAAAATCTTTTTGAGGCAACATTTCAGACTTCATTCAAACAAAATTTCCTCATGGAAAAATTCTTGGCTTTCACTAGCTGGAAGAGTCCTCATGATCAAAATTGTCATGGCTACCATCCTGAATTATAGCATGTAAATTCTCCCTATTGCCAAGGGTGTGTTGGCTGACATTAAATACAAACTCAAGAAATTTATTTGGAAAGGAAAAAAAAAGACCCTAAAGAAAAAATTCATCTCATTTCTTGAGACAAAGCATGTTTACCAAAATTAGCTGGTGTATCTAGTATACACAATTTGGAAAGAAGAAATTTGGCCTTAGGGGAAACGCTGGATGGAAAATGCTTGCCAACCATAACTCAAAATTGGTTGAGAGATTGAGATCAAAATATTTGGACTAATGAACCAGAAAGATTCTTTAGTCTTAAATCCTCCATCTAGTTCTTAGATGTGGAATTTGATGATAAGTTGCAAGCAAATGTTCATTCTCTTCCTAACTTGTGTTATTCATAACAAGAGGAAAGCCCTAGTTTAGGAGGATTCTTGGAAGGGATTTTGTCATCTCCAAAATGGATTCGTTAAAAAAAAAAAAGCTCTCCTTAAAGAAATATGGGATGTCAATGTGAGTGATTATTTCTACATAAAGGTTGATGATGGACTAAAATCTGCGCATTGGATATATCTCTCCTCAATTCCCATTTCTGTAAACCAAAGAAACGTCCTCCAAATAGAACTCAAAAAGAGATTCTTGCATGACAACGATACCATGGATTACCTCATTTGGTCCCCTTCCCCATCGGGAAAGGATTTATTCAAGCAAGGATACAATCTCATAGAGGATCCTAGAGAGGCTACAAAGAAGAGATGTTATTCTTTCTACTGGTATGATGCTATCCTCATCTAGAACATCTGGTAGGAGAGAAACAAATGCATCTTCAAGAATCAGAAAAATAATCTAGAGGGGGTCCTCATGAAAATTGAGAAAGCAATATTAGAACTAGCAAATGCCTACACTATTAAACACAAAAGACTTGACACATGTTTCATTTAGGTGGGTGATCAAATCTTATAAGGATGGAAATTCATATCCCTTCCAATCAAAGTGAGTTTTCTAAACAACACTCCTAAAAATATCAACAGAAAAGAAATAAAATGGAAACCCCTTGACAGTAACTTTGTCAAACTAAAATTCGATGCCCAGGCATCAAAAGATAACCCCAGTATCTCAAGTGTGGGTTGCATTCTTAGAGATTCCAATGGATTGGTCATAGTAGCATTGGCTTCAGAAACATTCAATGATACAAACATGGATGAAGCAAGGGCTTTGGTAGTGGGTCTTAATTTACTAGTGAAGGCTAAAGTGAAACACCTGATAATAGAAGAAGACTCAGATATTGTAATAGCATTGAGAAGTAAGGAAACTCCAAACTAGAAAATTCATTACATATTACAAGAATCATGGGAGTGTCTACTACTATTTGACTACTATCACCTTCTCCACTACTTCAGAGAAGCTAATAGGGTTGCATATATGTTGGCAAATAGCGGCTGCTCACTAGAAATATTATAACAATCTTGAAATCATGAAAAAACCATGTATTTCCTCCTTGATCATAGAAGACATTACTATCAACTAACTTTTTCTTGTTTTTTTGCTCACACGTTTTTCCTTCATTACTATTTGAGGCAACCTTCTATTGGCTACTTGGTTGGATAACTATTCTTTTCATATATAGGCTCAAGGTTGTTTACATTTTTTTGCCCATTTCAAATCTCACTTCCCCCTACGTTGGTAATCAACTCACATTTTATATCACTTGGCTCTCATTTACATCCTAATGATGGATCACAAAGTGTGATATGAAACATTCATGAAAACTTCAGAAGCTATATCAAACAATTTAAATTATTGATTGTGGTCAACTTCTTGACTGGGTTTTACTTTCTCCTTTCTCTATTTAGGGGGTCATGTTCTTTGTAATACACACCTCTTAGTTTGCTTTTCAGTTTTGAGATGCCGAACTCTTTTAGGCCCTTTTTATGTATGTGTGGCCTATTTCAGATGGTTTAGATGATATTTATGTATTACATTTCAGTATGTTATTGATCCATTGTTATCATGTTGTATCTTTTGTGTATACGTGATTTATGGTTACTTTATGATGCTTATGTATATGTTAGGATTTCATTTCGATTATGGTTTTCTAACAATACTGACCCTATATTTATATGCACATGGATCATTGTATGTTTTACGTTACTGTTTGATGTGCTTGGTATGGTATGGGACAAAGTCATAGTTACTTGCTTCGGCGAGATCCACACGATAACCTAGTCTCAACCATTGTTTGCCATATTATATATGCATGTATGTTCATCTTTGTGATGACAGGTTTGCAGGTACCAGGCTACGTCTTCCCTGAATTGGCAGAAGTGAGCGTGCCCTATCGCAATAATCTCAATGGTAAGAGAGGGGAGATAGTTTTCAGGTCCAAATCCTATCCTAAACCTAATTGTCCTAATTATTGGACAAGTATCCGTTTGAATACCCTTAGTGAATTTGTCTAGTTGACGTGAATTCATAGACCTTAGTCTTCTGTGTGTTTGAGTTGTTTTTGTTGATTGCAGTTAATGCATTGGTATTTGTGTGATTTATCATGTTATTTATTTAATTAAATATTATTGTAATTAATTATTAAATATAGGGTATTTAATTAATTAAAAAATAAATTAAATACCTATGTTCAATTGAAAGGTTAATTAAAGTGCAATTATTGAATATTAATATTTAATTGAAAATTGGAGTAAATATGCTTTATTAAATAATTAAATATTAAGTTGCATGGATTATTGTGATTTAAAATATTTAATTTATTTAATTTAATATTTTAATTAATTACATGTGCATGATTTGGTTGAAAAAGTATTTTCAAACTCAAAGATTTCAACTTGATTTTAGGATTCAAAGTTGAGTTGTGGAATTAAAAGATATTTTAATTAATTAATTGTTATTTTCTTTCAATTTTGGAGTGGAGTCCTTTTAGGAGTTAACTAGTGTGTTGTCATGAGGGTTTGCATGTTTAAGGGAAATCAAATTCCTTTAGGAGGGAATTGGGGTTTCATTTGGATATAACAGGTTTTGGAGATTTTTGGGAGAGTTTGGTGTGTGCTTGGCTTTTGGGAGAGTTTGAGGATTCTTGTGGTTGCATCTTGGATTGGAGATTTGTGTGTTTTTCGTGGTTTGCATGTGCTTAGATCTTCGTGGTTCCCAGATTTATGGTTGATTCGTGCTTGGAGGTTTTCAGGTTTTCTATCATCTTCAAAGGCATAATCTCAATTTTCTTGCTTTGGATTTGTGGTAGGTTTTTTGATCCCTAAAATGGTTTCAATTTTGCAATTCTGAGGTTTTCGGTGTTTGATTGGATGCATGTCAATTCTTTATAGCTTAAAGGTGTTATTTGAGTTTCTGTATTTTTGGGTATTTAGAAAACCCTTTAGATTTGTTGTTTTCATTATTTGTTGTTACTTGGCATAGCACGGTTATGCTATCCAAATTTTGTAGTAAAATACCTCCTATAACTCCTAGAAAATGAAAAATCAAACTGGACTATAGTTTAACTATATAGTGGTTGAAAAATAAATTTGAACGGTGGAAAGAAATCAATTTTTAGTAAAAAATCAATTTGGAAAAAAAAATATAGCTCTTTGGATTTTACGCCATTAAAAAAAATAAAATTATACAATGGGTTAAAACCCAGAAAAGACAAAATAAATATACATTGTTTAAATTCTGTTTTTGGAAATAAACAATTTCAAAAAAAATATATATATATGATTCCGTTTTTAAAACAAAGTGCATTATTTTAAGTATTAAAGAATTTTTAATATATATAT
>MU223304.1:4224961-4275705 GCA_018584345.1 Thuja plicata
CCCCCCCCCCCCCAAAAAAAAAAACAATATTAAGTTTTATTTTGTTTATTAAAAATTATTTTAATGATTCAGTTTTTATTTATAATTTAATTTTTCATTTTAGTTAAATTTTTATGTATTATTTTTTTTTAATTAGTTTATTATTAATATTTAAATTAGTTTATTATTAATATATTTAAATTAGTTTATTATTAATATTTACATTAGTTTATTATTAATATTTAAATTAGTTTATGGTTAATTTTAAATTAGTTTTAAAGAGTTTTCTTTTAATTAATTTAAGGTTAATTTCTAAATTAGTTTTGAATTAATTTTTAGTTAGTTTTAAATTAGTTAATTTGTGGAATGAAAAGTTTAAAAAGGGGAAATTAATATTATTATTAATTTATAAGCCAAGGGGGATTTATTTTGTCACTGTTATTAATTGACTATTGTTAAACAACAAATTCTATGGTGTAATTGGTTATTAGAGATATTATTGGACGATTACTATTGACACTTATGTTGCACCTAGAAATTTTATAATTATAACTGAAATTTGGTAATTATTCTGTAGATGTATTTATATGTTGATTTTATAAATAGATCTATAGGAAATGTTAACGTTTACCAATGTGGAATATTTAATTATTTCTGGATAGTAATTTTAATGGATAAATGAATTTGCATGATTAGGGATTATAAATTTGTTTGTCTTACGTTAACACTGAAATTGTTTTTAATGTATTCTGATTATGAATTGATTATACCATGATGTGTTTTGGGTGCGTGATTAAATGAATTTTATGTTATCATGTCTTCGGGTATCTGTTGGGTTAGATGACCCTTAGGACATAAATCTAGAGGTTTTGGGGTTGTACTTTCTGCAAGGTATCTTATGTGATGTCAGTTTGTGTTTATATGATGATGCCATAGTCCTGATTTCTTAGACCCAACCTGATCAGTTATGATGTGTTGTTTGGTCTTATGAGGATACTGTGGATTATTGTATGGTTATTGAGAACCTATGTGCTTCTGAGTGGCCAGGATGCGATTTGATTTATTATATATCTTTATGATACTCTTTTGTGAACCTAGGGTAGGTTACCTAGTTGTATAGTAGGAGGTAGCTTGCAATAAGTGTCAGAGCCCACAAGTGGCTGCTAGGATCACTTATTGTAAGTGGTGCTAACAAGTGATAACATAATAAATTAATTAGGATGCCCTAGTATAAACTAATAAGATAATGCCTCACCCATGGTTCATCGCTAGTATAGGCTAATATGGAGGATGAGATGATGCTTTCCGCCTTGAGGGGTGTGGGTACAACATCGTTAGTGATCTTGTCTATTTGAAAGGTCATTGATGCCGTGTATGGTCACTTGAGTGTCAGAATCCATTGAAGGATTGCTAGGACAAAACTCAAGGGTTAGACATACATGATGACACCTTCCTATATACAACTTAGGTTATCCTATGTGTGTCAGTACCTCTGGTATTGTTTAGTGTTCCTTATTATGGTTTAGAGTGCTTCTAGGATCTTCCTATGCATTTGAGTATGAGGTCATGTATACCTTGTTTGCATTCTTGTTGTATACCCCATGTGATGGGCCTGTTACTATCTCCTCAGCACGGTGGGAGTGGACCTTTGGTTCCACGCGGTCGGGTGGTAGTGATTTTTATTACCATTGAGATTCTGACGGATTCTTCTTCATGCTCGGATTTTCCTTGTTGCAGTTTCATCTTCCTAGTCTTTTGGAGACTTGTTCAGTTACTTGGGTTGTGTGTTGTACCATATGTAGATATTGGTTATCATCCCTTGGAGGATGCATTGTATTGTTTATTATGTATTATTACATACCCTGTGACTTGAACAATGGATGTTGATTAGGTAGTATACCTTTGGTATCAGATGCATATGTAATCTTTTATTATGAGATGTATGTAATTGGTTTCAAATTATGTAACATTTATGTTAGTTGTTTATATTTTTTATTCGTAGATGATTATGCTTAAGTAATTCTACGTCAAGGAACCCTCGAGAAATGTTATCTATGTTATGTCGTACTTATGTGTATGTCATGTTTCATTGTATTGCTTCCACATTGTTATCATTATTGGTTGTAAACATTTTTTTAAAAAATTATTCCATAAACTTAGTGTCATGTTTAGGTTTAGTTCTCCTGGGTTCCCTGGCAGGGAATTACACTTGATGTTAGAGCCCACGTTTCTACACTAGGAGCTCTAGGAAATATGTATGCCCATTAGTTGTCTTTTTAATTTAAAACTTGAAACAAACATAGACATAAAAATCTGATGTATTTAAAACCATCGCTTTATGATTATTTGATTTCTTTTGATGTTATTGGTTTGATGTTGGTTCTAAGTTGTGGTTTGGTTCTCTGGTTGATTCAAGAACTATGCATGAAACTAGAGCTACTAGGGGTCGTGGCAGAGGCCAAAGTGGTGGTTGTGGAAGGGGTAGGGATAACAATCCTTCCATGAGTGTCAGTCAGGACAGTTCTCATCAGCATAGCAGAGATGAATAGAGGGATGAGCGTCAGGCTGGTTCAGAAGATCCAGGCATTAGGCAGTTGTTGCAGGCATTACTGAACCGTATTCCAGCGTAGGGTAGAGTGGAGAGGGAGAGATCTAGGAGCCCTCCAAGGAGGACTATTACAGTGGATCCTGAGGTTGTGGTAGCGAACCACATGAGGGATCTCATGAGAGTTCCACCTACTTCCTTTGATGGGAAGGGAACAGGGTTTGAAGTTGAGACTTGGCTTATCGCATTAGAGAGGATTTTTGCTATGCATCCCTTTAGTAGCAATACTAAAGCTAGGTATGCAGTAATGCAACTCTCCAATTTTGTAGCGATATGGTGGAAGATAAAGGAAGAGAAGTTAGGTCTCCATATGAATACAATGACATAGGAGTTATTCCTTGAGCACTTTTGAGAGCGCTTCCTATCTGAATAGTGGAGACAACAGAGGGCTGATGAGTTCCACAATTTGAGGCAGTTAACCCTATCAGTGGTTGAGTATGAGCGTCGATTCTTCGAGCTCAAACAATATGTTGGGTATAGTCAGGATTCGACACTTATGATTCAGCACTTTGTTAGGGGAATGAATGAACGCATCGTTGGGGAGGTTAGACTCTTTGAGCCTACATCCCTCAGGGAGGCGGTCATCAAAGCTACCCTTGCAGAGGAGTACTTATCATTGGGCCATGGTGGTCATTCAGGAGGACAGTCTAGAGTACCCACTTTTGTTGTCAGAGGTAATCATTCTCAAGGAGCTGGGAATTCGAGAGGTCTTTCTACCGTTCCAAATGGTAATCAAATTCAGCAGCAAGGAGGAAACAATCCTTTTTCTTTTAGTGGTCCTCGGAATAGGAACTTTCATGACATTCAGCGAAGCAAGCGCAATCGACCAGTTCAGCCAGCACAGAGTGTGTAATAGGATGTCAGTAGGGGTAGGGTTCAACAGTCTAATGCGCCTTCGGTTAGAGGAGGTGGTAGTACCGGAGCTTGCTTTTCCTATAAATTAATATTATTAATATATAAATTAGTTTATTATTAATATTTAAATTAGTTTATGGTTAATTTTAAATTAGTTTTAAAGAGTTTTCTTTTAATTAATTTTAAGGTTAATTTCTAAATTAGTTTTGAATTAATTTTTAGTTAGTTTTAAATTAGTTAATTTGTGGAATGAGAAGTTTAAAAAGGGGAAATTAATATTATTATTAATTTATAAGTCAAGGGGGATTTATTTTGTGACTGTTATTAATTGACTATTATTAAACAACAAATTATATGGTCTAATTGGTTATTAGAGATATTATTGGACGATTAATATTGACGCTTATGTTGCACCTAGGAATTTTATAATTTTATAATTATAACTGAAATTTGGTAATTATTCCGTAGATGTATTTATATGCTGATTTTATAAATAGATCTATAGGAAATGTTAACGTTTACCAATGTGGAATATTTAATTATTTCTAGATAGTAATTTTAATGGATAAATGAATTTGCATGATTAGGGATTATAAATTTGTTTGTCTTATGTGATGTCAGTTTGTGTTTATATGATGATGCCATAGTCCTGATTTCTTAGACCCAACCTGATCAGTTATGATGTTTTGTTTGGTCTTATGAGGATACTGTGGATTATTGTATGGTTATTGAGAACCTATGTGCTTCTGAGTGGGCATGATGTTATTTGATTTATTATATATCTTTATGATACTCTTTTGTGAATCTAGGGTAGGTTACCTAGTTGTATAGTAGGAGGTGGCTTGCAATAAGTGTTGGAGCCCACAAGTGGCTGCTAGGATCGCTTATTGTAAGTGGTGGTAAAAAGTGATAACATAATAAATTAATTAGGATGCTCTAGTATAAACTAATAAGATAATGCCTCACCCATGCTTGAGCGCTAGTATAGGCTAAGATGGAGGATGAGATTATACTTGCCGCCTTGATGGGTGTGGGTACAACATCATTAGTGATCTTGTCTGTTTGAAAGGTCATTGATGTCATGTATGGTCACTTGAGTGCCGAAATCCATTGAGGGATTCCTAGGACAAAACTCAAGGCTTAGACGTACATGATGACACCTTCCTATATACAGCTTAGGTTATCCTACTAGTGTCAGTACCTCTGGTTTTGTTTAGTGTTCTTTGTTATGGTTTAGAGTGCTTCTAGGATCTTCCTATGCATTTGAGTATGAGGTCATGTATACCTTGTTTGCATTATTGTTGTATACCCCGTGTGATGGGCATGTTACTATCTCCTCAGTATGGTGGGAGTGGACCTTTGGTTCCACGCGGTCGGGTGGTAGTGATTCTTATTACCATTGAGATTCTGACAGATTCTTCTTCATGCTTGGATGTTCCTTGTTGCAGTTTCATCTTCCTAGTCTTTTGGAGACTTGTTCAATTACTTTGGTTGTGTATTGTACCATATGTAGATATTGGTTATCATCCTTTGGAGGATGCATTATAATGTTTATTATGTATTATTACATACCATGCAACTTGTGCAGTGGATGTTGATTAGGTAGTATACCTTTGGTATTAGATGTATTTGTAATCTTTGATTATGAGATGTATGTAATTAGTTTCAGATTATGTAACCTTTATGTTAGTTCTTTATATTTTATATTCGTAGATTATTATGCTTAAGTAATTCTATGTCAAGGAACCCTTGAGAAATGTTATCTATGTTATGTTGTACTTATGTGTATGTCATGCACTTCATTGTATTGCTTCCGCATTGTTATCATTATTGGTTGTAAACATTTTTTAAAAAAAAGTATTCCATAAACTTAGTGTCATGTTTAGGTTTAGTTCTCCTCGGTTCCCTGGCGGGGAATTACATTCTTTATCTTTGCTAAGATTTTTTTTCATGCTCCTTTCCTGGCTCCCCTTGTTTGTCCTCCCCATGCTATCGCCTTTGACCCCTTCCAATATTCCTTCACATGTGTCTGACTTAAATATGTTTTCTTTGGCCTTTCAGACCGGATAGTACTTGTTCTTTTATTATGGTTTTGAGAAACAAGATTCTTTTACAGTGGCCCATGTCCACATCTTGATTGTCTCCTACAATTCTTTGGTATTGGGTTGAGTTAGTTGAGTGTTTTTGTTGGTGCAGTTCAGTCATTCATTAGCAAGTTGATGCCAGATTTTAGGCTTTATTATTCCATCATCTCAGTTAGATTAGTACAACTTTTTTCTCACTGAGCAACTTGTGATCTATGTTCACATGTCATTTGTTTGCCTCTATTAATGGTCTCATGTGTAACTTGTTTCTATTAAAGATCAATTTCATTTTACATTTATCTATGCCACATCTGTGACTACTCTCCCACTATTCTACTTTCATTTCAAGTGCCCTACTATTTTGTGTATTCTCTCTGATATCGAATTAATATGGCTCTATGTTTTAGTGTGAATTGCATGTGTTTGAGTGAGACTCTTCTTCAAATATGTTAGTGTCTCTTTCAATCAAAGGATGAAGATGTTTTAGAATATATCACACGGATCCTTCAATACAATGCTAGTGGTGGAGACACCCACTTTCATAAAAGTCAAATTTATATATTTTTCTTCACTCCCTTATTGCAGACAGTTGCATTTCCCGATTGGATATGCATGGTGGGAAGAAAGCTAATCTCCAAGTAGCATTGTCCAATAACTACTCAAAAATTTGGAGGAACTGATATTGGTGTGATTTCAGACCCTTCAGGAGAATGTTTTGACCTTACTGTGGAGGGTAAGGCTGAGAAAATGAAACATGCATGAACCCTCTTCAAGTCGTGTTTAATATACGATGAAATTGTTTTAATGAATATGTTCTTTGAAAACAATGAGGACCTCTTTTCTAAGGCTCATAAGAGAATGACTCGAGACTACTTCTTTAGCCTTTCAACAATGGAGAACAAATTCAATCCAAGGCTTCCATTGAAGTTCACTGAGAAATGATCTCAACTCTTGGTTAGTTTGATGCTTCTCACTCTCTTTTCCAATCTAGTTCCTATGTTTCCTCAATGGTCGAGCTCAGTTCCCATATTTTGTGCAGCCCTTCCATATTAGTTTGTTGTTAATCTCTATTGTTGCTAAAAGTGTTGAGCCTTGCTCCCATTTTTTTCACAATCCTTTCTTCTCAGCATGTCGTTTATACATTTCTCTATTATTGTGTATTTCCCTTATCTAATATAATTCATGATTAATGTGTTTTACTTGGGATAAAATATATATATTGAAAAATCACTTATATTAAGAAATTGTCTAAACTATAATTATAAGAAGAAAGATTATATGTCACTTGCCACCTCAAGTTTAGATATTTTTAAGTCCCTTTTTCCTTAAATAATATATCTAAATATTTAACATTTAGAAAGACTTTCTCAATTAATAGTCAATAAGTTTAGCAATTGTCTTTTACAAAGCACACCATATTTTATAACATAATTAAGAAGTTAAAATTATTTTATATCAGTAAAAGTAACAAGTATGTCATCTTTTGTGCCAACTACCATGATGATTATGGTTTCCGAAGGGCTTTCCCTGCCAGGTAGTATTTTGAATCCTAAGACTCCACCATTTCTACAATCCTCTCTGGGGATGGCTTCGGGGAGTGTTAGGGCTACTAAGTGCGCTGGCCTTGGCTCTTCTTCCCTATGGTTGGTTGTAGATGGTCCTCTTCTTGTTGGTGTTGGTGGGGTTCCCCCTTTTCTATGTTGTTGGTGGAAAGAGCTATGCTCAGGCTGTTAAATCTACTCCTTGAAAGGTGAAATATTGTCCCATTGTCTCTGCCAAGACCTCCCCTTTGGTGGTTTGTGGTCTGAAAGTGGTGGATAATGTGGATTTCTACCAGTAATGTGGGTTGGTTTATATATTTTATAGTTCTTTACCCTCCCATCTAGATATGCATTGTTGGGTCTCAGAGTCTTGGAAACCAGTTGTCTCTAGTAACATCGAGCTCTTTCCTAGTGCAAAAGGTTTTTTTATTACTATTTTTACTTCTGAGGAGGAACGAGATTTGATACTAAGAAAACTATGGTTGTGGGGGAATCTCTCTCTCTCTCAACAAAACCCTAGAGTATACCTTTAACCCTCTTACTTAAACACTTAGCATGTGTCCAGTGTGGATTCGTCTCCCAAATATTCCCCTTCCTTTTTGGGAGAATTCTTTCTTTGAGACCATAAGAAACTCTATTGGCCATTTTTTTAAAAGCTGAATGAGGCTACTATTAGGATTAGTAGACAGAAATGTAACAGTTGCATGCAAATACAACCAATAATGCAAAGGAATAAAGCACACAGAAGTAGAACAAGAAGTCAGATTTAACGTGGCTCACCCAATCTTGGGCTATGTCCACCAAACAGAGGATCTAATATTATTTTCCAGTAATTTCAACTGATTACAACCAGTGATCCCTTGCAGCTCCATACTGTTGCAAATGCTACAATACGTCTTCACTCTAACAAGCCATAACCCTAACATTTTTTGTCTTATACAAAAGCCCTAACCCTAAAACTTTCTTGAGGGGTCAACCTAGGGAAATGCTTCATGTGTAAACCTAGGGAAATGGTTGATGAGTCAACCCAAAAAATGTTTGACGAGTTAACCAAAAATTGCAGAAAAGTGTCTAGTACTTGCCTAATCAGTCACCACAAACCAACAAAGGAAAGGAAAAATTATTGCATAATAGAATCCCACTCATTAGAGGAAGAATAAGAAGAAGAAGGAAACTATTCAAATGATTAAGTGTTATTTTTGGCCATCAAGGATGAAGACCTTATAAAATCTGAAGGATAGAATGCTACTTTGCATGTTATAGAATAATCCAGATCATGGATCATTGATTCTGGCTACTCAAATCGCATGACAAGAGACAAAAAGGTTTTTGTACATTTGGAGAACTATGAAGGAGGATCATTCTCATTTTCTAGCAAAGGTTCAACACCCATTTGTGGTAAGAGAACTATTTCTATTGATAATAAGCATAAAGCTACTAATGTTTAATATGTGAAAGGATTAAGGAAAAGTCTTTTGAGAGTCAGTTAGCTATGTAACAAAGGTTTTCAAGTCAATTTTATTGGACTAAAATGTGAAGGAATGTGTTTGGGATTCTTGTTGCAGAAGGAATAAGAAATGACAATGTTTAATATCTCGAGAAGAACAATAAGGAGAAAGTTTCTCTTTGGCATTAAAAAATGAATGTTGGTTGTGGCACAAAATTTTGAGACACATTAACTTTGACAATCTAATAAAGATTAGTTATTCTAATGTTATGTGAGACATCCCAAGAGTTACTTGACATGCTAATACAATGTGTGGAGAATGTCAAATTGGAAAGAAAACCATAAACATATTCAAGAAGAAATAGTATTCAACCACAAGGCCTTAGGAGTTGATACACACTGATCTATGTGGACCCCCAAGAAAAAGATTTCTTAATGGTGAAAGGAAATCCATGTTTCTTATTGACTATAACACTAGAATGACATGGGTAACATTCTTGAGAGAGAAAGTTGAAGCTCTAAATACATTTAAAATATTCAAAAGATTGGGTAATTATCAAATAGATACAAGGATTAAGAGTTTGAGGTCTGATAAAGGAGGATAATTCACATTGTATGAATTTAATAGCTTTTATTAGAGATATGGTATTAGAAGGAAATTGTCTAGAACAAGAAATCCACATAAAAATGGAGTAGTTGAAAGGAATAAATTGACTATTATCTCTTATATCGGATTGATTAGTCACCACAAACCAACAATCTCCCACTTGGAGACTAGTCAAGTTCCACACTAAACAATCTCCCACTTGGAAATTGATCCTGTAGAAATACTGCAACCCATGTAGCTCCCACTGGAAAGAAACACCTTAGAATTTGTTGTTCTATTTTATTTTTTTAGTCATGAAGACCAACCAAAGGTAAAGAGGAGTTCAGCCTCTCTATTGTCACTACCTTTGTAAACATATCTGGTAGATTCTCATCTGTACGTATCCTTTTCAGCCTTAACTATCCATCATCCAATACCAACCAAATGAAGTAATACCTCAATTGTATGTGTTTTTTCTTTGAATGCGAGGTAGAATTCTTTGCAAGATGAATGGAACTTTGGCTATCTATAAACAAATAATTACTAACGTATATTTTTTCCAATTCTTCCATGAAAGACTGTAGCCATATCATCTCCTTTCTTGCCTCTATTGCACCTACATACTCTGACTCTGTCCTGGATAGAGAAACCACCTTTTGGAACCTGGAGATCCAACTCACCATTGTCCCACCAACAATAAAAACATATCATATTTTACTCCGCCTGGCATCAATATCTCCTACCAAATCTGAGTCAACATATCCTTGTAAATCAATACTAGAGCCCCCAAAACATAAACATTTGTTGGATGTACCTCTCGAGTATCTAAGAATCCATTTTACCACATTAACATGTATATTTCCCGATTCTTCCTTGAAAGATTGCACCCATATCATCTCCCTACTTGCCTCTATTACAGGTACATACTCTTCCTTTGTGGTTGATAGAGCAACCACCTTTTCTAACCTGGAGATCCAACTCATTGTTGTCCCACCAACAGTAAAAACATATCATGTTTTACTCTACCTAATATCAATGTCTTCTGCCAAATCTGAGTCAACATCTCCTTGTAAATCAGTATTAGAGCCCCCAAAACATAAACATTTGTTGGATGTACCTCTCAAGTATCTAAGAATCCATTTTACGACATTCCAATGCTCAACTCCAGGATGACTCATATACCTACTAACAAATCATATAACATGTGCAATATCAGGTCTGATACATACCATGGCATACATTAAACTACCTACAACTGAAGAATAGGGTACCTCAGACATTTTTTCCTCCTCCTCTTGTATCTTTGGACACATCTCCTTAGTCAATTTCAAATGACTAGGCAAAGGTGTGCTGACAGCTTTTGCGTTCTCCATGGAGAATCTCTGTAACAACTTTTTAACATAATTAGCTTGAGATAGAGTCAATTTTTTTTTATGCCTATCTCAGAAAATTTTCATACCAAGGATTTTTTTTGTTGCCCCCAAATCCTTCATAGAAAATAATTTTGCTAACTATTTTTTTCAAATCTCTTATGTGATCCATGTTAGACCTAGATACAAGCATGTCATCAACATATAAACATAAAATCATGTAGCTATCATTATCCAACCTCTTAAAATAAAAAAAATGGTCAAAATTACACCTGTTGAAGCCGTGCTCATCCATAAAACTATCAAATTTTAAATACCATTGCTGAGGTGCTTGTTTCAATCCATATAAACTCTTCTTTAATCTGCACACTAACTTCTCTTTACCTATGACCTCAAATCCTTAGGGTTGTGCCATATATTTATCCTCATCCAAATCACCAAATGGAGAAAGGCAGTTTTCACATCTAGTTGTTCCAAATGCAAATCTTGAGCATCCACAATACTTAAAAAAGTACGAATAGAAGTCATTTTTACAACTGGAGAAAATATCTCATCAAAATCAATACCCTTTTTCTGTGTAAATCCCTTTATAGCTAACCTGGATTTAAATATTTTCTTACCTCCATCCTCCTCTTTCAGTCTATAAACCCATTTGTTTTGTAAAGCCTTTTTGCCTGCAGGAAACTTGCATAATTCCCAAGTCTGATTTTTCAACAAGGAGTCCATTTATGTTGGATTAATCTATGGAAAGGTAAGTGCTGAGAGGGGAGCGGTGAATTAGTACTTATAAAACTTTTAATCATATAATTTTGACCATTTACCGAGTTGAATACGTTGCATAAAAATTTGAAAAGCATATAAAGTAAATCAATAAACCATGACACATAACACCATGATTTTTGGTCACACAGAAATCCTTTGTTAGAGGAAAAAACTGCGGTGGGGATGGCACCCACAATCCTTCAGTTCTGCAGAATAAAGGTTGCTTGGCTAGAGCTAAAATGTTAGCTACTTCTAATAGCTTACCCTATTAGGATTATTATACTTAGTCAAGAGTACAATATGCTTATTCAGTCTACCTTGTTAAAGGATTTTACAATCTCTCATCTAATAGATGTACTCGGTTAGAGAATTTACAAAATAAGACTTGTTACAATCTACCCACTGAATGGGATTTCTACTCTACTAAACTATTACAAAAATGTCTACAGGTATGCTCAACCATAATGTTGTTCAGAACTTTATGCTCTGCAAGTGCATTACCTCTTTCTACACTTGGTAACTTATCTTCTCTGCACCCTATATCTTATGCATTCTTTCTTTAGCTCTCTGTCGCTATAACTGATTCTTTCTCTGCAATTTTCACACTCTCTTCTTCACTCTCTCTGCTCTTCTTCTTTCTTTTCTCTCTATTCTTATATATATCTTCATCTTTATGTTCTATGCATTGATATGATATTAAGGCAGTTAAACCTAATTCAGATCCTTCTCCTTATGTGGTAGAGGTGAGGCGGTGCAGGGATGATTAAATTCCCAATGCATTTATTTAATTTTAATATCATTGGTTGAATTGCCTCGTGATCATGTGCAATCATTGGTTATGCAATCCCAATGTTCAACCTAACATTTACCTCAAAAACTGTAAAATCTTTCTCGCTCGGTGTCCAGGTTCAACACTTCAAATTTGAATTGTTATGTTGGTCCTGGTATACTTGGTAATATGTTATGATCTTTCTTGGTAACATAACTTCTTCTCAATGAATAACTCTCCTTGACGACATGGTATCTCGATGACTCAGTGAGTAGTCCTTGGTGTCTGACTTCGCTCGATTACCAACCTTGCTCAGTAACTGACCTTTGCTTAACTCAGTGCTTGTTGTTTTTTGGTGCTTGATATCATTGATACTCTTCTTTACTGACTATCTTCCTTAGTGTATTCCTTCACTTTACGTACTAGCTTCATTGACTATTATAAGTTTGACAAAACTAATGACAACAAACTATCATATAGGAGTATCAATCTCCCCCTTTGGCATTAGTTGGCATTTTGACAGAAACTTCAAAGTCATCAAAATTTGTACAACTCTTGTACATTAGAATAATGTGTAACTCCCCCTATACACATTCTTATATCTCCCTTATGCATACTATATTATTCTTATAGTTCCCCCTGTATATAACTCGTATTATCCCCCTTTATATAACCTTGTATATTATCCCCCTTTTTCTACAAATATGCCAAAAAATCAAAATTGCTAAATGATCAGTAGGATATGATGACATTAATTTTCCATTAGTATACAAACAAACACTTTCAATATGCATACACTGAAAGACAAGACAAGAGCATACCAAAGATCAGATAGAAAGAGATCATCGAAGATGACTAAGTGCAAAGAGAACTAACGACACATCTTTGTGTGTAAATAGAAAATGCAAAGTTAGAAGGATAAAGACGAACCCGATATGCAGGATGCAGTGTAGACCGAGAGACAGTTAAAGAGAAAAGTGATAGAACAAAACCTAATGACAGTCAACTAATTTCAAAGCATAACCGACAGTCAAAAATTGAGAGTCAGTTGCAGCCCGCAAAAAGTGGATTTGACTTCCACGTCAGATAAAACATTCTTAATCTATTTATAGCATCAAGGTACAAGTTGTAAACCTAATCTTAGAGTTAACATTGTTTTTCGTGAAACTTAATGAATTCAATCCATCTTATAAATAGATGATGCAATCATTCATTATACGAGGATGTGAAGAGAGAGGAGAACATGAATAAATCCAACGAGCACATCTATGGATTAGATTGAAAGTTTCAAGAACTAGAACAGCAAAAGGTGAATTTGGTTATCAGAACTAAGAACAGAGGCTACCAAGAATCAGAGGTATTATTCAATCACAATTAGGTGATAATATTATTCATGTAAACTTAAATGGATCTGTATCAGCAATAGGAGATTGCATTTACCAGTTCAAATTGTAATTTGCTATCATTCTAACAAGTGGAGCAAAGTGTAAAAATCATTTCAAGGAAGGTGGATTTAACAGTCCAACTAAAAATCTCTTAACTGAGTGCACACTTAATAGTGTAGCTAAAGGTCTTAACCTAGTCTAATTTAACAGGTCTCCACAGATACTCTTAATCAGGTGGATCATCAGAATTGATCAAATTGTAAGCCTTAATCGACCCCTTCCAATCTACAGATAGTGAAGATTTTGTGGGTGTCATCCCCATGACAGATTTTACTTCCTAACAGGAGTTTTCTGCGATATCATATCTTGTGTTAGGTTTCAATTACTTTCATGAATGTTTCTATGAATGTTCACATGTATGTTAAGTTAATGAATTGATATAACTCACATCAAGATAGTATAGATCAGATTGATTGAATGTACAATTGATTACGCAAAGGTTAATTGATAAAAGGATACAAAAGTTTTAGAGGTATTGATTCACCCCTCCCCTCTCAGTACATACTTCCCATTAATCCCAACGATTGGTATTAGAGCTAAGTCTCTTCTTGGAAAGCTTAAAGGCTTAAGAGAAAAGATCATACAATGGAGAAGTACAGACTTGATAAGAACATTGAGAATAAGAAGCTAGAAATTTAGATGTTCTATGAACAGTATAAAGAAGCTAGAATCAATATGAGATAGCTGTTAGATGAAAGAAAGAATATGGCATCTCACTGTAATGAGATAGATTATCGTGAGGAAGAGATATCAGATTTATTTGAGTCTTCAGGATCAACTACAAGCAAAGCATCAGATACATCAAATGAAAACATCACAAGCCTAACTGAAATCAATCCACATCTGGATGGACAAGTTAAATCTCTGCAAATTGGTCTAGAGACACAGATGGTAAGGATGATTGATGTCATGAAGAATTCTAGAAAAGTTGAGCAAGAAATAACACTAGCTATTGATGATAGAAGAAAGATTACAGAAAAGATACAAGAAAAGGAGTCTGAAATACAAAGACTTACAGAGCATCACCATGAGATTACAAATTAGATTATTCTTATGAGTCAAGAGGAGAACAGAATAAATGTTGAACTCGTTGAAAGAATAGAAGCTATCGGTGAGCTGAGGGATGAGATTGAAAATTTGAAACATGAAATAAGAATTCAGCAGCAACATAATGAAATTAACAAGAAAGCAATAAAAGAATGGATGATTTTCTTGAAGGACAACGAAGAGTCCACAACAATACCAGTCTAGGTTTTATTGAGAATGGAGAATCATCAAATCAAACTGATCCAAAGAATGTCTATACAAATCCAAAACCAAGAAAGTTGACATGCAATCACTGTGGAAAGCAAGGCCAAACATCAAATGTATGCAGAGGCAAAATGAAAGGTATTCCTAAATCTACATCTTCATCCATAGGATTTTGTTATAAATGTAACAAGAAAGGACATAAATCATATGAATGTAAGTTTGAGATGAAACAACCAAAGAAGGAAACCTACATGAACAAATACTATCCTACATGCCAAATGAATGGGCACACAACTCTTGAATGATGGAAAAAGAAAAGGCAAGCATGGAAGCCTAAAGGTCAAGCAACTCCCTATCAACCGAAGAGAGTCAGTAACCAGTATGTATGGGATTAAAACACTTGGAAAAGTTGTATAGCATGTGGAAGATTTGGTCACATTTTTGCAAACTGTATGAGACAGTGGACTAGAAAGTCTAGAGGTTGGACTAACCCCAGAATGGCATGCTTACACTATCATAAAGTTGGTCATCTCAAGAAGGACTGTAGAGACCAAATGACAGAGACTAGTACATATCCCAATGGAAATACCATTGAAGACATCCGGAGAGCAAGAGACAAAATTTGGAGAAGAGCTTCAAACAATGACACTAGACCAAGCAATGCAAATGGTGACACCCCATCCAATGGATCTGGTGACATCACCACCCCCACCTAAGTAGAACAAGTAAGTATGGAATGCATTACACTAATGTATTATTTTACATCAATTCCATAATATGTTGATAAAATGCAAAATTAGCGTATGTAAAGATGTATCATGGTATTACTTGTTAAAATATGTGATAACTATGCTATCGGGTATATATACCGAAACCCGTCAGTATACACTCAAAGATAAGACTGCCTACACTTACCAAGAAGCGTTGGTTAACATAAGAAAGAAAATTCGCTAAGTATAACTGAGCTTCATCGGTAATCAAGTAAAGTGAACAAGTTGTCTGCAACACGAAAACCTGTCAGTAAAAGTGAAGAGTTGAATAACCGCGCTGAAATGTCATGTTGTCACCGAAGGAAAGTGAAGTCTTAACCGATGAACTCTGTCTTCACACACCGAGGAGTTGGTAAGAATTAATGACATGCATTTTAGGTCAAAAAGTTATAAAAGGGAAATGAAACAACTCATTGTTCACCACGAACAGAGCAGAGCGACCAAGACAATTTTTGAGAAGAAAGCGACTGAATCACAGAGCACTCCAAAGCAGATCAGAAATATTTGCAAGTATAAAAAATAAGTTCTATAGAACTGAAAAATTTATTTTGCGTATTTCACAGAAAGCCCTAAATTTGAAAAATGGCATAAAACTTCAAGAACTGTGAAATCCAAGAACTCCAAGAAGGATGAGTTCAAACTCATCAAAGAATTTGGCATGTGAGGAACCAAACTACAAGATTCACCCTAAGGTTGCCTCACAAACCGATGATGCTGGAGCATTCTCATGAATACCAGCTAGGGTTTTCTTATGGAAGACGTACGCTCCTTCATCCACTGTAAGATTGTAGAAATTAGAGATTTGGAGGTTGAACAAACTTATAAGAAGCTATGCAAAGAAGATGGCACATTAAAGGATGAACATAAACACATTCAGGTTAAAGAGCTCACCAATTCCCTAATGTTCCTGAAGGTCTTCAAAATTGAGTGGATTTGGTTAGTACTAATCCAAATGCATAATCACAATCTATGGCTTGATGAACCGAAGGTGATAACCCGAGATGTTATCCATGTTGTCACTAGTTACCGTATAACTGAAAAGGTGAAATCACTAAAGCACCCACCCAAGGCTGAGACTGAGAAGATCACAGGAGCCAAATGGGATGGCAGAGGATTGAAATTTTCCACCATAACTAATGATGAGATGAAATTCGGTGCATGCATTCTAGGCTACAAATTCTTCCAAGCCAACAGGTTGAACAGAATAGCATCCAGTGCAGTGGACACAGTGCATAAGATTGTGAAGAAAGGAACACAGTTGGACTTATCCGAACTACTACTGAATCAATTAAAAGATATTTTAAAGACTATCAAGAATGCGAAGTCAAACACATGTAATTTTGGCTCACTCATAATGTGTATTTTCTTCTACTTTAAAGAAACATTCCCATCGGTAGGAGATGTGAAATGGGATAGCATAAAACTAGTCACCATGTAGATTAGTGAACATATAGCCTCACTGGGAGAAAATTTTGAAATAGTCATGGATGAATACTTTAATGTATTCAAAGACCGAATGCAAAAGAGGGTAAGGATCCCTGAGAAACTCATTGAGAAGTTTAAGGATGAAATATGTTTCATGGTTGATACAGAAAATACTTATATCAAGCATTTTGTACCAAGGACAACATGGCTTCAACCATTAGAATATGAGATAAACATTGATCTTGCATCTAAGGCAATTGATGCCTTGTTAAATGAACCACTAGATAAGAAACAACCCAAGTTTGGAACATATGAGGAGGCCAAAACAAGAATAAAATCTGGCCTGGTTGTTAAGAAAATTGTCAGGAAAAAGGACAAGATGGTGAAGAACCTCAAGAAGATACTGTCGACAATAGAGGAAGAAACCGAACAAGAGGAGGAAACTGGAAAAGGAGGAAGAAACTGAAGAACAACTACCTATAGGTGAAGCTGAAGAAAAGGATGACTCTGAGGCTATAGAGTCAAATTCACCACCTCCTCCACCAACAAAAAAGCCAAGAACAACAACTGCTTCTAGAAAAAGGAGCCAAACATCTAAGGATTCAACTTCTTCACCTTTGAAGAAAGGAAGAGTAAGAACCTACAAAAGGAAAGCGGCCACACTGAAAAGAGGGGCAAACAAAAGAATAAGGAAACTTATTAGAACCCATGAGGACATTGAAGACACTGAGAAAGATGAAACTGAAGAGGCAGAAAATGTAAAGGTAAAAGCTCTAGAATCTATTGATGACCTTTGTAAATCTATTGCAAATTCAGGATCTATTACAGATTCTAAGATTAAAAGATGGCTGAAACTAGATCCAGAAGATCAGAACAAAGTGGAAGATGCCATCATAGAAAAAATGTATAAATTCAAATATGTACCAATACAATTTGAAGGTAGTATGGTACCAAGGAAACTCTTGGACAGACTATATGCAAGATGGTCATTTGCATTGAAGAATGAGAAGGAATTAAGAGAAAGGGTGCTTGTTACTCTCATGCCTTCTGAATTAAAGAAGGAAGAAGTAGATGAGATGATGGAGAAACACAAAAAGGAGTTCTCACCCAAGTTGAGAGCCTATAAATTTCTTGAAGGAAATCTTATAGATCTTGAACAGGATAGCCATAAGAAATGGTGTAAGATTATAAATAAACCCACTGAGGAAGAAAGTCCCGAGAAATACCTACAAAAAAAAGATGTTGATAAAGCAACTCAAGAACATATCTTAATAAAAGATACAGAATATGATACATCCATTGAGTTAGACAAGGAAGAAGATGACACAACCGACAACAAAATCATGGGTGTTGTAGATGAGTCATGGCTAGACACCACAAATGACAACATTGTGGATAACAATATCATTGACATTACCAATGATCTAGCAGAAGGAATAAATAAAGATGAAGATGTCAATGTAACAAAGGAAACAACTGATGAGCAAGAAATAACAGTTGACGCTACACAGGTGAACATTCCAAGAAATATGCAAACATTGATACAGGCTATCAATATTATGCAGGAAAAAGACAAGTCACCTGAAAAAGATACTCCTGAGGATGTAGGGGAAGAGGAAACAAAAGACAATATTGATGATCAAAAGGACATCAGGGAAACTCAAATAGTAACCGATACTGATAAGGTTATAGGAGGATATTCAAAATAAGCAAATGCAGACACAACAAAGAAGAATGCAGAAACAATGAGTGATGAAGCTAAGGACATCGATGAAGGAGATAAACCTAAAGATGGAACTCCTAAGGAAACTAACAAAGGTGCTACCGACAATGTGAAGGTGAATGTGGAGATGGCTACAGACACCTGACAAGATGAAACCGAAACAAAGAAGCAAAAAGAAGCACAACAAGTAACTTCATCAAGCACAACTAAGAAAGTTGAGAAATTGGTAATGGTTTTACATTCTAGTGCTACACAAAAGAAGAAGAAGAAGAAATCAAAGAACAATAAGTTGGAAATCACCTTGGATGAAATTATTGAAATACCAAAATGTAAACCAACTACACTTGATTTTGAGGCATTACAAGAATACGGTGAAATATGCCAAAGAAAGGCATTAGAGGAGAAGCTGAAGAAACAACACCAAGACTCCATGGCACTGGAAACAACATGGGACATATTGCACCAAATTGTACCAGATGTTGATATTGATCAAAACAAGCCAATTCTTGATCAATTAGCCACTCTCAACGAAGCAATAACAACTCAAAATATTGATGCAGAGAAGGAAATTGAAGAAAGAGTTGAGTAGAAGTACCAGCAGAAGCTCATTCAGAACATCAGCCAAGAAGTGGAAGTCAACAAGGTAAAGCTATCAGAATTCATTACTAAATTAGATCCAATTATAATTGAAGCTATATCCTTGATACAACAATTGATCACATTAGAAAAGTTCACTAAAGAGAATAGTGACAACATAGAAAAGTTAGATACTGATCTAGCTAACAGTGCTCAAAGCTTAACCACCAATGGAGACAATGAAATTAAGTTGCACTATGAGAAGATAATAAAAATAAAAAGGTTAAGGAAAGAACTGTGGGAAGCAGAGACACACTTCAGGGAAGAAGTCACCGAGCTCCAAGCTTAATGTCTACCAAGCCTTACACTACTTCAACAACATATAAGTTCAACAAGGCAACTGATAGCAACCCCCGAGATGTATGTAGCAGACAACATCTATGGCATGCACTCCAAGATCACACTCGAGCACATGGCTCTTGAGAACTTAAAGGAACAATGGGAGAAAATGATGGAAGACATGAAGTCTTCACACTCCCACATTTTTCATAAGCTCTAAGGTATAGACCTTTTCCCTTAATATCAAAAAAGGGGGAAAATGATATGAGTACTATAATGTACAAAGGGAATATGATATGTATATGTATATTCATATGGGAAAAATGATATATATTCAAATGGAAAATGATATGTATATATACTTACAAAGGGAAAGCTATCATATGTACATATATATGGGCATATACATAGGGGGAGTCACGAAATGACTAAGGATCATATATGGAGTATATACTTAACATTTTGTTAGTATTTTGAACATATCAGTTTTTTATACTAATGTCAAAGGGGGAGATTGATGACATTAATTTTCCATTAGTATAAAAAAAAAACACTTTTAGTAAGCATGCACCAAAAGATAGGACAAGAACAAATCAAATATCAGATAGAAAGAGATCACCGAAGATGACTAAGTGCAAAGAGAACCAACGACACAACTTTGTGTGTAAACTGAAAATGCAAATTCAGAAGGATAAAGAGGAACTCGACAAAGGAACCAAACATGCAAGTTACAGTGTATACCTAGAGGAAGTTAAAGAGAAAACCAACATATCAAAACTGAAATACAGTCAACTAATTTCAGAGCATAACCAACAGTCAGAAACCAAGAGTCAATTGCAGCCCGCAAAAAGTGGATCTGACTTCCACGTCAGATAAAACATTCTTGATCTATTTATAGCATCCTTATTTGTTTTTAAAACCATATCTTTAGGGACAATAAACATTAATGTAAGTTCTTTAATCAGTCTAAATGATTTAAAACACATAGACTAGGAGATAAAGGTACAAGTTGTAAACCTAATCTTAGAGTTAACATTGTTTTTCGTGAAACTTAATGAAGTCAATCCATCTTATAAATAGATGATGCAATCATTCGTTATATGAGGATGTGAAGAGAGAGGAGAACATGAATAAATTTAATGAGCACGTCTATGGATTAGATTGAAAGTTTCAAGAACCAAAATAACAAAAGGTAAATTTGGTTATCAGAACCATGAACAGAGGCTACCAAGAATCAGAGGTATTATTCAATCACAATTAGGTTATAATCTTATTCATGTAAACTTAAATGGATCTGTATCAGAAATAGGATATTTCATTTACTAGGTCAAATTATAATTTGCTATCATTCTAACAAGTGGAGCAAAGTGTAAAAATCCTTTCAAGGAAGGTGGATTTAACAATCCAACTACAAATGTCTTAACCAAGTGCACACTTAACAGTGTAGCTAAATCTCTTAACTAAGTAGAATTTAACAGGTCTCCACTGATACTCTTAACCGGGTAGATCATCATAAGTGATCAAATTTTAATCCTTAACTGGCCCCTTCCAATTTGCAGATAGTGAATATTTTGTGGGTGCCATCCCCACCACAATTTTTACTTCCTAACAGGAGTTTTCTGCGATTTCATATCTTGTGTTATGTGTCAATTACTTTCATGAATGTTTCTATGAATGTTCACAAGTATGTTAAGTTAATGAATTGATATAAATCACATCAAGATAGTATAGATCATATTGATTGAATTTATAATTGATTACACAAAGGTTAATTGATAAAAGGATATAAAAGTTTTAGAGGTACTGATTGACCCCACCCCTTTCAATACATGCTTCCCATTAATCCCAATAGGATAAACTTACACCATAGTATAAAAATGTGTGTACTTCCTTTGTATATCTGCTAAGGATGACTCTCATGCATCTTTGAGTGTTTGAAGTACTACAATCTGCGTAGCAACATCAGCTTCCATTCCAATGATGGTGTCAAGTGAACTACCATCGGGGGTGTTGACCAAATCCTTGGCCTTCTTCAAATGAATTTGCATGGACTCCATGTGGGGAATCAAAAGTGCTTGTATCTCTAGAAGTTCCATTCTTCTCTTATTCTCCTCTTTTCTTAGTTCATGTTGCACCCTCATCAAGTGTTTTAATCTCAAGTAGTAGACTTGTAAAGAACATGGCTCGGTGGTTACATGTTTTAGCTACTTGGTCATCTTGGTCTCAACAGACTCTTCTTTCTTCTTTATGTCCTTAGTAAAGCTTGAAATAGAATAAAATTTCTGAAATATTGAAAGTATACAAGACAACTTAGTCTCAATCTCAGTAGTCGCCTGAGAAAGTGTTACCTTATCTACTGCAATGTTGTCTAGAACGGACTCAAACATTTTTAGTTCCATCTTCCTTGAAATAAATTTGCACATATATTTAGTAGTGTCCTGATTTGGATTTCGGACTTGTTGCACTAGTCTAGCTACTTGATTAATGATATCTTTGGTTTCATCAACATTTGCATCTGGCACAATTTCCTGTAAAACATCTTTGACATTTTCCAATATATTTGTCTTCAATTTATTTTTTAGTAAATTCTTTTGTATTGCCTTAAGTCTCACTAACTCGACATACTCAGTCATTTCATCATAATCTATAGTAGATAGGTCGACATCATGTATAATGATTGGTTGAATCAGATTGACATGTTTCCTCTTCTTTGACTTCTTCTTCTTCTTCTTCTCTTTCATATTCTTATCTTCCTTGTGTTTACTTGGTTCCTCTAGTTCATCTTTGTCGGGCTCTTGTTGTTTATGTTCAATGGACTCGATTGGGTTAACCAATTCGGTGTTTAGCGCTACTGGTTTCTCGATAGTTGTATCTTTCTTTGTGTTCTTTCCTTTCTCTCTTTCATTTTCCTTCTTTGTTTCCTTTTCAGGTTCGATTATTGTATTATTTGTATCCATAGCAATTGTATCACTATCACCTTTAGTTGTATGATAATCTAGAACTTGTTCCAATACCAGTTGTAGAATAGGATCAGTAGTAGCCTTATCTTTGATATTCATTTGTTCTATATTGGTGTCCTTGGTTGACATGAAATTCTCATCTTGTGATGTCTCATCTCCTAGATCTTTGTCAGTATTATCCTCAATAATAACTTCTTCGGTTTCAATTATCAAATCAATTGGATTGTTCTAACCTTGATCTTCCTTTACAACTTCACCAGTTGTGGTATCTTTTTCTTGTTCTTCTTGAGATTTAATCTCCTTGATGTTGAATATATCTCTCCATTTGGCATCGGTTTCCAACTGTAATTTCTCCAAGTCTCCTATCATAATCCTTAAAGCTCTTTCTTTTACAAGAAATCATTTAGAATGTTGTTTCAATGTTTCTTTAATTTCTTCAACAGATAGCTTTGGTACAGTTAGCACTACAGATCTTTCTCTCATTTGTTTCTCAGCATTCATAGCATATTTCCATCTCACATCTATATTGTTGTATAACTGAATAGGTAAAAACTTGTAAACTCTAAGTGGTGTGTATCTGAATTTATGTAAAGAGTACATGGTTGCATGTTCAATCTTTACCTTTTTATCTTTGCTCTAATTATTGTACTTTACCTGCTACATTCCTTTGAATGCTCCATACTGATTCATTGTGTCTAGTATTTCATCTAGACTTCCTTTTGGTGGAGGTGTGTTTTTCACAACCTTGAACATGCTCACATCTTCATTCTCTATATCACTATCTTGTGGTAGCTTAAATTTTCTCCTTGGTCTTGTATTTGCTTTCTTTCTTCTTACATAGATCTTCTCTTTTGGTTTAGCTAAATTATTCTTTACTTTCAGTGATACTGTAGACCTTGTTGGTGTTCTAGTAGATTTGGGGCTCGGTGAAGGCTTCAACACTTGTGTTTTCTTGCCTTTCACTTAAGAAGGTTCTAACTTATCTTCTTCATTATATCTCTTGGCTTTTTTCTCAAAAGGATTAGCTAACAAAGATTCTATCTATTGAGATGCAATGTCAATTTCTAACTCATATCCCATAGGCTGCAGACATACGCTCCTAGGTTCAACTGCGTTGATAATGCACAAGTTAGTGTCTATCAAAAAATAGATAGAATCATGATATTTCTCAACTAACTGAGGTGGAACTCTGTATTTATGATTCATCCTAGTTTGAAATATAGTGAATTATTCAATCATGATAATGTAAAAATTCTCTCCTAGGATCTGAATATGCTCACTTATTTGATAGATAACTGGTTTATCAACATTCCATTTCACACTTCCAATAAATGGAAAGAAGTTCTCAAAATAAAAGTATATGCATACTAGTAGTGAATTGAACTTCAATGTGTTAGTCTTTTCCTTCCTTATTATTCTCATGTTGTCTTCAAGTTGTTTCAACAATATCTCACATAGATCAATAGATGCATCTTTATTTACAATCTTGTAGGCTAGATCAACAGCTCCACAAGGTACGATGTCCACTCGGGATGAATGAAACACTCAGTAGGACAATATGTTACATGTGAATTTTAACTTGAGGTCTTCAATAGTATAAATCTTCAGACCTCTTCCATCCCATATATCTTTGGTTAACTCAGTCAACTTTTTCTTTTGAATCTACCTTATAGCTTTTGGCTTATCTCCAATCGGGTAACCAATCACAATGTGCAATACATATTTTGTTATCTTCACTGGTTGGTTTAATCACATAAACTAATTGTGTACTCGGTTGAGTACCATTCTTATCCACTCTATTTTGAATACCTTCGGGATATGCAGGGTATGAGTCAAACATTTTGACTCTAGATGAACGTGATCACTTTTTAGCTTCCCATCTACACATAACTTTTGGTAAGATGAATCAATCTCCGCTTCACAAATCTCTTCAATCTTACAATGGACAAACATACAAATGTCCTCGGTCATTAGAAATTTGTCCAAAATGGATGAAAGTGTCCCCATCATGTCTGGTTCAGCTACCTTTGCATAAGATGGCTTTTTCTTCAATTTCACAGGCTCAACATTCTCAACTACAACTGGGTTTTGAGCTTTTGGGGCCATGTCCTCTTGTTAAATACAAACTATTCGAGCTAGGGTTTGCATCTATGACTGGGTTTCACTAACACAACTAGTGAAACACCAAAAATGCCTTGAATAGATTCAACTATGCTCAAAGTGGTTTAGTATTACCTTCACAATCACTCGACTTCACTTGAGGACTAAGCTCTGCAACTCTGTCTGCTCTGCTCTAGAAAATTTTAAGTGAAAAATAATAGATTATGAGGTCTATATAAAGCTTTTTCTATGTTTAGGGTTTTCAACGGTCATAAAGTAGAAATTAATGCTTCATCAACTCACTTTACTGATTACTTTTACCATTTCCTTTTACCGAATGAATATAAAACATAAGCTCAACAATGTATATATATACTAATGCATCTTAGTATGTGCATATGGATCTCTACACCTATATTAGGAACCGATTTAAGATTTAAAGTTTAACTTGCAGTTCCTATTCATACCTCTTAACTGATTCGGTGGATTCGGTTGCACTTGATCCAAAGGATGAGGTGCCCCCAACTATTCCAAAGGATGTTTCATCTTCCATGGTCTTTCTTCTCCATGTTCTATTCATTTGATCTATCATTTCTTTAACATTCACTTCTAGTTTCTCAGATGTCTTTTCCTCGGTAGGAGCTTTGCCTCGGTATCTGCAATATTTTGCAAGATGTCCAAGCCTATGACAATGGAAGCATGCCATGCGAGGGTTTCTCCAAGATTTTATTTTTTTCCTACCATGTAACAACATGCAATTTGTAGCAATATTCACATATCTTCCATAGACTAAACATGATATTCTTGTATTGCAGTGCCATGGTATGGATGTATCCTATCATTTGCTTGGCATATTTTGATAGTTCGATACCCATTTTTCATTTCTCTTCTGTGATCTACATTCTTTTGTTTTGTGACCATGTTTTTTGTAGCTTTTGCAATAGCCATCAAAATTTGGTTGTCTTTTTTTGTTTACAATCTTGAATTTGCATTCAAATGCTCAGTGCTCATACTTGTTACAATTATAATAGTATCCATCAAACTTAGAGATGTATAGCACATTATCTCTTTTACTTCTGCATACATTTGTAGTATGTCCAGGTTTCCCACTGTGGTTTCAACTAGGCTTGTTTGTCTTTGGTGGGGTAGAAGTTCCTTGACTGTCAGCTTGATTAGAGGAATCTCCTTTCTTAGTAGTTTTCTTACTATTGAATCCTATTCTAGTCTTGTTTGTCGGTTGTCTCTGATTTTTAAATTGTGCATCCAATGATTTCAGTGTTTCTTCATTTCTCATTGGTTTCTCTTTCAGACTTCAATTCTTTGGTCAATCTATCAACTTAACATTTCAGTGCTTGATTCTCAAATTGTTTTCTGGCTAACTCTATATTAGCACTCACTAGTTGATCGGTCATATTATGGTGTACTTACATCATCCTCATGATCTCACTATGTTTCTCAGCTATTCTTATTTCAAACTATCTTTTGTATTCTTCAGCTATTCTCAGTGCATTTTTCAGTTTCTCCCTTCGAGCCAAGTATCTCACTCATTCTCAATGCTTGTGTTTCTTGATCTATCTTTTCCAAGTTTAGTTGCTCGGTGAGTTTCTTGTTCTTTTCCATGAGTTCTTCTATGGCTGAATTAGCTTCACCATACAGACTGCCTTCAGATGTTGTTTCGAGAGTATAAAATTTCTCTTTTGTGGATTTCAGTTCGCTACATAACTGCTTTCTTACTTTTAATGATTTTTCCAACTTGCTTTTCAGATCTTCAATCAGTTCTTGTGCACTCTCCAACTAAAACTCAAGACTATAAATCTTCTTGGATTGCTTTTAAATTTCCATGGAACGATCTTTACTCTTAGGATTTTAAACCCTTATCTCAAGAGACTAGCTCTAATACCAATCGTTGGATTAATCTATGGAAAGGTAAGTGTTGAGAGGTGAGGGGCGAATCAGTACTTATAAAACTTTTAACCATATAATGCTGACCATTTATCAAGTTGAATACATTGCATAAAAATTTGAAAAGCATATAAATTAAATCAATAAACCATGATACATAACACCATATTTTTGGTCATGCAGAAATCATTTGTTAGAGGAAAAAACTATGGTGGGGATGGCACCCACAAACCTTCACTTCTGCAAAATAAAGGTTGCTTGGTTTGAGCTACAATATTAGCTAGTTATGGTAGCTTACCATGTTAGGAGTATTATACTCGTTTAAGAGTACAAAAGACTTATTCAGACTACCTTGTTAAAGGATTTTACAATCTCTCATCTAAGAGATGTACTCAGTTAGAATATTTACAAAATAAGACTTGTTACAGTCTACCCACTGAATGGGATTTCTACTCTACTAAACTATTAAAAAAATTTATGCATATATACATCAACCATAATGTTGTTCAAACTATTTATGCTCTCCAAGTGCATTACTTCTTTCTGCATTCGGTAACTTATCTACTCTGCACCCTATATCTTATGCATTCTTTCTTTAGCTCTCTATCACTATAAATACTTCTTTCTTTGCAATGTTCACACTCTCTTCTTCACTCTCTCTGCTCTTCTTCTTTCTCTTCTCTCTATTCTTATATATGTCTTCATCTTTATGTTTTGTACATTTATATGATATTAATGTGGTTAAACCTAATTCAAATCCTTCTCCTTTTGCGGTGGAGGTGAGGCAGTGGAGGGTTGGATACAATCCCAACGCATTTATTTCATTTGAATATCATTGGTTGAATTTCCTCGTAATCATGTGCAATCATTTTTTATGCAATCCCAATGTTCAACCTAACGTTTACCTTGAAAATTGTGAAAGCTTTCTCTCTCAGTGTCCAGGTTCAACGTTTCAAATTTGAATTGTTATGTTGGCCTTGCTATACTTAGTAATATGTTATGGTCTTTCTTGGTGACATAACATCTTCTCGGTGACTAACTCTCCATGATGACTCAGTATCTCAGTGACTCGATGACTAGTCCTTGGTGTTTGAATTTTCTCAGTTACCAACCTTGCTTTAACTGACCTTTTCTTAACTCGATGCTTGTTGTTGTTTAGTGCTCAGTGTCATTGATACTCTGCTTTACCGACTGTCTGCCTTAGTGTATTCTTTCACTTTATCAACTAGCTTCATTGACTATTATGACTTTGACAAAACTAATGACAACAAACTATCATAGAGGGGTATCAATTTCTTCTATCATTCCTTCCTCCCTCTAAACCTTGGTATCTAGATGCATAGCTTCCTTATAACATTCTAGTTCACCAGCATCAATCAATAAAATAGAATACAAAGAGGGAGAAAACCTGTTAGGAGGTCTACTTACCCTTGAAATCATCTACCATTCACTAGATTTTGTGGTATTTGTTGTTGTTCTTTTTGTGGATCATGAGGAACTACTAGAACATCATCTTTAGGAGTATCATCCAACACTACATAATCATTTTCTTTCTTCTCATGTTGTCACAAGTGATCTTTGGTCAACACTTTCTCATTGAATATGACATCCCTGCTTCTCACAATTTTATGATTCTCAAAATCCCAAAGTCTATAGCCTAATTCATTAATTTCATATCCAATAAATATACATTTCTTTTATTTAGCTTCCAGCTTGGTTCTATTTTCAGAGTCTATATGTGCAAATGCATCACAACCAAAGGTTCTAAGAAAAGAATAACTCGCCTTCTTACTTGTCCATGCTTCCTTTGGAATACCACAACCCAAAAGAGTAGAGGGACCTCTATTGTTTAAATAAATAGTAGTGTTTATAGCCTATTTCCACATGTTTAAGGGCAACCCAACATGAAACCTCACAGTCCTTGCATGCTTCATTATTGTCCTATTCATGCCTTCAGCCACTCCAATGTCTTATGGAGTCCTTGGAATTCTTTTTTGCCTACGAATACCATTAGAGGAACAATACTCTTCAAATTATTTTCTGCAGTACTCACCACCATTATCATATCTAAGACATTTTAGTCTTTTACCAGTCTCACTCACAACCAAGCTTTTCCATTTTTTTAAAGTTTCAAATACATCAAATTTCTGCCTGAGGAAATAAATCCATACTATCCTAGTTGGATCATCAATTAATGTAACATGATATAGAGAGCCACCAATGGAAGATACCTGAGTTGGTCCCCATAAATCTGTATGCACAAGCTCTAATTTCTCATCTTTCTTTTCTTTCCCAACCTTCAGAAAACTAACTCTCTTTTTTTTCCATACACACAACTTTCACAAAAATCCATATTGACACATTTCAAACCTAGTAATAATTTCTTTGAATGAATTAATTTCATACCTTTTTCACTCATGTGCCCAAGTCTATTGTGCCATAGTTTTGTTTCAAATTCATAGCAACTATTTCATGTTCTACCTGCTCAACAGCAGCAACTATTTCATGTTCTACCTGCTCAATAGTAGCAACTCTTCCTGAACATTGAATTTTATCTGCAACTATTAAAGTAGAAAGAACAGTATGACCTATACAAATATATAAGGTGCCTACTTTCACACATTTTTCTACTACTAAGGAACCTTTTGAAACCTTCCAATTTTTTTCATTAAAAGTAATTGTGCAACCTTCATCACCTAACTGCCCTGCTGAAATTAAATGCCTAATCAGCCTTGGAACATGTCTTACCTCTTGTAGTATCCAATGATTCTCATTCTGAAACTTAATCTTAATTCTTCCCTTCCCAATAATCTGATAGGGTTCATTATCTCCTAAATAAACTAGCCCAAAATCCCCTTGGACATAATCAAGAAAATAACTTATATGGGGCGTAGCATGAAATGAGGCCCCTAAATCTAGAACCCATGAATATCAGCATCAAGGGAATAAGAATTGTTTCCTCTCTCCTTTGATCTGCCTCTACTTTCTACATTCAAAACAGTACTTGATGTGGATCCACCTAAGCTTTTCCTGTGTATTTCCTCACTCAAAATAACACCAACAACATCATCATATTTTAGGGTATTTGAACCATAAACAAAGTTACTAACAGTCATTACCAAGACAATATTCCATAATATTTATGATTATGTTATCTATGGAAATAAGGGAATCTTGGAAATTAGATTTGCACTTGAAAATAAGTGGAAAGATCCAATGAAGGAGACAAAATATTATCCATTTAATAGCATGGTAAATGCAAAGACAAATAAAATTGCACCATGGGTTGTTGGGTCGACACGCATGGTGTTACCTTTTAAGTATTCCCTTGTCCGTAAATTGACATAGTTTGCACTGAAAATTGTAATGAAAATAGAAAATAAATTGTCAATAAAAATACTGAGGAAATTTTTTCGATAACCAAGAGTGAATTTGCTAGTCTGTTGGACCTTGGGTTTGAAGCACAAAACGCAAACGTGCACATTGACCTAGGAAAGCTGGTAGAGAATTATGAAAAATTAGATACAATACAGAAAGATTCATATATTAGAGGAATAAGAGGCAGTTCTAGTATGGATCAAGATCATAACCCTCCTTATGACTATGATATTTTTGTGCAATGGGTTCAGGATAGTATTTCCTTGCTAGCATTTTTTTTGGGATAGGAAAGTAACAAAGAAGTGGATGTTAACATTCTTGAAATGATTTTTCATATTCATTGTGAATCAAAACCAATAAGATATAATTTTATTGAGAAAATTTTTCATTGCATGCAAGAACAATTACTAATAATTAAAAGAGGTTCAAAGAAGATATTTAGATTCACATCCTACTTGTGTTATCTTCTTTTAGCAAATCATCATGTAATATTTCAAAGAAACAAGCTTCAAAGTCAAGTTCATAATCCGATATATGAATGGATACCTGAGATAAGGATGAGTGGTAATAGAAGGAACTACAACCATTTTTTAGACTTATTTTTGGCACTAATGTATCAAAAATTATAGGCACTCCAATTCCTAGATTGTCTGTGTCTTGTAGAGATTGCATTCAACTCAGAAGTGAAATACAATTGGTTGATTGGTACTTCATGGAAGACTACACTGTGTTATGGTTTTATGGTTCAGTGTTAGAACCCTACAAACTTCCAATGCATGTGACAGATAGGATATTTGAATTGGAATATGTACGGAAGATGGAGAGCACGGATGTACTCTTTAATGGTCAGCAAAAGAAAATGATATTTCCTTCCTTTCCTTTCTCATTTGGAGGGTTCACATGTGAGAGATGAGGATTCAAAGTGGCACGGGTTTTTTTTACAATTTATTTCTTTGATGTTGACAATCACTGGCAGTATGATCCACTCAACATAATTGGAACAAAACTTAGAGAGAATGGGAACTCCGCAAGAAAATGTCAACATGAGAGTATACCATTTATAGAAAAATTTAAAAACGTGGAGTCCTAGAATGAGGTCAAGAAAGAGATGGAGAAATACGCCGTTGAAAATAATTTTTCAATACAAGAATTATCATCACAAATTATCGCATTGTACAAGCAGAAAGGAAAAGTGTAGCTTAGGACATTCTACAATTTCTACCAGAAATCTTCTCAACCATCTATAAAATCTAATCCAGTAGACCTAGTGGATCAATGTAAATATGGTAATTGGACTCAAACCAAAATTTATGAATTTTGGGAAATGAGGAAGAATCTCAACAAGCCAAAGACCTCTACAGATCTTTATGAAGTGGAAGAGGATGAAATATTTAACAATTTTTGGAATAAGGAGCATCCAACTGAAGCATATCACAATGATGATGATCATGAAGATAATGAGTATGAGCGGGCTTCTACAGATCCCACATCCACTGATTCCATTCCCAAAAATACTACAGTCTATTCAATTTTTAGTGGAGTCGATGTGTCCACGAAAGAAAAATATACCAAAGGGGCAGAGATTATAGAAAAAATGGGTTTTCCAGGTTGGGTTGGTCTGGGTCCCACAAGACAAGGGCCTTGGTTTCCACCTGTCACACCAGTTCCACCAAAACGTAGTGAGGCACCAATCCTTGGAGTTCAATCATCAGGTTCATCAAAAAAAGGCACTACTCAATTTCATACCCTTGCACCTTCATTTATTCTAGCTTCAAATCCAGTTCCGCCTTTTCCAAGCACTCAGATTCAATCTAAATCAAGTTTCATTACCACTGGTGGGGATGGCATGGGTAGTACTAGTGGTTTGAAAAGGACATTATGATTGGACAATGTGGACATGAAAATATTGGATCTCATAGATCAAGGAAGTGTAAAGAAGAAAAAGGTTATGAGTCTTATGAAAAAAATGCCAATGGTGACTGTGAGTCCAACAATTGCCACATCTTCAAGATAAAACCCTCAAAACAATCCAAAAAATCCACTTGCTAGTGGTAGTGGAAGAGGATTAGGAATGGGTCAGGTTGTTACTAATCCTCGTGATGCAATTATTAGAACCATAGGCATAGGTGGACACACGTACATCACAGCAAGTGCTATTTCACCTTTCAAACATTCAATTATGTCAGAAAACATAGATTTTCATTACAATAATTTTGTAACTAACTTTGAAAAAATAAAAATAGGAATAGAAAAAATAATAAGACATTGAAGAGGGATGCAGTTGTTGCAGCTCATGATGCAGAACTTGCATCGAATAGGATATTTCCCACATATGACCCAAACAAAGAAATGATGGAGTTCATGGTTGTTATGCCCCCATCTAGAGATAATAATCCACCAGAGAGTTATTTAGATCCATTTGAATTTCATGTTAGCACCCTCCAAATGGATTTATCCAAAATAAAAAATGTGGACAAGATAAATGTGTCAAAAATGACAAAACAAGTGGTCTACAGTTTAGTGATGAAGTTTGAGAGAGAGAAAAGAAAGCTTGTGGACAAAATAGAAAAGTTACAGGCAGACCTAGAAAATGAAAAGGAAATGGAGAAATAAACAGATAACATGTGCAAAGAATTATAGAAAAGGATAAAAAATTCTTCCTCTAAAAAAGAAAGAACATATGGAGGTAGAACTGAAAATTCTAAGGGAAAAATTGGAAGAGAGCAATAAAAAACTTGAGGATGAAAAATCCTCTTCACTACGTTTATACAAAAGCGTGGAAACTACGGAAAGGGAAAACAATAATTTAAATAAGGAATTGGAGAATGAGATGGTAAAAGAAAAAAAGTGGTAAGAGAAAGAAGAGGAAATAAGAAAACATACTGAACACCAGTTGTCATAATTGAGAGAAGAGCTACTGAAGGAAAATAATACAATTAAAACTTACAAAAATAGCTTGAATGACAAAGTAAAAATTATAGTCAAGCAAATAAAACAAGAAATTTGGGGGAAAATAAAGGTGAGTGGTGATATTTTGTGTGATTGGTTTGAATTAAATGAAAGTCTTACTGATGTTTTTGGAAATCTCAAAGAGCACATTGAGAAGAACAAAAATCTTTGTCGGAGAGATAATATTGCAGGACAGATTTTGCAACAAATCAACACAACTAGTGACAAGCATTTGAAAGCAAGGGAATTTATGACCACGTTCATGCAACAATAAAGGAAACATCTATCTTTCAAAATTGTTAGAAACTAAGGGAAGGAGAGGAAATGTTGGCCTTATATGGGAGAAAGCTCGCCAAGTTGAATCAAAAAACAACCAAAATGATAAGTCTTGGTTTTTTGTTCATCCTGGTCCTGGTCCTACTAACTCATCAACAAAATTTGTTGGAAGAGAAGCTTAGAAAAAATTTGGAGGACACAATGACATTTGATTTAGGCAAGCTTCCTCAAGACACAACTCATGAAGGCATTGCAAATTGCATCAAACCATTGACAAATTTGAATGCATTATTGGATGGATCATTTCTTTCAAGTCACTCTTCCAAGTATGGATGGTTGATGAGGTTAAAGGTCATTTAATATAACTTGACAAATATTGACCTTCCAAACGACGCAAAATGAAGCATGCTAAAAAAACTAGCTGAATCAGCTCATGAGTAATAGTATGTGAAAGTACTTTCAATCATTTCTATATTTTATTTCTTATGGCTTGAATTAAGTTTAAAATTTGAACTTTGTTTTTTGAACAAGATAAATGTAGAAAATGCTAATTTACTAAACTGGCTTGTCAAATGCATAAATGTATAGTTGTAGAGAGCTTGTGATATTGGTTTTGATGTTGAGTCTTCACATGAGGCAAATCAACCTGAAGTTGTTGTTGCTCCCTTGTTTTTATAAAAGGGAATTAGGGGTCATTTCTAAAGGGTAATGAAATTGAAATTGGGTATTGACTTTTGCAAAGAGAATCACATAGAGTTGTGTACGTACTTACTACTACTAATGAATGAATTGTACCATATTTGTAAATAAATTAATGATAATCTCTATGAATTGTATCATATGAATTGTTATATTTTCAAAAAAGTAATGAAAATATTCAATAATTGTACCATATGATTGAATAATGCAAATGAAAATTAATATTAATTGTAGAATTGATGACATTATCAACCACATTCATGTTTTTGACATTGGAATATGCTATTATGCATGATTGATAATGAGATACAGATAGTAGAATACAGTAATAATTTTAATAAATAACTAGGACCTGATATTTTGACAATGCCTCAAGTTGCCACATCATCTCATTATCGGGATCCTCAGATTCCTCGCCATCAACTTCATAGCTTCCTTGGTTCTTCGCTATGTTTTCTTCACTCTGCATACCTCCGCTTAAATACATCTCAAGATTAAAGCTACCAGTACATGAGTCACTAACATCAATGTTTCTAGTACTCCCACTTTGGTTTGAAATGTTTCCCAACCCTCTTCTTTGACATTTCTTCCTCCACACTTTCAGTTCCCTATCGTAAGGAAAAGTATTGACATCGTACTTGGATGTATAGAACCTCAAGCAATTTTGCAAATTCTTGTCTAGTTTGTTTCTTAGCTTTGACTTTATGAAACCCAAAGAACTGAAAACTCTCTCATCCTTCACTGACCCCAATATCATGGTCAGACATAAATCAGCAAGCTTAAAAAATTTTGATATTGAATCAATCAATATTTCGCTCTAAGCTAGATTTTCCAAAGCCTTGTTACTGATCCATCGCCATGGGGGTTTTGCATAATATTATATTGTTTCCTCATTGTCTGTGAAAATGACATGATTTATCTCTCAATAGAGATTATCTAAATTTCCATTTAGAGTTACTCCATTGAATTCTTTGGTTTTGCAAAAATAATATATCAAAGTCAGTAGCTTAGTTTGAAAATCTTTTGAATTGTTGACACTCCAATATCGAGGAAACACAATAGAAATGGATTCAACTAGTCTAACTAGAGGGAATATTGCTCTAATATGTGAGGAAAGATCATAGGCAATGTGCTTCATAGAAGCAGTTGTAGACTCGACAATCTTGGTAAATTCTTCCCTTGTAACACTTGATAGTCGCTTCCTGGGGTTCTTTCCTGGTTCCTCAGACTCGACCCTAGAAAAGTAGTGCATTGGTATCTCAACTCTGAGTACTTATGCATAGAACTACCTATTTTCATTGATCTTTAAAAATTTATCAGGATTGTCCAAATCTGTGATTCTTAGCCAGTTGGAAAATTTTACATCATCATATAATCGATAGAGATTATCGAGCGTCATGCATGTCAATTTATGCAGCGCATCATGTTCTACAATATACATATCTCTTTGTTGGGAATTGTTCATTGTATTCCTCATTTCCTCTAGCATGGGGAGAAGACTTACTAATGTTAAGAGTGTCTCTACATTACTTAACCTTCACAGTAGCTCAGGAAATTTCAGTAACCATGCTTCGTCACAACTTGAGTTCATTAGACCAAGCAACGATGGATATTCTAAAAAAAATTGATGCGCTAGTCCATCCAAAGAGATACATATGGTATCATTATCCTCAATAAGTTTTTTCCCATCAATTATTCCTTCAGCAAAGTGTTGAAATTCCTTGAATCGTTTCAGAGTTGGTAGATCTCTTTGATTAAAACTTCATTTTTTTGTACTGGAGCATGCTTTTTGACAACTCCAAAATCTAGATTAATTTTGTGTGCCATGCAATGAATGGCAGTAACATAGGGTGCACAATAAATTTCCATCTTTGTACAAAGACCATTCTTGTGGCCTTGCATTACTGAAGTTCCATCTGCTCCAATATGATGAACTACAACTGATTGTATGTTTGAAGTCATTGATTTGATGATCAACCAAGTTACTAATGTGATGATATACATTAATATGTTAATGTATTGTCATTGATGTCAACTTGTTTTGATTATCATCGTTGTTACAAACATCTATTATAGAATGAAGATCTAGAATAAACAAATTTTATGTGGTCGTTAATTGAAGAATTTTGTAAACACCGAGTCTAAATAGTGGACACCAAGAAAACACAGTGTATACCAAGTTTCATTTTAACCGAGCTAGGTATCACTGACGCATCATGGTATTGATCGAGTAATATAAACTGAAGGCCGAATAAAATGATGAGTTGGAATAGTATTTATGATTTTTAGGTAATTGATAAGGTTTGTTATGTTTATCAAATGGCTATGAAAATTCAAGATGATTGGATGAAGGAGATTGAAACATGTTTTTGACACAACTGTCGAGGAAGGTTGAAGCGGCAAAATCAACAATGGAGATTAAGTGGAAAAATATAAAGATGGAGATTAAATGGTTTATGATGTCTATATAAGAGACAAGAGATTCATTATGAAAGAAGAGCACACACATGCATATTGATGAAGAGGTTAACTTCATGCATGACTAATCAAACCGGTTGAAGACAGAACCGAGCATTTCTGCAGACATCACCGAGAAATAGAGAAAGAGAATTTAATGAGTAGAACAGAGTATGAAGAATCAGAGGAACTGAAGTGAATATTGATCAGAGGTATTATTGTGCTTAGCATAGATCTAAAAATATGCAAATAGAGTTGTATTTGAATCAGATCATTATTGTATCAGTTTAACCATTGTTACAAATAAATCTCTTAACCGAGTGGGACTTAACAGTCTTTTTCTTATGACATTCAATGAATGTTGATTGTTTTCTTGTTGACCCCATAGTGAATGATTGGTCAAGGGAGAATTGTTAGTGATAAATCCTCTAACCAGGTCACACCTAACAGTGTGCATTGTAACCTTTAACAGGGTTGGCTCTTAATCGAGCTCACTTTAGAAGAGTAAATTATTTTGGGTTCCCGGTCCCAGGTGGTTTTTCCCTTAGTAGGGTTTCCACATTAAAAATCTATGTGTTAATATGTATGGATGTGTTGGATTTTTATTTTTCTTTACACATTACTTTATATGCATTGATCGGTAATCACAGTATTTGTTTTACTGCTACTCGGTATATGAGTTTGATATCACAGTTTATATTTCACCTAGTTGATTTATATGTTTTAAATTGTTGGTATATACATTTGAGAGTATTTGGGACTAAAGGATAACTGGAAATAACTTATTCACCCCTCCCCCCCCCTCTCATCAATTGATATCAAAGCATACAGTGCTTAGAAGAAAATTTTTAAAGGACTTAAGCTAAAGATCACAAGATGTATAAGAAAGATGTGCCTAAGATGAACAAGGACAACTTCTCAATATGGAAGACCAGAATGAGACTATATCTATCAAGGATTGGAAATTATGTAACACAATACTTGGATATTGAGTTCACCTTACCTATTGGACCTTTGATTATTGATCAGCTGAGAGAAAGACATGAACATAATAATATGATGATAGAGCTTGCTTCTTCGCTATCTGATGTTGAATTTGAGGATGTCAAGACATGTACATTAGCCAAGCATATGTGGGACATGCTTACACTAGTTCATGGAGGAGATGTAAATGTGCAAAGAGATAAATATGAAAGTCTCAGAGGAAAGTTTGATGACATGAGAATGAAAGAAGGAGAAAATATATCACAGTACAGTAACTGAATCAAGGAGGTTGTGAATGCTATTCATGGAGAAGGTGGAGTTATTGATGAAGACACTATTGTAAGTAATATTCTTAGAACTTTATTTCCTATTTATGCTATTAAAGCCTCTGCAATACATGAAATGAGAGTAGCACCTAGAAATAATATTAGAATTGATAGTCTATTCGGTAGACTGATTTCATTTGAGCTGAACAATTTTGACAACGGTGTTGTTCCTACTGTTGAATCTACATTTATGTCATCTCTAAAAATTAGTAAATCTGGTAACAAACACATGATAAGAAATGATAGTGATAGTGACAGTGATGAGAGAGAACTTGATGAACTTGAAGCATTAATGGCTAGGAGATTGCACAAAGGTAAAGGAAGATATAAAGGTAAACTACCTTTGGTATGCTTCAATTGTAAATAAATTAAACACTTTACTGCTAGATGCCCTAATAGGAAAAATGATGAAAGAAACAATGAAAGATCTAATGAGAGAAACTGTGACAGAGAGGATGATAGAGAATATAGAAGAAACCGACAGTGTGATAGAAGGAGTAAAAAAGATTACAAAGAAAGGCAAGAAGGCATGTTACCTTTTTGAAAATAAAGATGAAGACAATGGCACTGACACTGATGAAGATATTGAGATAGTGTTTGTAGCTTTGAAAGAAGATTCAGAAGAAGATGAAAGGTATGTTGAAACAACACTTATTTCTAAAGTTAGCAAGAATGATATTTGGGTCATTGATAGTGGTTGTACTCATCATATGACTTGAGATAAATAAAATTTTGAATTTCTTGAGCATTATAATGGTGGATCTGTTAGAATGGGAAATGATACACCTTGTCCAGTGAAAGGAAAAGGGACTATATTGTTGTACAATATGATCAAATGTGAGAATGCATATTGGGTGAAAGGACTTAATTATAATTTTTTGAGTGTTTCAAAGTTAAATAACACAGGTCATGGAGTTGAATTTGAGAACAGAAAAGCTAAAATCTATGATGAAACAAGAAATTTGATCGACACTGGAGAACAATCAAAGGGTAATCTATTCTATCTTGACAGTGCTGAAACTTCTTGTTTGATGGATAGAAATGAAGATGTGTGGTTGTGGCATAAGAGGTTATGTCATGTGAATTTTGACAACATGGTTAAGATCAGTAAGAAAAGGAAAGTAAGAGGTTTACCGAGCATATCTAAACCTGACCATGTCATGTGCAAAAATTGTCAAATGGGAAAAGTGTCAAAATCTAGTTTTAAGAGAAAAACTTTTTCACCTAATGTTATTTTGGAACTAGTTCATATCGATTTATGTAGACCTATGAGAACACAAAGTTATTATGGTGACAGCTACTTTATTTTATTTTTTGATGACTATTCTAGAATGATGAGTGACATGTTCTTAAAAGAAAAATATGAAGCATTTAAGATGTTCAAATGGTACAAAGCTAAAGTGGAAAAAGAAAGTGGTAAAGAACTAAAATGTTTAAGATTAGACAGAGGAGGAGAATTTATTTCTGATGATTTCACTAACTTTTGTAATGAGCGTGGAATTAAGAGATGATTTTTTGCACCGAGAACACCACAACAGAATGGGATTGCTGAAAGGAGAAATAGATCCATTGTGGATTGTGCTAGAACGTTGATGATTGAAAAGAGTGTTACACAAATATACTAGAGGGAAGTTTTTAGTACTATTGTATACACATTGAATAGAGTACAACTAAAGAAATATTCAAACAAGACACCTTATGAGTTATGGTGTGGTTACACACCTAATGTGAGTTACTTTAGAATATTTGGAAGTCGATGCTATATTCTAAAAAATGATAGAAATGGAAAATTTGATTCAAAATGTGATGAAGGAATATTTCTAGGATATTCTACTAAGAGCAAAGCTTATAAATGTTTAAACAAGTCTTTTAACAAGATCATTGAAAGTGAAAATGTAAGAGTTGATGAATTTGCTGAGAAGAATGATGTTGAAAGAAAAAGAGAACTAGAAGACTACAGTAGATTTTTTACATTGAAGATCCTAACACTTTTCCTGAGAAACTGCCTAACATTACCACGCAACAGGGCAATGTTACCGAGCATCGGGATGCACCAACTGAGAATCAGGAAGATGTTGCAACTGGAGATCATAATCATACACCAACTGGAGAACATAATGAAGAACAAACAACTGAACCTATACTTGCAAAATATGTAAGAAGACATCATCCATAAAATTGGATTATTGGAGACAAGAGTGTTAGGATTAACAAGATTGAAATAACAATTACATGCAGAAATATAACCAATATCAGAGAATAATAACCAAAAATAGAAGAGAACACAAGACACAAAGATTTAACATGGTTCACCCAATCCCTGGGCTACGTCCACCAACAACCAATCCCAATATTATTATTATCCAGTGATTGCAATCTGATCGTAATACGCAATCTCCTTACAGCTCAATTCCATCGTAAAACATACATCATAATACAAAAACCCTAACCCTAAGCCAATTTATACAATATTTATGCCACTTTAGGGTTAAAACACGTCGGTTCAAAAAATGGCCGAAAATAAGCCTCACAAAAATTCGCCTCAAGGGCTCTAGCTCCAAACCTCGTGCATTGCAGAAAAGTAAAACACTTTCCTGGATAGTACTTCCTTCATCAGTCACCACAATATAACAATCTCCCACTTGGGGACTGATCAGACTCCAAATAAACCAAAAATTATTCCACTTGGAGACTAATCATGTAGCTAAACTGCTACCATGTGAAGCTCCCACTGGATCCAACCTTCCTCGACTCTATTGTTCTGTTAGTCTATTCAATCTAGAAGACCAACCAAAGTTGAACAAGAATTTAGCTTCTCCCTTGCCACAACCTTTGTAAACATATCCACTGGATTATCATATGTATGTATCTTTTCCAGCTTTAACTACCCATCATCAAAAACTGGCCGAATGAAGTGATACTACAACTGTATGTGCTTTGTGTTTGAGTGCAAAGAATATTTCTTTGCAAGATGAATGACACTCTGACTGTCTGATTATAGATAATTTTCTACCTATGAATGTCCCAATTCTTCCATGAATAATTGAATCCATACCATCTCCTTGGATGACTCTGTAGAAGCAACATACTATGCCTTAGTAGTGGATAAAGAATTCACCTTTTATAACTAAGAAATCCAACTCATTATTGTCCCGCCAATAGTAAATACATAGCCTGTAGTACTATGCCTGGTATCAATATATCCTGCCAAATCTGAGTCAACATAGCCTTGAACAGTAGTAGTAGTAGTAGTAGTAGTAGTAGTAGTAGTAGAGCCCCCAAAGTGTAATCACTTATTGGATGTTCCTCTCAAATATCTGAGAATCCATTTGACTGCATTCCAATGCTCAATCCCAAGGCGACTCATATACCTACTAACGACTCCCACTACATGTGTAATATTTGTCCTAATACATACCATAGCATACATTAAGCTCCCTACAGCTAAAGCATAAGGTATCTTGGACATTTTAGCCTCCTCTTTTGGCGTCTTTGGACACATCTCCTTAGTCAATTTCAAATAACCAGGCAAAGGTGTACTGACAGCTTTGGCATCCTTCATGGGGAATCTCTGCAACACCTTTTCAACATAATCAACCTGAGATATAGCTAATTTTATGTTCTTCCTATCTCTACAAATTTTCATGCCAAGGATTTTTTTTGCTACCCCAAAATACTTCATAGAAAAATATTTTGCTAACTGTCATTTCAACCCCTTAATATGATCCATGTTAGACCCAACTACAAGCATATCATCAACATATAAACATAGAATAATGTAGCTTTCATCATTCAACCTCTTGAAATAAACACAATGATCAGAATTACATCAAGTGTATCCATTCTCATTCATAAAAGTATCAAATTCAATATACCATTTCTGAGGTGCTTGCTTCAAGCCATATAAACTTTTCTACAATCTACACACTAAACTCTCCTTACCCTTGACCTAAAATCACCATGAAGAAAAGTTGTTTTAACATCAAGCTGCTCTAAATGCAAATTTTCAGTAGCCACAATACTTAAAAAAGTATGAATATAAGTCATTTTAACAACGGGAGAAAATATCTCATCAAAATCAATACCATGTTTCTGTGTAAATACTTTTACGAATAATCTAGCTTTAAATCTTTTGTTACCTCCATCTTCTTCTTTCAGCCTGTAAACCCATTTATTCTGTAAATCTCGTTTAGCTACAGGCAACTTACATAAATCCCAAGTCTAGGTTTTCAGCAATGATTCCATTTCTTCTGTTATTGCAGACTCCTAGTGAGGCTGTGTTTCCACCTACATAGCTTCATTAAAATATTCAGGTTCACCACCATCAGTTAATAAAATAGAATACAAAGATGGTGAAAATCTATCTGGAGGTCTACTTAGCCTTGTTGACTGTCTAACATTCACTGGGGTGTTTGGTATTTTTTGTTTTTGCGGAGCATAAGGAACTACTGGAACATCATCTTTTGGAGTATCATCCGGTTCTACATAATCAATGAATTTCTTCTCATGCTATCGCAACAAATCTTTGTACAACACTTTCTCATTGAATATGACATCCCCGCTTCTTATAATTTTATGATTTTCAAAATCAAAAAGCCTATAGCCAAATTCATCAATGTCATATCTAAAAAATACACATTTCTTTGATTTTTCTTCTAGCTTGGTTCTATTTTCAAAATCTATATGTGCAAGTGCTTCACAACTGAAAGTTCTGAGAAAAGAATAACTTACCTTCCTACCACTCCATGCTTCCTCTGGAATACCACAACCCAAAGGAGTAGAGGGACCTCTCTTAACTAAATAAATAGCAGTATTTTTATCCTTTTCCCACATGTTTAAGGGGAGCCCAACATACAATCTCATAGTCCTTGCATGCTCCATTATTGTCATATTTATGCGTTTAGCCACTCCAATTTGTTGTGGAGTCCTTGGAATCGTTTTCTGCCTATGAATACCATTAGAGGAACAATAATATTCAAATTCTTTTCTGCAATACTCACCACCATTATCATATCTAAGACATTTTAATCTTTTTCAGTCTCATTCTCAACCAAGCTTTTCCATTTTTTAAAAGTTTCAAATACATCTGATTTCTGCCTAAGGAAATAAATCCATACTTTCCTAGTTGCATCATCAATGAAAGTAAAATAATACAGAGAGCCACCAAGGGAAGATACATGAGATGGACCCCATAAATCTGTATGCACAAGCTCTAATTTATCATCTTTCTTTTCTTTTCCACCCTTTAGAAAACTAACTCTCTTTTGTTTCTCATACACACAACTTTCATAGAAATCCATATTCACACATTTCAGACCTGGTAAAACTTTCTTTGATTGAAGTAATTTCATACCTTTCTCACTCATGTGCCCAATTCTGTTGTGCCATAGTGTTATTTTGGTATCCACAGCAACTATTTCATTTTCTACCTGCTCAACTGCAGCAACTATTCCTGAACATTCACTTTTCTTTGTAACAACTAAAGTAGAAGGAATAGTATTACCTGTGCAAAGATATAAGGTGCCTACTTTCACACCTTTTTCTGCTACTAAGGAACCTTTTGAAACCTTCCAATTTTTATCATTAAAAGTAACTGTGCAACCCTCATCACCTAGTTGCACTGCTGAAATTAAATTTCTACTCAGTCTTGGAACATGTCTTACCTCTTGTAGTAGCCAATGATTCTCATTCTACAACTTAATTTTAATTCTTCCCTTCCCAACAATCTGATAGGGTTCATTATCTCCCAAATAAACTAGCCCAAAATCACCTTGGACATAATCAATAAAATAACTCCTATGGGGTGTAGCATGAAAAGAAGCCCTTGAATCTAGAACCCATGAATCATCATCTATTTCAAGGGAAAGGAGAAAAACATCATCTTCAGATTTATTACTTACCACATTTTCCTCCTTATTTCCTTCTTGATTGTCTCCTTCTTCATTCTTCCAAGACCAGCAATCTTTCTTCTTATGACCTAGTTTTCCATAGTACCAGTAGTCGCTAGGTCCTCTTGATTGAGACCTCTTTCCCTTTTACTATCCTTGTGATTTCTCACAATTTCCAGAGTTGTTTCCTCTATCTCTTGATCTGCCTCTACTTTCTGCATTCAAAACACTACCTGATGTAGATCAACCTGAGCTTTTCCTATGAATAACCTCGCTCAGAATAACACCAACAACATCATCAAATTTTAGAGTGTTCAAATTAGAAACAGAGTTACTAAAAGCCATTATAAAGCCATTCCAACTTTCTGGAAAAGAACACAGAATCAAAAGAGCCCTAATTTCTTCATCAAATTTTATACTCACAGAATAAAATTGACTAGTAACTATATTAAACTCATTTGAATGATCAGTCACTGACCCACCTTCTACCATCTTCATATTAAATAAATGCTTCATAATAAATACCTTATTCAAAGCAGAAGGTTTTTCATACAACTTCACTAGGGTTTCCATCAACTCTTTAGTTGTCTTTGATTTTTTAATACTAAACGCCACTGATTGTGCCATGCATAAGCGAATGCTTCCTAGTGCCTTTCTATCTAAAATTTCCCAATCCTCCTGAGACATAGTTGCCACTTTCTTGCTCACTCCTTCCAATGGTCACCATAAATCCTTCTGATAGAGATAGTCCTCCATCTGCATTCTCCATAACTAAAATTTCTGCCCATTAAACTTCTCAACCTTCAACTTACCCTCATCTTCCATTACTCTCACTTGACTGTGAGACTCCCACTCAACTGTGAGACCTTCTTGTAGACGATACTAAAAACAACCTTGCTCTGATACCACTTGTTAGGATTAACAAGACAAATAACAATTACATGCAGAAATATAACCAATATCAAAGAATAATAAACCAAAAATAGAAGAGAACACAAGACACAAATATTTAATGTGGTTCACCCAATCCTTGGGCTACGTCCACCAACAGCCAGTCCCAATATTATTATTATCCAGTGATTACAATCTGGTCGCAATATGCAATCCCCTTATAGCTCAATTCTATTGTAAAATATACATTATAATACAAAACCCTAACCCTAAGCCAATTTATACAATCTTTATGCCTCTTTAGGGTTATAACATGTCGGTCTAGAAATTGGCCAAAAATAAGCCTAAAAAAATCACATTGGGGGCTCCTCCCCCGAACCCCACACATTGCAGAAAGGTAAAACACTTTCCTAGATAGTACTTTCTTGATCAATCACCACAATATAACAAAGAGAGTTGGCATGATGACACGAAGTAAGTTGAATGATAACATATGTTTGATTTGTGAATTTGAACCCAAAATTGTTAGAGATGCACTTGCAAATGATGAATGGATTAAGGCAATGAATGAAGAAATTGAGAAGATACATAAGAACAAAACATGGACATTGTTACCGAGACTAAGTGATAAGAATGTAATTGGTACCAAATGAATATTCATAAACAAATTGAATGAGAATGGAAATTTTACACAGAATAAGGCAAGACTAGTATGCAAAGGGTATGCACAAGAAGAAGGTATTGACTATGGAGAAACTTTTGCACCCGTTGCTAGAATTGGAGGAGTTAGAATATTCCTTTCTTATGCTTCTTACAAAGGATTTAAAGTATATTAGATGGATGTTAAATCTGCATTTCTGAATGGGATACTGGAAGAAGAGGTATACATTGAACAACCTGGAGGTTTTGTTGATCCTAATTAGACAAACATGGTATGTAAGTTTCACAAAGATTTGTGTGGACTAAAACAAGCACCAAGAGCATGGTATGAATGACTACACTCCTATCTTATTAGTATTGGATATGTTATAACAAGTGATAATAGAAAGTTGTACTTGAAAGGAGGAACGATAAGGGAAATCACTCATATCATGTCATAACTACCTATTTCTCAAATGGAGTCGAGATATATAGGCTTCATTCATCCTCCTCTAGATTGATAAGATTCTTATTGCTGAATTTTTTGTTGATGATATTATATTTGGAGGTAATGATAGCTTATGAAAATCATTTACTGATGAAATGAGAAAAGAATTTGAAATTTCAATGTTTGGAGAGATCAAATTTTTTCTTGGCTTGAAAATTTTACAACAGGATGAAGGCATATACATTACTCAATCAAAGTATATCAAGGAAGTACTGAAGACATTCAGAATGGAAGATTCATAACCAGTCGGTACACCTATGGTCACAAGATGCAAATTAACAAAAGACGATCAGAGAACTAAGGTAAATCAGACCTTGAACAGATCTATGATTAGAAAATTGATGTATGGTGTACACACAAGACCAGATATTACACACGCAGTTGGAATTGTGCCAAGATTCTCTGCTAATCCTAAAGAATCACATATGATTGTTGTAAAAAGAATTTTTAGATACTTGAAGAACACTGAAGATTATGGATTATGGTACAAAAAATAAGGCAAGTTTGAACTGAAAGTTTACACAGATGTTGATTGGGCTAGGAACATTGATGATAGAAAGAGCACTACTGGTGGAGCATTATTTGTGGGAGAAAGATTAGTTACTTAGATCAGTAAAAAGAAATGATGCATATCTCAGTCAACTGCAGAAGCAAAATATGTTGTTGCTGCAAATTGTTCGAACATTGCATGGATAAAACAACTTTTGAAAGGAATGAATGAAAAGATCACTGACCCAGTGATAATACTAGTGCAATTAAAATTTCTAATAACCCTATGATGCATGCAAAAACAAAGCATATATCTATAAAGTATCACTACTTGAGAGATCAAGTACAAGAAAAACAAGTGACACTAGAATATGTACAATCAAAAGAACAACTAGCTGTATAGTCAGAAAATGGAAGCACTTCCATTATGGACTGGTTTAGCCTTTCGATTAAGTGGTTCAGGGTCATTTCAAGTGCCTTGAATGGGTCTCTGACTTGGATCTATCTTTCCCCCCTGTTCTTCCCTATTTCCCACTTTTCTTCGGCCTGTTTCTGGCATCCTAAACTGCAAAACTAAGTTTTTTGACCTCAGGGTCAAAATTGACCTTTCTGGGTCAAGTTCAACCTCAACCTTGACCTAGTTCAAGGTCGACCTCGACCTTGACCTAGGTCAGAATCAACCTTTATTCTGACCCAGGGTCCTGATTTCAAGTTTCCAGAGTTTCCAGATGTCGGGCTTCGAAAAAGTTCATTTTCCGCTTCCGGGTCGGCTATTTTGGGTTCCAAAATGATGACTCTTAAATTATATTTAATATAGTTCCTCTTCTATGGATATAGGTCTAATTTGAATTTAATTCTCCTATGTAGGCCTCTCTAGAAGATTGTGTCCTACATTCATATATAAGGAAGCTTTCTCCTCTCATTTTATCTAAGACACAAGAAGCGATTCCATCCATCCAAACTCTGTGTATGATCTATTGAATAAAACATCTACTATGAAACATTCAAGAATTAAATCACTTTCAAGAACTCAATTCATCAAGGAGATCCATTGGTAGCCATTGAAGGATTCAAGCTCTATGGAGCCCTCTCGTTGCAGATTTCTCCATCAACATCCATGCAAGCTTCTTCCTATTCCAAGATCCATTCAAGATTGGTGTTGAATATCCAAAGGAAATTTATTTGAGACATCCTACATTCTACATTCATTTGGTACATACATACTTGTGGATCCACGGATTTGAATCCGCCATAAGGGTTTCTATACAAGCAAGGTGAATTCATTTATTTACTTTGTTACTTATGTAATTTCAATTATATTTTAAGGTTAATTCCAAAACCAGGGTTTGACCAAGGAAAACCCCTCCCCCAAAAAACAAACCATTTTTCTTGTAGGGATAGGTTCAGAATAGTGAATTGGAGTGCAGATCTAGATACCCTTTTCAGCAAACTTTCAAGATCTGAAAATAGATTTTCTGTTGGACATTTTGAGTCAGAATCAACATTTTGTTCTGGGTTAGAATCAAAAATTTTGGGTCAAAGGTGACATTCATTTTTGGGTTAGAATCAATATTTTTCTCTGGGTCAGAATCAGAAATTCTGGGTCAAAGGTGACATTCACTTTTGGGTCAAAATTGAAATTGAGCCAGAACGGAAAAATATTTCTGGGTTTTGTAGATCTCACAGTTTCGGTTCAAGACCGTGGAAATCAATAGTTTCTGAGACTATTTTTGACAGGGTTTTCAGTAGATTATTTTTTGGAGGTATGTACTTTTTATTTCTTCATTTGAATATTAGTTATTTAGATTTACCTTTCAAATATTTTCAATTTCTCTTTCCTAAACCCCCTCTTTAAAGAGGTGAGGGAGAAGTTAACCCAAGCCATTTATCTCCTTTGTATAGATCATGAATTGACACTTACCTTTGTGTTAATCAGATCTCATTGGAGGATAAATCTTGATATTCTTCCTCTTCTAAGTATAGGGTGTCGATCCATTTTCCCACTATACACTAGCTAACATATTCACTAAACCCTTATCAAAGGATACATTTGAGTACTTGAGGAATAGACTAGGGTTCAGTCCTTTGTCTATCAACCACTAAACTGAATAGGAGGTTGTGTAAACCTATATTTTATCATAATATCAATCATGTTGATGCAAACTGAGAACTGGACCAACATTGCCTATCAGTACATTAAAGGTACCTGATCTGAACCACAAACCAGAGATATTTTTGGCTACTGAAGAGCTACATATTTTATTTTTGGCATTGCTATCAAACGGAGAGAAGATTCAATGAAATATCTATCCACTGCAAGGGAGAAAAGGAGAAAAGAGAAAGGGAGAGAAATGAAAATATTTATGCATTAAAGGGAGAAAATATTCTACAGATAATGGGAGAGAAGAACAATGACATATCTTTCTACAGAGAGAGAAGATTCAAGAATAGAAAAGTCAAATCCACAGGGAGAGTTTGCATGGTGAGTTTTAATGTTGTGTAGTGATTAAACATATTAAATGTACAAGCTAGGGAGAGCTTACCGAGTTACAGCATTTTGCATATTGCATATTTCATATTGTATGGTATTCTATGGCATTTTCATATTGTATTGCCATCAATGCCAAAGGGAGAGATTGATGAACTACAACTGATTCTATGTTTGAATTCATTTAGTTGATGATCAACTGAGTTACTAATGTGATGATAGACATTAATCAGTTAATTTATTGTCATTGATGTCAACTTGTTTTTATTATCATCATGGTTACAAACATTTATTATAGATTGAAGATCTGAAATAAACAAAGTTTATGCGGTCGGTAATTGAAGAATTTTGTATACACTGACTCATAACAGTGGACACCGAGAAAACACAGTGTATACCAAGTTTAGTGTTAATTAAGGTAGGTATCACCGACGCATCACGGTATTGACCGAGTAATATAAACTGAAGGCCAACTAAAATGATGAGCTAGCATATTATTTATGATTTTGAGGTAATTGATAAGGTTTGTTATGTTGATCAAACGGCTATGAAAATTCAAGATGACCAGACGAAGGAGATTGAAACGTGTTTTTGACACAACTATCGAGGAAGATTGAAGCGGTAAAATCAACAATGGAGATTAAGCGGCAAAATCTAAGAATGGAGATAAAACAATTTATGATGTCTATATAAGAGACAAGAGATTCATTATGAAAGAAGATGTGCACACATGCATATTGATGAAGAGATTAACTTCATGCATTACTAATCAAACTGGTTGAAGATAGAACCAAGGATTTCTGCAGACGGCACGAGCGACAGAGAAAGAGCATTTACCAAGCAGAACATAGTATAAAGAATCAGAGGTATTATTGTGCTTAGCATAGAACTGAAAATATGAAAATAGAGTTTTATTTGAATCAGATCATTATTGTTTCAGTTTAACCATTGTTACAATTAAATATCTTAACCAAGTGGGACTTAACAGTCTTTTTCTTATGGCATTCAATGAATGTTGATTGTTTTCTTGTTGGCCCCATAGTGAATGATTGGTCAAGGGAGAAATATTAGTGATAAATCCTCTAACCAGGTCACACCTAACAGTGTGCATTATAACCTTTAATAGGGTTGGCTCTTAATCGAGCTCACTTCAGAAGAGTGAATTATTTTGGGTTACCGGTCCCAGGTGGTTTTTCCCTTAGCAAGGTTTCCACGTTAAAAATCTATTTTTTAATGTGTATGGATGTGTTGGATTGTTATTTTTCTTTACACATTACTTTATCTGCATTGATCGGTAATTATAGTATTTGTTTTACTACTACTCGGTAGATGAGTTTGATATCATAGTTTATATTTCACCGAGTTGATTTATATGTTTGAAATTGTTGTTATATACATCTGGGAGTATTTGGGACTATAGGATAACTGGAACTAACTGTTAGAGTATTATTTCATTTTTACTCTAGTTGCTTAAGCGTCTCTTAGGTGCATTATTAATTATCTCTTAATTAATAATGTGCAACCTAGTTTTTCCCTTTTAGGGTTTCATTCACCTTTTTAAGGTTGAACTTTGTAATTGATGTTCATTAATTTAGATTATAATTTCGCTCTCACTTTCTGAGCAACTTCTGAGTTCTTCAGCTTTTTCATCTTTGTGCTTCTACTTTGTATCAGGTTCTTGCATGCAGGTGTATTCGGGGTCTGTGGATTTGCATGTTTGCAAAATCCTACATGGTATCAGAGCCGCCCTGCTGCTGTCTGGTTTGAAGATGTTTGAAGCCGCGATTCGAAGAAGTCAGTCATAGCCTCTCTGGGGTTTTCTGGAGTTTTTTTTTGGCACTTTGCAGGAGGCACGATCTTCTGGAGCAGATTGAGTAGAAAAGGACTCCACCATTGCGTTCAGAAGGCCCGGGAGAGTCGAAATCACATAAAACTCGACTATTTTAGCCTCCGTGGGCACAGGCGAAAAATTTTGGCCTTCTAGGGCCGTACGGACACGCATTACGAGAAAAAAATTTTAAAAAAAAATTATTTTAATACCCTTTTTGGGTTTTCAGAATTTGCAGCACTTGTTTGTGAAAACGCGCAACCCGGGCACCGCCGCGCGGCCACCCGGGCTCCGCTCTACTCAGGGCTCTCAGCCCGCCGGCCGCCTTAACGCCACCCGCGCGCCACTTTGAAGCCGCCGCCACCGGCCGCTGCACCGGCGCCCAACCGCTGCGCCGCCGCGCCCGGCCGCCGCCCGAGCCCGGCTCACCTGCCGCCCGCACCCGGCTCACCCGC
>MU223304.1:4283302-4319505 GCA_018584345.1 Thuja plicata
AAAATGGACAAAATAAACAAAATAAATCACAATATAAATTAAACATTATTCAATAATAATAAAAAATTAAAAATAAAAAAGAATAAAAAAATGGACAAAATCAATCACAATATAAATTAAACATTATTCAATAATAATAAAAAATTAAAAATAAAAAAGAATAAAAAAATGGACAAAATCAATCACAATATAAATTAAACATTATTCAATAATAATAAAAAATTATAAAGTCTGACTCAAATTCCAATTCCAATTCGAAATGTAGAACCAAACGCGGAAGTTGGAATTTGTCAATTCCAATTCCAATTTCGAAATTGGCAACCAAACGCAAAAGATGGATTGACTAATCCATCTTCCAGGTCAACCAAACGGTCCAAATTAAAACCTGAAGATGCAAAACCAGGATTTCAAAACCTGGTTTTGTGATAATAAGGTTTTGACTCAATTCCAATTCCTGCAAACAAACGGGGCCTTTATGTTAAAAGAGCAAACCTGCTTTATGGCGCTGATTTTGATTTTTGAATTTTAAAAGCTCCATTTTTTTTCAAGTGTATAGAATTTTTCCCTTCCTACTTTAAACTAGGATAAGACTGTTTATTTATTTATTTAATTTATAGTATTTTTTAATTTGTGAAGATTATTTAGAAAATGGGATTACCACTTTGTAGATTGGTTAAGTAATGGTAGTGTTGTTGTGTATCCTTTACATTGTTCAGAAAGAACAATCCACTTAAAAATTAGTAATTTAAGAAAACATAAATTTATATATATTTTTTATTATATGTTTATATTATTTTATTATAAAATTTATGTGTGTTAGAAAGTGATTATTAATTTACATTTTATTTTGGTTTTTAAAAAATATTTTTTATTTTTATAAAAACTAATAATATATGTGAATAAATATTAATGTGATTAAAATTCTAAATAAGGAAAATTTTGATAATAAATAAACAATTATAATTCAAAGTTGTCAAATGGAAAAAAGAATCTATCAAAATGATTACTTTTATCTTGTGCTCCAAATGGGATGGTAGTGTTGGTTTCATTGTCTCTTCATGGACTCACTGTACAAAAGGGGGCCTTGGACATATATATATATATTTTTAATCATTTTTTGTTTTTAATCACTTTTATTATTATTGCATCATAGGCGTTTCTATATGAGAAAGGCCAGGCTATTTTTATCAATCAACGGTGGGAAATGGTTGAGACAGAATGACTACCATTGAAGTCATCTGAACCGTCTATCAAATTCCACCACTTTACACATCAATCCTTTTCTAATTGATCAAGCAGACTTGATTGATTTTCGTGATTTGACTCTTTCTCATTATTTGTGGATGTTGTCGGACTGTTTTGCGTTAATGCAGGGAAGCAAATGAATTGAAATCGAACGAATGTTGTTCTTGCCAATGTTGTGTAATCTCCCATCTCAGTATTGATTCTGACATATATACACCCCCATTAATAATTTACAGTTGTAGTCAGCCATCATTTTCAGATGCGTGAAGAAGAACAGTGTAGCAGACTGTGTTGTTCTTTCCTTTTCATTTACCGTCGGTTTGGATTTTGGCGTGATTCCTTTGTTTTCCCTCCATTTTTGCTAATTAGATTCTACCAGGAACATGAATATGAGTTTGGCAGGAGTCCCACAATTCAACGATTTTCCTATGCTTGAAGTCTATGATGATATAGCATTATTTATATTGTAGTGTTTTATTCTGATCATAACTCTTTGACTTTAGGTTGTTCATCGAAAAACCCATGCAATCTCTATTTCTAATTTGTTAAGAGAGTTCAGGTAGATCCGGTGAAGTTAAAAGAAAACCAATAAACTCTTAGTTAGGCCTAAAATTCGTACAGACAAGGGTTCAAGTTTTTCAAATTTAAGCAACTATCTAACTAGTATGAGAACAATTCTATTATATTTATTATGATGGGAGCCCATGTTTTGAGGATGAGTTGCACTTCCTTCAAACACCAAACCGACTCTGCATAGTTAGGCGAAAAAATGAGAGCATGAACATATGTTGAGTGAATGGCTTCTTCTATTGATTCAGATATATTATCCCCAATATCGATTGAATTCTTGTCGAAAAAGACCTTCAATCCTTTGATTTGATGATTATGAAAAATGAGGTTGCCTACACTTTCTTTCACATCTGCTCCTTTGTGGTTAAGAAAAACATCATATCCAAATGTGGTGGGAAGCAGCGAAGAATGCAGAGAGGATTGGTTGTTTCCCATCTGCAGAAAAAAAAAAAACCATCAAAACTAACTCCTTGTTAATTGATACAAAATCTCAGTACAATAGTCCAGGAGATTTGCGTCATTTTAGGCAATTCTAATTTGAAGTGCGCCATGTGCAATGGATCACAAATCACTTTCTACCTTTATCTAGAAGCTGGACAACCATCAAAATTATCGTGGCCATCCAATATTTTTTTGTTTTGCTATCCTTTTTTTTAGTTCATGACGGGGCTGGCAACAGGGGCGCTATGAACAACTCGACCGTCAGTGAGCCTTCAATGTCATACATTCTTCTTTCCACCTGTACCGAATGAAATTTATTAATAACATGATGTGAATATTCATTAAGCATGATAGAGGAAGGAATTTACCAATGGTTGTTGTTGTATCTAGGTACTCAAAATGAGAAGGTAGAGGCAGGGCATGCTTTTGACCAAATGTCATTGCATATGCAAAGATGTGATGAAATGATTGTAGATTGAAAGCCAATAATTTTTTTACAGCCTTCATTATCAAATGGCACACTTATGACAAATATGATGCACAAAATTGAGAAGAACATTTCAAAATGTCATAATCATGCCTTTTATAATCTCGGGTTCCGAATCAGCTGTGATACATCAAAATAATATTCAGGAAAGACGGTGTCATATTATAATAGTAATTTTGGGTAGCATTGAAGGAGCTTCTGAGAATTGTGATGCCATATAATAAGGATCAAGTATTTAAATTTTTAATGTTTATCACTTTATCTTTGACATTTGACATTGCTCAGTGATCAAGCATCATAGAATCATACTATGAAATAATTTAGTTTTACAATTATGTATATTTCTCTTATCTTTGTATATATATAATGCATATATATACACACACGAACCCATACAACTCATAATGGGAAAAAAATTCACGAGCCCACGAACTGGATTCTCGTACCCGAACTCGAACCGGTAACTTAAATATAAAATATATTAATATTTAACTTATATTCTATTCTAGACTATATTCTATACACAAATCTATATTTATCTTTCTATTTCTCCCCTCCCCATCTTTATATATTTATCTCTTTCACCTCTACCTATCCCTTTCTCTTCTCTCTTCATCTCTCTATTTTCTTCTCTTCACATCCATCTGTATCTCCATCCCCATAACATATGTATCTTTGTCTCCATCTCCTTACCTCCCTTTCTTTCCCTTCCCTCCTCTATCTCTCCCTTTTTCTATCTCTATTTCTCCATATTTCTCTCATTCTCTCCCTATTGAAAACATAACATGAGCCTATTGGTATTGGAGCATGACTATCTTCCTGATTGAGGCATGCTTTGGTTTCCTGGTGAAGATGTCGGTAGTTTTCTCAGCCAACCTTGCATCTCCTCCTGAGCGAATACACCCAAAACCAAATAACTGTAAGGAAAAAGAACAACGAAAAATGATATAAAAAGAGAAATAATTATTGATGATTTGATTAAAGAAAAAACCCTGTTTTTAAAATTTCCTTGGAGTCTGTTGTCTAAGTAAATTTACCAGTATCTCCCTTTGGAAAAAAAGGGAGGCCACGTTGAACAAAATTCAGAATTCTGAGAGCAGTGAGATTGGAAAATTTGAGGCCTTGCTTCCAAATGTTAGCCATGTTGAGAAAGTAGTAGGAGTCAACACTAGAATTTGAGGCTTTACATGATGATTATGCTGAAGAAGAAGAAATAGAGGTGGACAATATCAAGGACCTCGAGGATGATATAGACACTGCCCATTTAGGATATAGCTTGAGAAGGATGGTATGGAAATGTATAAAAGTATAATATAAGGGGGTTTTTTGTCAGGTGATGTGATCTCAACTGCCCTAGCAGACATGTAAGCAAAATGTGGAACCATACACAAAGCACATGAACTGTTTGACAAATGGCTTTTAAAAGAAATGCATCGACCGGATTCCTTTTCATAGAATGTCATATTTGCATGTGATAAAGAAACGTAATAGGGGAGAGGAATAGAGATAAAGGGGGTGTGTGCATGTATTTTTTATTAAGACTACGAGTACCTTGCTAATGGCAGCCTCGACAAGCATATCTTCGAATGGGAGAACAAGAAGAAGAGGTGGTTACATTGGGAGCAGAGGAAGAACATTGCTGGATTGTTGAAAGAACATTGCTGGATAGATTGAGCCTCCCATATATCATAGAGATATTAAGGCCACTAACATTTTGTTGGATGATCAAATGAATGCGTTGTATGGTCAGCTCACAAACAGAAGCGATGTGTATAGTTTTGGGGTTGTTCTTTGGAGATTATGAGTGGGGGAAAGGCTCTGGACACATCTGTGGAGTCCACATCTAATTATCTTATCATTGATTGGGCATGGAAGCTTATGAAGGCAAGGAAAATGATTGAGATCTTAGATTGCGTAATCCATGAGAAGGGGTCTTAGGACATTTATGGAGAGATTCGTTTTAGTGGGTATCTTGTGTGCTCATGTAATGGTGGGATTCAGACCAAGCATGACAAAGGCATTGAAGATGTTGGAAGGGGAGGTCGACATTCCAGAGATTTCTGATAGGTCTTTGCCTCTTCTCAACCATAGAGCTTTGGAGGATGGATACTATGACTACTCCACTCTTTTTCAAATGCTCAATCTATGTAAAACATTTAAATAAATAAAAAATTAATAGTAATAAAAATTATAATTAAAATATTAATAAAATGTGCACCTAAAATGTATTTGCAAGATAAATTTATTATTAACAAATGAAACTTATAATAAAATTGAAAGTAAATATAAATAATATTAATATTAAGTAAAAGACAAATTCAATATTAATAAATACCAAATTATTATAAATTTAAACATAAATTCAAACAAAATTAATAGTAACTAATCAATAAGCTTAATATCAACAAATTAAAAAGTATTATAAAATAGAACATAAATTTAAAGGAATTAAATTTTTAAAACTGAAGTGGTAACTCAAATAAATTTTATAAAATCTAATAAATTTTAAAACTTATATTAATTCTTTAATAAATTATATTGTATTTACTGATTAAAAATGTAAGTATCTATTAAAGACAATACAAGAATATAACAAAACCCATAAAACAAATAAAAAATGCATTTCCATTGCACACTAAGGTGTGATTGCTAGTAATAGTTATTAGGTTGGTACAATATGGTGGCCTTATAGACGTAGCCCTATCCATGGTACCTTGACGCTAACCAGGGTGGAGCCACACAAATTCACCATCCCCGAAGCATTAAATCTATTAACTACATTACAACCTCCTTTGAAGTTCGCAATGAATGTTGACCACACCAACACTACCAAACAAGATTGCAAAAAGATATGGGAGGGCAATGTAAAAGAAAAGAAATTTTTCTTCAAAATTATTAGAGCATGCTCGAAACACTTAAAATTTTACTTCAACTTAAATCTTTGTAGCTTTCATAGGAATAGAATCACATGAGCATGAGGACAATACACTAAATAAGAGCCAAATTTTAATGGATCAAAGAAGATAATCGAGATTTAAAATATTTTTTAAAAATAAGTTTTCATAATATATTACATAATTAAGTATGAGAATCTATGAGAATCTTCATTGGGTAGTTCCAAGGAAATTTCATATATTACAAAAATTGTGTCAAAGTTTAATGTTCTATTTAAAGGCCTAAAACTATGTCAATACAAGAGCCTCATATCTATCAATATTGATGAGGAATCAATTATGCTTTAATGTAATTAAATCTTGGGATGTCCATAATTGTAAGTTTGAAAAGAGGATAGATGTAAGTAGCCCAATTTTGGACAAAATGGCTAATTATTAAATCAAGCATATTTATTAAGCAACAAATATGACTACAAATTTCCTTGCTAACTATGGTATCAAGCAAAATGAAGAGATAATAATATCAAATCAAAGTGATCAGTGGGAGGATCTCAATAGGATAGATATGCTTCAAAGAGAAGAGATTTCCACAATCCATGATAATAACTATTAAGAGTTTCTGGATTTGATTGTGTTGTAATTTTTTTGCATCGGCGTTTCGAATCACACTCCGTGATCCATCATCAGGATGAGCAATAAGAGAGCACAAGGAAAAATGATGGATCACGGAGTGTGATTCGAAACGTCGATGCAAAAAAATTACAACACAGTCAAATCCAGAAACTCTTAATAGTTATAGATATGCTTGTTGTACCAAGTGTGGTAATTTGAAAGAGAGACACATGTCATAAAGACTATCCTGAGACGAGTCATCAAATTCAGTGGTTGTAGTTAAAGATAAATCCAAACAAGGATGTTTTAAAATGGTGATTACATATTACTTTTGGCAAGGAAAATAGAGACGTGTCTTCATTACCAAGCACCAATGCAGTTATCAAAATGGAGATTTATCAACTTAAATTGGGAGATTATTCAACATTATTATAAATCACAACAACAAATAGAGGGTAGACCCTAAGATGGTCATGTACATGATAAAGTTACATAGAGAATTTCATGACAACCTTTATTGATGATCTTGGAAGGAAGTTGCATGTTAAGCTAGAAACAAACAAGTATATTCATAGATCACGGTGCAAAGATGTCTTTTATTCAATTTCAAACCATCATAGAAGAGTATTAATGGAAGATATTGGACTTGGGTGTTTAGTAGAGTGACATTGAAGAGTAGTGTAGAATTAAGAGAATACCTAAGAATACCTTGTTTAAGGTTGTTGAAGTGTAATTTGCAAGATCACAAGAAATTTATAGTTGGTTAATTCAATCTCCTTTCTCCCCTATAAAAGGAGAGTCTTCAAGAATTTAAGGAGACCCTAATCCCTTGCATAATATCAACTAAGAGTGGAAGAAATATAAAAAAATCATTTTTGAAGTTTGTATTTACTTCTCTAAATTTAAAGAGAGTTGTCCCCATGGATACAACTTCAAAATTTTATTTAAATTATAAATATAAGATAGAAAATTTATGTGTATTGATTGATGATCAATGTTCATCACATAGATACATTGAGATTAGCTATCTCTTATAAAAATTATATGAAAATCAATTTTTAAAGTTCGGAAATGGCTCTACTTTCTATGCATTATAACAAAACTCTAGGATTTGATGGGTTCTCTCTTAATCTTAACAAATCATGTGGCCCCATATAAATGATTATCAAGGGAAAGTGGGTTGTTGAACATAAACAAAGTTTTAGTCAAAATTATACCTAAGGGAATGATGAATATACTATTTATGGCTAGTACCATGTATGTTATTAAAAACCTCCTATAAATTTATTGTCATTGAAGCATTGGTCATATGGATTGAGCTAGTGTCATTGTCCCTTTCCAAAAAGAGTAATGTAGAATTATTATCAACCCATTTTATTTTCCCACGAGTTAATAGTAAATCATAAGATAAAAAATTTATTTCATATGTAATTTCGTCCTAATATTCCATTCCATATTTTATGGGAATTAAATACTAAATTTAATATAATCAGCAAGTACTCGATAATGAAACCGTAGCAAGGTTTGAATATACCCTATTTTAATATTAAACATAAATCTGAAGTAAAATTAGAAACATATATATGAAATCGGAAAGATGACATGAAGGAAAAAGTTTGTATCTACACTTCACCATTGGTCAATTTGTCCTCAAATTCAACTCCCTTAAAGATAGGAAAGGTGTTGGAACATGGACCTAACTTTTCTACAAGATTGCCTATGCGTAAAACCTAGAACAGATACTCTCAATCACATAGCACTAGGTGTGTACCTCCCTCTACAATTTTGGATACTAGAGTGTCTTGGAATCATTGGTAATGATTTGGGTAAGTGTAATTGCATACTAAAAAAATACAATTAATTGAGTTCCACCTGTGTTTTTTTGTGTGTAGACAAATTTACTCAAAAGTCTAACTATCAAGATCTTGATAGAGTAATGTTGGAGTCAATCAATAGATTATTGGAAAAAATCAAATACAAAAAGATGTTTGATTGATCATGTTACCCATCAATGTCAAAAGATGCTTTTGTGATTGAGGAGCACATGCTTCAATGTGGAAGGCCCACATAGTGAATCGAGGTTAAAACACACCATTATGTCATTGTACTAGATGCTCAAAATAATTGAATTACTTCTCAAGTTAAAACCCACCCTCTCTTGATTGAAAAACCCAACTATTGCAGTTTTCCATGAGGGTTTTACAAAAGATGAGTTCTCAAAGGCCTCATCGGCCATATTAGAAAGTGTTATCTAAAATATTGCTGTTTTGATTAAAATCAGTAGCCTAACAAGGGGGTTGACCCTTACACAATCACAACCTGAAGGTGTCAAAGAGAACAACAAATTAGTAGGGATGTTGGCTTTTACAAGTTGAGGTCATCAACGGCTCACTAATAGCACACTAAAACTAAAGGTGTTGATATATACATAATACAAAATATAAACAACACACTAACATAAAGGCTAGCAACCCTCCTTGGGAGTGGGAGGGCAACTCACTCACCACTTGTGGAGAAGAATATGAGTTTAAAGAACTATTTTTCCTACATCATTGAACAATTGTCCAGGCAATGTTATCCTTAGGATCCCCAACACAAGGGGGTACAACTAATGAAACTCTATTTGGACGATTGTTGACACAAGGGTCAGAGTGCTGAGAAAGTTGTACATTGTTAATTGGAGATTGGAGCATAGCAAGAGCAATAGGCGAAGAAGGGTCATCACGGCCAAAGGGGACCACACCAGGAGTGGGAGTGGTATTGTCATGGATGGCCTGATTTACAATAAGAGCATCACCTAGATTTGTAATAGGAGTTTCATCTACCTCGTTAGCCTACGACTCTTCATTAGAGGAAGAATCAGAAGGCAAGATAGTCAAATGTTCTTCACAATTTTCTTTCCACCAAGTGGTAGTGCCTTTATGTCGCAAAAGAGAATAATCAGTTGCCAAGTGGCAAGTAGAGAAACATGCGGCAGCGAAAAGGGATGCCCTTTAAATCCACCACTTGAGTCCATGGCCTATCCCCCGCCATGAGAACCACATCTTTAGGGAGAGATATGGAGATATCAATGTCCACCGAAATTCATGCAAAGGTAGAGAGACCCATAGTTGTCATAGTCACATCCACCTTTATAAAATGACCAGTAGAATTGCCAATGGCCTCAAAGCAAGAGTTCTCCCAAAAGTGAAGGGGAAGATAAGGGTGTTGAACCAGCACTAGACGCACACTAAGTGGTTCAGTAAGAGGATTAAATGAAACTGTCTAGGGTTTGGCCAAGAGAGAGTGGTTCCCCAAACCCACAGCTTGCTAAGCACTAAATCCCATTATTTAGAAGAAGTAAAAAGAGCAATAAAAAAACCCTTTGCACAAGGGAAGAGCTCAATATTACAAGGGACTAGGGGTCTTCACGAATTTGTTGCCCAACGATGGAGGTCTGGAAGAGAAGGTCAGAGACTAGCAAATCTACAAACCAACCTACAACGTTGGTAGAAATCCATATTTCCACCACATCTAGACCATACACATGTCTTAGCACAAGCAAGGGGTGGAGAAATTTCCTTCAAGGGAACAATAGCAACAACAATAGCAATTGATTTGGCAACATGAGCAAAGCTCCATCCAGCAATAGCAATAGAGGGAGGCTTTGGGTCAACATGCTCATTCACGGTCTTGGCAAATCCAGTACCAGGTCTCTTACAAGAATGTTGAGTGAGCATTGCTCCAATCGAAACCCTTCCACCATCAATGCTAAGAACAACAACCACCCCTGAATCACCCAGAGGTGGAGTAGTACTCAACACACCCACCTAAACCCCCAAACCGATTGAGGCAAGGAGGTTTGATCGAAGGCTAAAACTAGTAGCAACTATAATCAGAGCATCTTGTTGCAAACCAAACAAGTCCTCCAAAAAAAATACCAGCATTGGTAGAGCATCTCTTGTTGACCCTGTCTTCCTAACCATTGGAGAGAACACACATTGAGAAGTCTGCATTTTGAAAATTTTCACCATTGCAACTAAGTAGGAGAGTCGTTTGCATCTAAAAGATTGTTGTTGTTTCAAAGAGTCATGTGGTTATCTCAAGTCTTTAGAGTCTAGTGTTCCCAATCAGATGAAGAAAAAGTTAAAACATGAGACTAAAAATGAATGAACAAAAATTAAGATGACCCCTCTTCAAGACCCAAGCATCCAATCAAATAAGAAAGGGAAATATTCTGAAAGAAATGTATGATAATGTTGCATCCCTTTTAATGGGTTGGTGCAAATTCCAATCATTTTTATTAATTTATGTGAGTGGACCTCAAGCTCATATTTCACCCATCAGAATAAAAGTAAGCATACAATCTCACAAGCCATTATTACTAAACAGCTTACATTGTACCCTATTTTGTATAATAAAAAAAAATCAAACAATTCTCCAAATTAAACTACCTTCTAATCTTTTAGAATTCAACAATTATAATCTTCAACCAAAAATTTCCTGCATCAATAAAAATTTTACAACAATTACTTTACTTAATGTATCAATTTATAATTCACCAATAAAAGATATGTCATTTTTCTTTCCTTGTCTTAAAAATGGAAATAGGTTTTACACAAACAACCCTCCCAATATTTTATATAATTTATTTAACTTAATTAAAATTACATATACTAAAAGAACCTCATTTTTTTATCAACTATCAACTACTTTAATGTACCCACCACCAATGGTCAACGCATTACTCATCTTTTTAAAGACTTGATTAATTTGTTAAGTGCTGTAAATGGAGTATCAACTAGGTGAAATTAAACTTTTATTAAACAAATGCTAGCAATTATGGTATATTTGTTTTAAGAATACTTTTATTGTCTTTTAATTTAGTAATGCAATTAACTTTAGATGACTCTTGTTTTATTGTGGAGTCGTTTTAGCTGTTACCCCAACAAACCTTAGCAAAAGAATATAGTATGAAGTTTAGATAACCTGAGGAAATAGTGAAGTGCTATTTTTTTTTTCTATATAAGAGGATAACCACATTTGTAGAAGCAATTCTTTTTATGGAGTAAGAGATGCCATGAGATAAAAATGATTTATAAGATAGATTACAATTTTGTCTAACAATAAGAACTTCAACTTTTTAATTCTCAAATTTCCTTAGATATCTGGATGTAGAGTTAGAAGTTTCCCCACTAGCTAGGGAAATTCTCTTGCCACATGATATGCATCTACAAATGTTTAGAATTGGTAGTTGTTAAAAAATAAAATTCAAGCTAAATTATTAGCATTAGCTATGGTTTATAACATTATTATACCATTTACTTCTTAACATTTCTGAGCTTAATATTCTAAAATACCCATTACTATAAAATCTATGAGACAGACCGCCTCATTGTAAAATGCTTTCCAAATCCTCAGCAGCATCCACTAAAATATTTTACGAAGTTCCCATCCATAGGAGCAGTCTCCGGGACCATTTACAACAGCAAGTAAACCTGCAAGCGTCCTGCAGATTGAACTAAGTTCTTGCAGAAAGCAGCAGACTTACCAACTGGTCCTTATATGGATGCTGATCAAGTTAATGAGTTACCTATCATGTCTTTCAAGGCAGCTTGAAATAAAAGGGGAGTTTCGTTAAAAACAGTGTACTTTGATTTTAATCTGGGGCCTAAGTGTTCTAAACTCTGGTTATTTAAGGCTAACTTCTAGTATGTCTCACATCGGATAACAAGACAAACTCAATGCCTCGTTCAAACAAAATTCCTTGCAAGCAAACATTAACTAGAAACTATTAATAATGAAATCAAGTAAGCATTCCAAACTACTGACTAACAAACTAGACAGGCAGAAACATGGCACCTACACAAAGGATACATACTAAAGAAAACAAAGAAAAGAACTAATATTGGGAGGGAAAAAAATGCTGGCATAAAGTTGCTGAAGGTAATATTCACATTACAAACTCCCAAAGCACATCGAGATGATTCAAAGTATCAATTTGCATTCCAAATCTCAAGAGCACGTGTAGCTCTGTTTTGACATAGACTCGAGTCAATGGGGTGTTTACAAGTTCCAAACCAAGCTTGGGGGCAGATAAAGAATGTGAAATTAAGAGCAACTTGATGAGGTTTGAAGCAACAATCTATACACTGTTTAAGGGCATTGTGAAATTGGGAACCGAAGAAGATTTTGCATGGTGAAGCAGCATGGGAGTTCTTGAGTTCCATTCGAGTCTGCCTATGTTTCACAACATAATTTATAAAATTGGGGAAACTAGCATTTATCAAAGCAAGGATGTGTGTCAAATTTAAAACAGAAAACTTCCAAAGGAACTTAAGAAATTATGTTTAGCTTCGAAGATGACTTCAATTATTAGTAAGATCCAACACGCATAGAAAATGAAGAGGTTACGAAGAAAAACAACCTCCTCTCTCTCATCTAGTTTACCGAGACCTCTTTGGTGAGGGCATAATCAAAGGTCATGATCAGACCAGGAATGGCTATCAACGACATCTTTATTTTGAAATGAAAATTGGAAGTGGGTTATTCTTCAGAAAACCACTTCTTGCTGTTATGCTTTCAAATGTTAGTTATTCTTCAGTTTCCATAAAGCCACTTTTCACTGTTATGTGTATAATTGACTAGCTCTTCTGGCTTAAACCATAGATTGATCTCATCCTTGGCTGTCTCTGGCCCATCGCTTCCATGAATAATATTCCTGCAGATCAAAATTCAGGATGTTGAATTTGTTCATTTTACCTATTTTACAGACCCTGTTCTAACATATTTTGAGAATTCAGAACAGAAAGAATTATGATCGATCTAGCTGCATGTTCCAGTATATACCTTCCAACAATTATGGCCAGGTCACCTCGAATAGTCCCGGGCTCTGATTTCTGAGGATCAGTTGCCCCTATAAATTTGCGTCCATATTTAATGACTCCTTCACCTTCCCATACCTACAGAAATCATGCCATTACTAAAATTGAAAGAGTGATTGAAATTGGTTATGTTCAAATGGGGATTCAATGCTACTCTATCGTATATGTCAAAGTCCAAATATCATAACAGACTCGTTATTTAGTCTCTCCTTGACCTTCCTATCTTCATAGATATGACAAGTACTAAATATGAAAGAATGGCGATTTATTGCAGAGCTGAATGTTCAAATCCATGACAGCCATATTATCATGTTTAATACGAGTGACATAATACCCCAAATGAAAGTAAAGCCCATCCATAAATAGAGAGGTGGATTTCCCTAAAAAATTAATAGTGGATATTAAGACAGACAATTGAATAAGTACACTAACCATTGCAAGAACAGGTCCAGAACTAAGGAATTCACATAAGCCATTGAAAAATGGTCTCTCTTTCAAATCATAATAATGTTTCTCGGCAAATTCCTTGGATGGAACCACCAGCTTAATAGCAACAAGTTTGTAACCCTTACGCTCAAAACGGGAAACAATCTCTGAAATCTGTGATGCAAACAAATTACTGTGAGGTAAACAATAAAGTTATAAAGTTTAAACCAACAGAAAGTATTGTAGCTTTATAAGAGGGAAGCTACTTACAAGCCCTCTCTGTACACCATCCGGCTTGATGGCAATAAATGTTCGTTCAAGCTGTATACCAGTCAGTTGATATGTTAAAGTTCAATTTGACAATGCCTTCATTTGTAAGAAATCTAACAAATTTAAGCTTTAAACTTTTCCAACGCTGACAAAGAATCCAGAGTAAATTCTAATTCTAGTTATGGTTCCATAAAAAAGTTGGTATTTTCTATAATAAAGTTAAACCATTGATTGCTTTGAACTTAGGCATGAAAACAAGTATGTTTTAACCCTTGTTTTGGTTCAGAAAGGTTGTTACCTCTGCTGCTTTGGCTGGTGGATCTTGAAGCATGTACACTGCAATCAAAGGAAGAAATTGAATGCATTGTGAGTCACCTCAGTACGAAAATAACAAGTTATTTTTTACAACAAACATTAATTAAATTCTATGATCCACTAGTAAATAAAAAGCCTTTGAAAAAATAAAATTTCAGTATGGGAACAGCATTTACATTAGTTATTCTTAGAGGGTAGTTGCAGAGTTTTATGCAAGACAGAGTAGAGAAAGGTGATATTAATATGCAATGAAATTATAAAATGTAATAGGGATAATATGTAATAGGGAGCCCAATAAAAATGGGATCCATAACTTTGCCAACCGAGCTAGACATTGATGTCCCCAAGGTCTTACAAACGTTCAATAAGCATTAAGAACAAGATCCTAAAATTCAGAGAAAAAGAAAGGAAAATATGACAAAACGTCAAAAAGTGTCATGTGAATTATGGAAAAAATTAAAAATAAAACTAGGAATGCTTGTGTGAACAGAAAGCAACTTCTCTCAACTTTTAGCATATGTTAACAACCCAGTAGTGATGTAAGTTGTTCCATCTTAGCTTTTTACATCAGTTGGGCATAGGTAAATATGAACAGAAAACAACTTATCTCAACCTTTAGCATATGTTGACAACCCAGTAGAGAAGTGAAGTTGTGTATCCTTTACATATTAAAAATTTATTTACATAAGTCAGGCATAGGTAAATATTTATGAGTGGTGCCTATACCAAATAGTTGGCTCTATGATCAAACAGTATACTCATTTTTGTTTTAGATCATCTATTAAACTGAGTACTACAGCTATTGTTTCATGTTTCATTACCTACCTACAATTGTTGCAATAGAATTAAATCATTTACATGCTCAAAATTATCACCAGAATTAGACCTTATATTATGTTACATGTACTATTTTTTTACTACGGCACCTCAGATTCATGGCCATAAAGAAAACTGGCAAGCATGATCAAACTGGAAAGCACGCCAGTCATTCAAGGAAGGGCATGGTAATATATAACTGCATTTATAAGAAGAGACAGAAAGTATAAGAAAAAAAAATGCCGAAAGCATAAAGCAACATGAAACCAATTTGATCACCAAGAAATGAATAAGTTGAAAAGTTCCTTTAAGTTTAAGATAATGGTCACTATGAAAGGCAGAAATCGTGCGGTTACATGTGGATCTGCAAATAACAAATTTAACTTATACAGCAATCGATAAACAAGCTGAAAGACTTCATTTGCAGACATCTATGGCAGAAAATGGCAACAATGTCCAATAACACCACTGTAATACTCAAGCATAACAGAAAAGATTTGCGCATGCATTTAAATATAAAAATAAGCAATAATTCTTTACAGACAAAAGAAATGTGAAAGAAGCCAAACCCCTTCACCAGTTCCATTGCTAAAAAATCAAATGCAATGCCTCACTCAAGCATGGAAAATATTAATTTCCAGCAAGTGTGGATGATTGAGCGATCAAGGACTAAACTATTGTAATGTCCCCTTTCCAAAATGGGGCCAAGTTCAAACCCAAACGCCCATCATTAATTTTCCATGGGCCTTCGAAATTTTGCACTAGGAAAATATGAGTAGTCAGTAAAAACTATAATCGTATAATAATAACTCAAGAAGATCATAATGTCATAAAAGGGGTCACTGAAATGTAATTATAATAAAGAGGGCTCGAGGAAATCTCTTATAATTGAAGTTTATTTTAAATAATTCCTGTCAAATAAATATCAATCAAGGGTCATGAAGGAAATTTGAAGAGTCGTCTCTTTCAGAGGAAAATTCTATTTAAGAGAGGCCAAGCAAGGAGAGGGCATATTGATCAGCCATTCTATTTTCTGATTTCTACTCCTTGTTGGAGAATTGGATATTTTAAACTAACCTGAGAGGACAAAAACCCTCTAGGTACTGAATTGGAAGACGAAAAACCCCCAATTTCCATCACTGGATTAGTGAGCAAAAATCCTTGACCCAGACTTAAGGCAACTCACCCAGGGTTGTAAATGGGCTTCATGTTAACAGGCAATTCCACATGACGTCCAGATGAAATCTTTCTGACTGGTATGCAAGAGCAGAATCATATATTATTGGCAATGGCCAAACCCCACAGTTGTCTAAAGGAGGATTGGTGCCAAAGGTTTGTAATATATATTGCAGAGGTTATCAACGACTTAAGGTGAATTTATTATCAGCAATTCCTGACAACCAGTAATCAGCAATCTATGTTGGAGGGTGCATAGCTATAATCTAAATATGTTGGCAACCTATCAACTTAAGCCAACAAGTTGGCGCAGAAAGAGAAAAGAGAAAGAAGCCTTTGTCTTGTTTTTTAAAGTTTTTTAAAGTTTCAACTATGGCAGAAAAAAACTTTTGGATGAAAAAAAAAAGAAAATAAGTATAAGATTTTTTTTTTTAAATGGGAAAAAATTGAAAAAAAATCAGATTAAAAACAAAAATTTAAAATGTTGAAGAAGAGACCCTAACTACTTGTTTTTAAATTATTGGCATTTCCATAGCATAAAGATATAGAGAGCAAATATAATAGAAATTTTAGTCCATATATTGTCTAGAATAGAGAGTTTACCCATGAATTGTCCAAATGAAAAGTTTGTCTCAAATAGTAGAATGTAGTGTACATGTAAGCTTTGCTACTAAATGATTCTTCGATAAGTTTTGTATGAAGTTGATGAAGTTATTGCTAAGTTAACAATAGAATAGGTCACTGAATGATATATGAGTAAACCTCTAGTTTTTTTTGTATGATGTGAATGGATGCTGTAATGTTACGAATAACATTGCATTCCAAATTATTATTATTATCAAAATAATATTTAATTATAGAGACTGCAATATCATAACAGACTCTAAAAACTTTGAAAACTTCGTAAGACCTCAAAACAACTACAATAACATGTTTGCATCCTAGTAAGATAAAAGAAAAAAAAACCATTTTATCTCTGCAAAATCTTCAAATAGGATACTTCAAAAAATATATCATCCAAATAAAAATCTAATCAACCGATAAAAGAGAAACCATTTCTCATTACAGGCAGTCACATGGGCATCAATTATGCATTTTCAAATATTCAAGATACAAAACCAAGTCACATTCAAAAGATCTGCTATTAAACCAAACCTTCAAATTTAGTCAAAATATTGACTCATATAAAGTAGAGGTAGAAGATAGACATAAAACACATTTTAGAATAGATATGCATGATATAAAAATAAGCATACAAAATCACAATGACCAAAATTTATAAGTCACAAAAATTGAACATTCTTGGTGCAATATTGAGTTACATATAACCATCCCTTTGAAAGAGTCACTTCCTTATTTTCTTCCCATTCCTCTCTTTTCCATTAATCCTTCTTAATTCATATGCTACCCTCTTTCTTCCTTCCTCCATGTCTCCTTTCAAATCAACTCTCGTCCCATTTATATCTTATATTGAGGGAGTCACAACTTTTCATTGCATGCCTCTTGACCTTTCATTAAACTTAATTAACATGTAATTATAATATACTATATTTATTATTATTAATTTAATTTTATATTTTAATTTTGTTACTATTTATTATTAAATCTTATTTCAGAAAGAGGACATTACAGAAACAGCGATGTTACTAAGAAGGTGACCAAGAAAAGGAATGTTTCAATACAGCAGTGGGCAGTGAAGAAGAAAGAGGTGCCAATAACTCACGGACATGAGCTTCCAAAGGAAGAAAAATTTGAATGATAACGCACAATTAGTTCAAGCCATACCATAGGAAGTGCCGCATATGGGCAAAGAGGAAATGAATACACTATTGAACAATCAAACAGATCAACTCTTGGAGCGAATTATATAGTGTGAACATGTTTATGACATCAAGGATGAACAAAAAACTAGTTTCTTGTTTGATGTAAGACCCTGCTTTGCCCCTATATTGCTGAAGCTGCCGATGTTTGTTTGCATGACAATGACATAGCTTTAGCTACACTTGGCGATAAGATTTCTGAAACAAACGTCAATGCAGTTACTGATTTGAAATGTGAATTGCCTTCAATGATTGTGAAGATGGTGGTGATGTGGGCGCATAGAGAACTTAATCATTTGAGGCAAGACATGTAATCTTGCTCATGTGGATTGTGCTTCAATAGGGTCACCAAAAATTGTTGCTGCAGTGATTGATGAAAAGAAGATGACATGGGACAGTGAACTGCCCAAATGAGCTTGAAATAGAGAGACAATTTGGAGAACATAGTTCCTCACATTAGGTGTCTCGTGGTAGTGATTTTTGTGTTAATAGTGGGAATTATGAATTGAATCATGCATATGATTCAAATACCGAAAACTGTATCAGCACGTGTGAAAGTGTTGTATGCTCGCCACTTGTCATCCAGGGGCATAATGAAGATAATGTCGTTTACGAAGCTTTCCTTTCTAATGAAGATGCAGTTCCTACTACCCTGAATAATGGGAATCCTTTAAAAGGATCTCATACAAGTGATAATATTAAATAATGTTGGGCAACAACACATGCCAAGATGAAAATCAGCATGTTGCTCAACTTGATAATGTGCTAGAGTTTCAATTTTTTTAGTTTGATTTGCAAGAACAAAATCTTCTTTGTGTGGATCAACAAAGGTAACAAGGCATATTTTTCATTGCAATGTGAATTGGAGGCATTCTCTTTTTGCCTTAGCTCATGTGACAAGGTCAACAGGTTTGACAACATTCTCATTCCTTTTGGGGCTGACCTGGTTTTTCAAGTTGTGCCCCTAGCTGCTATGTATATAAATGATGCATTACAATATAAGTCAGAGGCCTATTATTTGTGGTTACCTTGCAATCGCAAGGTTGATAGTAGAGCTGTTCTTCATTTTATGGGAGGCAATTACAGGTCAATACATGTGAGAAGAAAGTCACGGTTATTGCAACTGAAGGATGGAAGCAGTTCCAGGATGGAGAAGATTATTTCCTTCAACAAACTGGTATTTGACAGGGGCAAGTATTTGCAGCAGCATATTCGTGGCCTTGTGCCATGGATTATCATGCATGGTATGACCTATAAAAGATTTTATAAGTTTCACTACCAGCCATGTGTTCAAAATGTTTGTGTTATCATGTTGTTGGCTGCAGGTGATTGTCTTGTATATCATTTTCAGTTCTCTTCATGTTGTCTGGCCTTGTGTATATGGTGTCAATTTTTGTGTCGTCTCACTATGCAAATATTGATGTGTTCGTGCAATCATGAACCCAGTTTGTCGTGATGAAGTGTTAGTTCGTTCTGCTCCGCTGTCATGTTTATTTTCTGTGTCGTGGTCTACAACCGGGTTTCTTCTGCATTTCATTCTCCTTCACAATGAGAGTTTGAAATTCGTCATAAAATCCTAAAGAAACTAAGTGCTAGTTATTTGGGACAAATCTGTGTGTATATTGGATCCCAGGACTTGCCTCAAGTGCGATAGAGAAGGAAAAAGCAAGGTCGCAGTGATTAAATACTAAGGAACCCGATAATATTAAAAGCAAATATTGTAATGATAATTTTTATATTTTTTTCAAACTACTCAAAGTACCAAATGAAATAAGTTAAAGGTCATGATAATTCCTGTTGTCTACCCTATGCTTTGCCATGAATGCGGGGTCTTCTCTCAGCTACCCTGTGTCAATTTTGATCTGGTGTATCCATTTTGAACAGAATTTGAGTGTGATTTTGCTGAGGCCATGGATTTTGATATGCTGCAATGTTGCAACACGGGCATTTCACCCTAGCTGTATTTGAAAACATTGAGGAGGTTGGTTCTTGGTTGCCTCTCCAGATGTTTGCAAGTGCAGAGTTTTTCAAGGGGTTTGATTTGAATAACATCCAGTTACAAAAAGGGGTGAAGTTTTGAAGCATCTGAAGGACAAAAATTATATTGGGTTTTACTTTTATGTATCGAGTGTCTCCAAGGTTGTTTGTGTATCTTCAAGGGAATTTGAACTTCTTGATGAGGTCCTCTCTTGTCACAATTGCTAATGTGAAAGTAGCGACTATTTGATGAATGTGACAACATTTTTCAAATATTACAAACTTTCTAATAATCATTTGTTTTCTATGTATGGATTTATCAGTTCAATTCTTCATAATTAAGTTTTCTATACCAATAATGTGATGGATTTCTGCCCAAATCAGTTCTTCTGTGCTTCTATTCACTGTTTTTCTTTCTATTAACTGTGACTTTATAACACCTCAAATAGGCATCGATCTGGGAAGCATTGTCCTAGCCCAACAAAAATATAGTGGAAGCCATTGTTCTAAGAAAAAGGACACATTAGCATATAAAAGATAGGTAGGGATCAAGTGCATTCATTTGATCTTCAAAAGTAGCAGATTTAGTAGGCTCTGTGACTTCGACAGAACAGAGCCACCCCACACTGATAAAATAAAAAAGGAATTCAAGAAAGAATGGTCTAAACAAACAGCATTAACTCCACTTACAACTATAGAAAAGATATACAGATAAAAGCTTCAAACAGAAAGCAGATAAATGCTTGAATCTTATAATAATATGAAGAAAAAAGCCCTCAAGCACCAAAGCATACTGCATCAGGAAAAAAGAACAAAACAATGGACCGTGCCAGCTGAAGAATACAAAAAAAGGGGGAAAATATATAAAAGCTTCAACGTTAGATTTTAAAACATAATAGGAACCTCGGTGCATGGCAGAAGCCTCATCATGGACTGATTGTATTGTGCCATATCATTGCGCACTTTGGGAGACACAACCTGATTGTTCACAAAATTAAATGCTTCTGGTATCAATCATTAAAATAGGTCTTAAATTAGCAAATGAACAATTTCTAGATGCTGCAGGTCGAGTTTTGGTGCTGAAGGAGTTTTGCAGCTGCTGCAGGATACATTTTTTACCTGCAGGAAATGAGTGGATTGGTCTGTAGAGTTTCCAGATGCGGCATAATCATTACTCCTTTGTCATAAACGTCAGACACACAAACAAAAGAAAACAGCATTGCATAAATGACTAAAAAATGTCATGTTGTGGCTTACAAAATGCCCAGAGAAAAGAGTCTTTCTGTGTTTCAGTTTGCTGTTGTCTTCCTTGGGAATGCAAGGTGTTGTTAAATAAGCCATTTGTTACCTAAAATAAAGTTGAGGACAAATCTTTGAAGATTAGAACTCCCCATTTTATTACAATTTCCAAGAATGTAACAAGTGATAATGACCAGAACAGCATTTTGGAGTACATTTTAGGGTTAGAGGAGTTGACTCGGAGAGTAAAATCGTGCTTGTACAGGCCTGAGAGGCTCCAAACCCTGTGCAACTTCATTTTACAGAGAATTTCATGTGAGATTGTTCTCGAAATTTGCTGAGATCTCACACATACTGTGGATTTCTCCAAAGTAAACCTCTGTATTTGTTCTTGGTGACATGCAATCTCATTATTATTTGCTGATTTCTGTTAGAGACGCATTTATTTATTTTCAGTTTTGTTGTTATCTAAAATAATTTAGTGTGTGGAATGCCCATTACAATTTAAGACCAGTAATAAATGCACAGTTACAGTATTAACAGCCCATTATAAACCATTTTAATAATTAATCTCTCAAACTAAAATCACAATCACATCTAATCATTAGAGGAAAGAAGAAACAAACTTACCTGCAGCCGGCAACATCGATGCTCCAGATATCCACTGCCTGTAAGCATTCTGGTGCTCCCCATGAGAACCAAGGGCAGCAAGTGATGAAAACCTTCCTCTGCATGAGGCTGCGACTGCTCCTGCTACAGATCTTGCTTCTGCAAAGCCAACATTCCCTTCATTACACATTAGAAAGTAATTCTAAAACCCTAGTACATGACATATACACACTAACTGTATCACTGGCTGACAATCATCCTTAGTTGTGAGTATCTATCCTCGGTTACATATGTGAAGATCACCCAAAAATCTAGGTACATACATGTTATACACCAACCCTACCTTTCATTCATGACCATTCCTAGGAGCAAATTTTCTGTATTATAATATTTCTCTATTAACTTCCATCGAAACCACCTATAGCCAATGTATCTCATTTTTTTAAATTAAGCTATTTGCCTATTTCTGCTATCAAGTAAAAGGCAGAGAGATCATCAATGCCACCGATGTCTCAACTACTAAAAACGACTGAAATTGCAGACAGGTTCTTAGAGTCTCACTTTCGAAGAATCAACCAATAGGCTGTACAGAAATAGAACTGAATGATTAGATTTTCTACTGCAATAACTTCTAGCCCCATCTTGTAATTATGACCTACTACAGCTAGTTTATACAAAATATTGCTTCTATCAAAGGCTGCAAGGATCATACATTACATTTTACAAGGTGGGGAAAAGTGATCTGAACATTTCCCCAAAAGTACGCTCATATAAAGTGTTAAAAACTAGGACCTAAAAAATCTGTATTATGGTATTCTTCTTCGAAGGAATCTACAACTGGTAGGTAGGCTATCTTTTCAACTACAAAAGAAGCTACATGCAATCTAGGGGTCAGAGAGAGGGGGGTCCATTTATTTCGACGAGGGTATCTATGGTCCGACGTGGTCAACATGAACTATGAACTACAATTTCCTTATTGTGGTACTCTGATACGAAGGAAGTTACAAAAGTGATAACTAAACCAGCAATCCAGAAGAAAGTGCACCACCTTCTATGTTATTAGAGTTGCATATTTACCATCTTCTTATTGAGTTTGATACTAGTTCTACAAATTTGGATAGTAAATCTCCTAAACACTTAAGCAGAAAGTGATCTATTCCATCATTATTTCGAATTAAGTCACTAATTATCCTATGACTACTGTTTATGCTATCAAAAGGCTCATTCAGTGGGATTTACGGTCCAGGAGAAAATGATTTGATGATCCTTTATGGCATCGAGACTATGATCTAGATTGTATTTCTGTTATAAAAGAGGCTGGAAGAATGGTGGGTAACCTAGCCATCACAAGAAAGTGGCTTCATCTTCTATGAGATCAAAGTTGCATATATTACACTGCAAACCTGCATTAGAGTTGTTCACCAGCCCATCTAGGTGTGCAGGTCAATGATCAGATGTAAGCATTTTGCATGTGGGTATTGCAGATTCAGGGCACCCATTCAAGAAATAAACAATCCAAAAGTGAAAAATGCAATACAAATTAAAAATAAAAAGGTTTGACCAACCTGGTAAAACATTGATTGATTTGGAAGCAGCAGCAGCAGCAAATGCCCTTGTAGTTCGGACTGCAGCACTGAACAAGCGAGAACTCATTGTGCCACCCTCACACAAAACCTAAGAAACAAGCTAGCGAATGCTAAACAGAAAGTCCCCTTGGCCCCTTTTCTAATGCTGTATCTGTAAGCAATCCTCTGCATGAAAAACTACCTTATATTATTCGTCTCTTCCGCTACAAAACTAACCAGAGAACTCACCTAACCGGACAAACCCAAGATTGGGAGTGCAGTTTTATCTAACCCAATACACGTGGCACCCCACGAACCATTCCTGGATTCCTGATAGAAAGGAAAACTAAGGCTTTGAAATCGCCACCAAGCACGTGCCATTAAACCGTTTTTTGATTCGTGTTTTGACTGTTGCAGAAAAACAATCATAAGTTATAGTTGGAGGTTATGGTAAGGAATTGTCCTTATACATTGTCGGGGAAGGGGAGGTTTTTCCATCATAATCACTTTATAAGGATGATTTTCATAATCATCATAATGGTTTTTCTTTTTGAGATTTAGGGTAAAGTTTCTTTGTAAAATATCAATAATGGTTTTTCCTTTTGATTAATGTATTTTAATAATTTTTCTATGTATTGATTCAATAAAAATAATGTAGAACAGGTTGGAAATTTACCATACATCAATTGAGAAACTCGAAAATATAAAGTGGTCTTTTAATGATTAAATTGACTACTAGTACTAGAACTTTAGTCTTTTGGGATCCAATTGAATAAATAATTTATTTTAACTTTAGTCTTTGCTCAAAGGTCTTTTTGCTTTCAATCTATCTCTACCCTCTCTTCAAAAATCTTTTTATATTAGTTTTTTATTATTTTCAATCTATGATTTGGCTTTTATGAAAAACATTGTATCTATTAATGATATCAAATTTCTTTAATTTCTAGTGTGGAGAGTTGATCACACTTTGTGAGTCATTCATATTGATGTATATATTTTATTTGTGCTGCTTATTTGATGTAATCCATGTGCCTACTAGTGTGTTTTGTGCTCCTTATACAAGAATATCGATGTAATTCTTATGTCTATCTTCTAGTTTCATTAGTTGTTGATTATTAGTTTTGTGTGCAATTTTTAATTGCAACTACTTTGTAATCTTCATCATTTGAATAAAAAAAAAAAAAAGATGAAAATTGCATGTTTAGAATGTTTTGATTAAGATTTTTTAAATGTAATCATTAATCTAAAAGATACTTTTTTTTGTATTTAATTTATTACATTTTCACTTTATAATATTATTATCACTAATTTCTTGAAATTATATTGTGGTCTATAAACGCAATTTTTAGTATTCTAGTTTGTTCCACATCAATTTTATGATTAGATATATAATTATTTCTTTTCAAAATTTTATTTTAAACCTTGTTAACATTTTTATGAGTTGTTGTGAGCTAACTTGGCATATAAAAATTCAGCATAGAATCATGCGCTAGCGTGGCTAATGTGACATGAGGTGGGATGCCCCCTCAAGAGATTGTTTGTGCATTAAAGGCATGAATAATCTCTCGAAATAAGAAGAAGAATATTAGACGAAAGATGAAATAGAATTAAAAAGAAGAATGGTAAGTAAGAAGTGGAGAATGTTAATGGATGGTCGATAAGGCTTGATCGATATTAGATGTAGATGTGGTCAATTGATCACACTTAATAGATAGCATAAGATGATTTGATGATTAATTGATTGATAAATAGATAAGACTTTGAGCTTTCATTAGTGCGCTTTTATCATCATTGAGCATTATTATGTTGAAATGGATAATATTTGCACCAAGGCTATATACCCAAGGTAATGGTGTTATTCCTTTTGTGCAAATAGGCACATTACAAACAAGGAATGTTTTCATCCATCTTAAAAATTGTACATTAAGGGTTGAGGCATGTGCAACATTTACAATTATAATGATCTATGGCCTTAGGTTTGCATATGATATATGCAAAATGAATGTGCCAACATAGACACCCAAAACACATTTGCCACATGACTTCATGAAAATATCCCGCAAACAAAAAATGGAAAAAAAGGCCATGAACCATCATCGCTCCTCTAATCACTTATGGATATTTGTGAGTAGCATAGGAACATGATCAAAGATAAATCAATAAAATATAAGACTCGCTTGACCAGATGAGTCAACAACCATATTGATCGTGTTGTCGATGTTGATTGTTTGTGTTATGATTATGATGTTTGGTTTCAAAAATGAAGTACCATGTCTAAGACAAACCTGTCTGGTTTTGAGCATACTACACCTTGTTTAAGACAAATGATAGTAGAAATTGATGTTGCTTGATTGGAAAATTTGATTATTTTAATTATAGATTAGGTTGATAGTTTGTTTGTTGTTGTGTGATTTGTTAAGCTTAGTGTTCTGTGCATTTTCATGTTTGTGTCTAATGAAATGTTTTGTCTTTGTAAGAGATAATTTTTTGAATTCTCTTGGGCTTGTCCATTTTTTTTATTTTTAAGGACTTTTTGCAATGTTTTTATTTTATTTTTTTAGGATATTATGAATGGATGAATGAACTAGTGGATGGAAATGAATAGGTGAAAGATGGAAGTAGATTATTATGGAATTAGAGCTGATTTGGTTGTCAAAGACTATCTAGCGATGGGATAACATATTTTTCCAACCTAATGGATTGACATGGAAAAGTAAAGTGATGGTGTGGTGCATTGAATGGCATGTGGTCAACAAGAATGGACATGTTAAGAGGTTTTTGAAAATATGTTTTGCATTTTGTGTCCTTAATTTTGATCAACATCAAGGGATAGATTCAGATAGGATAGAGATGAGATATGGATAGGATAAGCAAGTGTAGCATCATAAATTTCATCCATTTGCAATTTCTTGCTCACTTAGGCTCTATTTTAGCATTCTTGGCCTCTTGTGCCTAATATAAATGATCCATCTTTATTCCAAATTTATTTTTGGCATCCTCTTTCAATTTTGGACCCCAAGTCCCTATTTGAGCCCGCATTGGAGAGAGTGAGTCACCTTGGATGACCCCCTACTACCAATCGAGGCCCAAATGTAAACTACTTAACGGTTGACTTCTGAAAGTAGGAATTTTAAAGCCTTGTCCACTATTATCTCTATAGAATATTTTGTTGTCATTAGTTTAGACAAAGTCATAAGAATCAGAAGATTCAATCGGTGAAAGGCAGAAAAGAAAATATATGAGAAATCGGTAATATACACCGAGCAAGGCAATGCAGTCAGTAAAGCGCAGACACTACATCAAGAGCACATAGTTTACCAAACACCGAGAGCATAGGCAGTACACCGAGTTTACAATTACTGAGTACTGAAAAGAAAGTTAACCGAGCGAAGATAAGTTACTCTACCAAGTTAATTAATGGATTGTAAAGCGATAAGGATGCATTTAATACATTTTTATCATATTAATTATGATTATACAATGCATGATGATGAGTTTGTTACACGATCAGTGATCAGAATAATTCAAAGAAAAGATATGAGAAGCAGATTAAGCGGTTAATCTAAGATTACTATTTCCAAGAAAACACCAAGTACCGAGGTAAAAGTGACACGGTCACTGAGCGAAAAAGCAGATCTAGCGGTCGAAATAATTTATTAGCAACCTAACGAATAAGATTAACAGGCAATAAATCTTATACTTAAAGGATGATTTATAGAGCAGAAAGAATAAATAGAGGCGACAGAGGAATAAAGGTGACAGAGTACAGAGAAAGTTGTTATTGAAGAACATAAATCATAGCAGAGAGCACCGAGTTGATGTCTTGCTATAGCAGAGAAAATTTGAGCAGTGTTATAGATTGAATTGAGGTAACACAAGTATTTCAGAGCACATAGAGTCTGGTCAGCATTTGTATTTGATGCATTTAGCAGACATTTGTAAGTTGTTAATTCTATTGTATTAAGAGCTAGAAATCCCAATACTGGGTAGATCTTAACCGATCTGATTTATGTAAAACCTTTAATAGGGTACATCTCTAAGTGTAGAGATTGTAAAATCATCTAACTAGGTAGACTTAACAAGTCTTTGTATACTCTTAACTGGGTAAGCTATCAAAATGGCTAAACTATGTAAGCTCTAACTGAGCACCCTTTATACTACAGTTAGTGAAGGTTGTGGGTGTCATCCCCACCACAATTTTGTCCTCTAACCAAGGGTTTCTACATAAACAAAATCATGGAGTTATGAGTTTATTTACTTGAATGTTTGCATGTTATGTTTTATGTTTTATTTCAACTTATTGAATTTGGTAATCAACAAACAACAACATTAGTATACAGTTTAAGTTACAAAAGTTTTATTGGTACTGAATCACCCCTCCCCTCTTAGTCCCAAATTTCTATAAGTCATTCCATCAATTGGTATCAGAGCTTCTACTCTTGAGTTATATAGGGTTTGACCACCTGAGAGTTAAAGATCCTAGCCATGGAAGTTTTAGGCAATTTAAAAGACTTGACGGTTTTGAATCTGAATTGGAAGGTGCGAGAGAAATAATCATTGATTTGAAGAAGAAACTTGAGAGATCTCTAAGGGTTAGAATGATAATTTATGATGAACTAACACAAGAACAAGTTGATACACTTGAAACAACATCTGAAGGAAGTGTTACTGATGAATCCGAGACAACTATAAAAGAACTACTGGAAAATAATGGTACACTTACCGAGTAGTTGGACCTAATGAAGATAGATCTTGAAACCAACATGATATGAATGACCAAATTAATTGAAGGAAAGAGGGTTGTTGAAGATGAAAAGAAAATGGCAAAAGATGATAAAAGATGATTTGAAATGAAGTTATTGGAAAAAGATAATGAGATCATGAGAATGACACAAGTTCACTATGACATGGTCGATCAACTTCTGAGTGCAAATCAAGATAACACAAAATAATTTGAGAATCAAGCACTGAAAGCTGAAATTGAAAGAATGGAACAAAGAATGAAATCTGAGAAAGATGCAAATGCAATATTGAAAAGAAATGAAGAAGCACTGAAATCTATGGATCAACAATTCAAGAATCAGAAACAAAGAAATGTCAAAACATGCATTGGATTCAAAGAGGACAACACCACCAAGAAAGGAGAATCATCAAAAGCACAAAGAGATGAAATTACTGCATCCCCACCAAGGCAAAAGAAGCCAAGTTGCAATTACTGTGGGAAGCATGGACATACTGCTAATGTCTGCAGGAGCAGGAAAGGTAAATCACCGAGTATACCTAATTTTGATGGTTATTGTTTTAGATGCAATAGGTATGGACATCAAGCATTTCAATGTAGAACTAATCTTGCTAAAAATAGAAGGAAACCTAAGTTTGATGGTTGCTACAAGAATTGTAATAAGTTTGGACACAAATATGAAGAGTGTATAACAAAGAAAAGAAATGATAATTGGAAGCCTAACTGAGAGAATGCTATTTCCAACCGAGCAGACATTTCTATACCATGGGACTATAATACAAGAATTTCATGTTTATCCTATGGAAGGTATGGACACATTGTTGCAAATTGCATGTTCATGCACAAAATGGATAATAGAAGAGAATGGAGAAATCTTGGCATGGCATGTTTTCATTGTCATAAGGTAGGACACCTTTAGAGGAATTGTAGAGACTAAGGTGATGCACCGACTGAAGATGAATATAAAGTAAAAGCCCCTATTACTGTTGAGGAAATCCGAGAACAAACGAACAAAATCTAGAGGAAAAAGACTCAGGATGAAGGGACATCATCCGGAAGCACAGACTGCACCATCTCTCGATTTGGTTGCACTGAGCTCCACCTAGTCGGTGAGAGGTATGCAGGAACTGCATGCTTATAATAAATCCTACTTCAATTCCTAAAAATAGATTTGAGATCCATATCAGCATATTGAGATGCAATTAGATAAGTTGTATAAGTTTTGGATGAATATTGTTATATATAGTTATTTTGTTTAACTCGGTTGAGCAAAGCAACTATGCAGTCAATTTAAAAGTTAAAAGGGACTCGACAAGTGCATTTAATGCACATAAATAGAGTCGTTGGAAATCCTAATCAAGGAAAAAGTATAAATACGAAATTTTGCAAATCATTTGAACCTAACATCTATAGAAGAACATCGAGCACATTTGCAGAGCGACTATCTCGAGCGAATTCAAGCGAGTACGAGGTATTTTTTGAATCTTTGCAAGATTTTTTAGTGACATTTGAAATATTTCTGAGTTGTGTTTTGCAAAGTCATGTTTTTTCAAAGCATGCCCTAGCTTATTTAGTCGAAGCATTTGAAGTTATCAATGGCACCTAAGTTACAAACACCTACAGTTGTGAAAGAGGTAGAACCAGTTAATCTGAAGTACAAATTACCCCCAGCCATAGCCTCCAAGACAAATATGACGGGAGCACTATCTTTGATACCACTAAGAGTTATTTTGATCGAAGATGTACGCATGTTTATACATTGAAAGATTGAGAATTTGTGTCAAGCTGAAATTGATACATCATTCAACAAGTTATGTGAGAATGGGAAAGTAAAGGATGATCATATTCACATGGAAGGAAAAGGTTTGACACACGTTGTTCACATATCGAGGGTTTTTAAGACAGAATGGATGAGAATGATACTCAGCCGAGTACGTGAGAAATTCATGTGGTTAGATGAACCTGTGAAAATCACTAAGGATATATTGCATGTCATTACTAGATTCCCCATCGGAGACAAGCCCAAGGCCATAAAGCAAATCGACAAGGATAAGCTCACCGAGTTTACTAAAGCACAATGGGATGGCAGAGAGATGAGAATATCCATATTTATAGACCCCAAGTTGCGGTATGCTTGCAATATCTTATCATACCGAGTATTCCAATCATCCCGAGTGGGTAGTGTACCATGGGGAGCAGTGGATTTGGCATACAAGTTAGTAAAGAAAGGACTCAAGTTGGATGTATGTGAAATCTTGCTGAAACAACTAGAGGACAATGTGAACATAATCAGGAAAGCAAAGACTAACATAGTAAAGTTCAGTTTATTGTTGGTATATATATTCTTATATTGTCTGAATTAATTTCCATCCATTGGAGATGTAGTTTGGATCCCCAGAATACCTATTCTTTATCAAATAAATGAGTACATATGGAGTTTAAGAGACAATTTTGATGCTATCATGTCTGAATATTTCCTGAATTTCCAAGCAAGAATGCATAAGAGCTATAGGATTCCACCTCAACTAGTTGCAAAATATCAAGATAATATATGTTTTGAGGTTGACACTAACACCTGCATTATCAAGGCTATTGAGCCTAGAACCAAATGGATACAACTGACATGTTATGAACTAGACATTGATATTGCATCACAACAGATTGAAGCACTACTTGTTAAACCTATTGATCCCAAAGCTAAGAGGCATGGAACCTATGAAGAGGTGAAAGTGAGAAATAAGAAGAACATAGTGATACCCAAGGCAGTCAAGAAAACAAGAAAGATGATTGACAATCTATCCAAGACATTGAAATTGGGTGACACAAGTGTTGAGGACACAAATGATGAAAAAGCTATTATTTTTGTTGAGAAACAACTTGCACTTGTAACTTCACCGAGCACGAGAGGCACTAGAAGATACACAAGATCTTCAGTGAAGCCGGAGGAAAAGTTAATTGCAGAAATTGTTCAACCAAAAGGTAAAACATGGAGGAGAACCTGAGGAGGAAAACCTGCAATAAGTTCAAGAAGGAAATTAATACTTGGAAAAGATAGTGAGATTGAATCTGAAGAGCCAGATAAATTAGTTCCTATGGCTCAACTCTCACTAGCTCCACAGAGTCTTGATGAATTTTTGGAAGTATTAAGGGCCCGTTTGGCAGCAGGAATTGGACTGGAATTGGCATTATCTAATTCTGGATAATGCCAAATTCCATGTTTGGGTCCATGGAAAAAAATGGAATTGGAATTCTGAAATTCTCATTTTGTCCAAAAAATGGGAATATCATCTTCCACCTAAATAGGTGGAATTGGAATTTCAAAATAAGTGGAATGGGAATTCCAATTTTTAGAAAACCAAATTTAATATTTTGTGGGATCCGTGACTATAAAGATGTATATTATATTGCTATAAAGATGTATATATATACATGTGTGTATATACACATGTATATATATGCATGTGTGTATATATACATATGTGCATGTATATACAAACCAAATTTAATATTTTGTAGAATCTGTGACTATAAAGATGTATATTATATTGCTATAAAGATGTATATATACACATGTGTGTGTATATATGCACATGTGTATATATATACACATGTATATACACACATGTGTATATATATGCACATGTGTATATATACACATGTATATACACATACAAGTGTGTATCCATGTATACACATATACACATGTGTATATATACACACATACACACATGTATGTGTATACATATACACAAATGTGTATATATACATGTGTGTATATAGACACATGTATATACACACATGTGTATATACACATGTGTGTATACACACACATATATATACACACATGTAATGTGTGTGCATATACACACATGTGTGTATATAACACACATGTGTATGTGTGTACACACACACATGTGTGTGTGTATATGTGTATACATGTGTATATACACACATGTATACACATATACACATGTCTATATATACACAAATGTATATATACATACATGTATCTATGTATATACACATGTGTGCATGTGTGTATATATACACACATATACACACCATATTCAAAGAAATTAAAAAATAAAGAATTAAAATTCCTTATGCATCTTCTCAGTCATCTTCCGGGTGAACCAAATGGGTCAGTCCATATTCCGGATTTCATTTTGAGGATAAGCATCTTCCTGAATTGCCAGCGTCTTCCAGAATTGACCATATCTAGGATATGTTATTCCTGCTGCCAAACGGGCCCTAAAGGAACTAGAAGGATTCGAAGGATTTAGGATAATAAAGTATTTGAAGAGAAATGAGGAAGAAAAGAAATAGATCTAAGATGCAGTTGTTGTGACATTACTAATATAGAGAGTGACTCCTATTGAGATTGCAAATAAGCTACCTAAGGAACTCTGCAATAAAATTGATGCACGTTGGAAGTATGCAATTAATGCTAAGAAGGAAATGAGAGAAAGATCTCTTGTGCATACTATTCTCGACCTGGCACCATCTGAGATTGAAGAAGTATTCAAGAAACATTCAAAGAAATTTTTGGTTAAAGGAAGAGCCCTGAGGATAATGAATGAAGATATACTATTTGTGGACAGGGAAACTGATACTAAATGGAGAGATGTATTTGGTACATCTATTACCGAGAAACCTGATGCAATGAAGAACCAAAGTGAAACAATCGTTGATCAGGTAAAATAGAGAACAGGTCAAGAAGACCCAATTGATCTTACTATTGACAATGCAGAGGTAACTATAGAAGATGCATCAAAGGAGATTGATCCTGCAAAGGAATTATCAAAAGATGAAGATGTAATGGGTGTTGAAGCACCAGACACCGAGTACATGGAAGTAGATTTTGCACCATTGCAGAGTATTGATCTTGTACAAGTAAATGTACAAAGCTATTCTACTATGCAAATTGGTACCACTGATGATACACAAGTTATGGGAATCGAACCACCAATCAATACAGGAAATGTCAATGTTGAAAAGCCTGAGGCTACCAAAAGTGAACAATAGAAGGTTACTGAGTTGGAAACTCTAACCGACACAGAAGGGTAGAAGTTGAACACACCAATGAGTGACACATCTAATGTTCAAAATGATCCTAAGCAACCAGATACATAAAAAGAAATGTTGTAGGAATCAAATCAGAAAGACAAGGATACAGGGAAAGAAGAAACTAAACAAAAAGAGGAAGTAAAAGTAGAAGAGAGCATAGTCGGTCACCACACCGACTCACCAGATGTAATAATGACATCACATTCTAAATGCTCTATTGGAGAGAGCAAATTGAGTGAGACAAAGAAGGGTAAGAAGAGGAAGAAAATCATAGATTTGGGTGAGCCAATCATAATACCACCAGGAGACTCGAACAAAATGAATCCCAAGGAGTTGAATATCTATGCAAAGCTAGTAAGAAGAAAATATGAACAAGAAAAGCTATTGCTGAAGAAGAAAAAGGTTGATATTTTAGAGGATGTGAAAGAAGTTTTCCAAGAAATTGTTCCTGATGCTACCATTGATGAGTCTGAGCCAAAACTAGATCAATTTGTAACTCTAGTCCAACAAATTAAAGGCATGAATAAGGATATAACCGATTACACCTTGAAGATCCACAAGACATCAATGGAGAAGAAACTGATGGAGGACCTACTGCAGAACATTGTTATAGAGAAGGTAACTCTTTCAGAGTTATGTTCCAAAGTTGAAGAACATTTGTAGTCCATCACTTCATTATTTAAGAAAGTATGTATAGTTTCTACATTCATTGAGGATATTAAGAAGAAGGAGGTAGAAACTGAGAAAGAGTTGACTGAGAAGCTTGCTAAGATAACTACTGAGCTTGGAGAACTCCAGCCACTTTACTCAAAGATACAGGAACTCATGGGAGTTCAACTCTCATTGAGATAGGAAGAGGATAAGCTGAGACTAGAGTTGCTTGAGCTACAAGCACCAATCATTCCCCACATGTAATCAATGCAAACACACCTGAAGAAAGGAAAGGAACTAGCTAGTTTTCCAGAGATTAGCACCCTGGATACTATAGTTGACTTATCAGAAGATATAACTGAGCATATAGTGATATTAGAGAATCTCTGAGACACTTGGGAGACTATACTAGCCGGATTGCAACAAAGGTATAAACACCTTTTTTATATTTAAAGTTTTTGTTGATACTTTTTGTCAAAAAGGGGGGAAATAGATAGTCTGGAAATTAGAAGAAAGGAAAAAAACAAAAACAAATAGAGTCAGCAAAAAACAAAAAAAAGTATATATGTAAAAAGGAGAAAAGAAGAGAAGAGTATAGAGAGTAACATCCAAGGGGGACTTACTAAGTTTTTGATGACTTTGAATTTTTTGTCAAAATACTCAACTAATGTCAAAGGGGGAGATTGTTATCTCTATAAAATATTTTGTTGTAATTATTTTAGACAAAGTCATAAGAATCAGAAGATTTAATTGGTGAAAGGAAGAAAAGAAAACATATGAGCAATTGGTAATATACACCAAGCAAGGCAATGCAGTCGGTAAAGTGCAGACACTACACCAAGAGCACACAGTTTACCGAACACCGAGAGCACAGACAGTACACCGAGTAGACAGTTACCGAGAACTAAAGAGCAAGTTAACTGAGTGAAGATAAGTTACTCTACCGAGTTACTTAACGGATTGTAAAGCGATAAGGATGCATTTAATACATTTTTATAGTACTAATTATGATCATACAATGCACAATGATGAGTTTTTTACATGATCAATGATCAAAATAATTCAAAGAGAATATCTGAGAAGAAGATTAAGTGGTTAATCTGAGATTGCTATTTCAAGGAAAAACACCAAGTGCCAAGGTAAAAGTGACACACTCACCGAGGAGAAAAGCATATCTAATGGTAAAAATAATTTAGCTGCAACCTAACTAATAAGATTAAGAGGCAATAAATATTATACTTAAAGGATGATTTATAGAGTAGGAGGAAGAGATAGAGGCGACAGAGGAAAAAGGGTGACAAAGTACAGAGAAGGTTGTTATTGAAGAACAAAAATTAGAGCAGAGAGCACCAAGTTGATATCTTGCTATAATAGAGCAAATCTGGGTAGTGTTATAGATTGAATTGAGGTAACACAAGTATTTTAGAGCACACAGAGTCTGATCAACATTTGTATTTGATGCATTTTAGCACACATTTATAAGTTGTTGATACTATGTATTGAGAGCTAGAAATCCCAATACTGGGTGATCTTAACTGATCTGATTTATGTAAAACCTTTAACAGAGTACATCTCTAAGTGTAGAGATTGTAAAATCCTCTATCCAGGTAGACTTAACAAGTATTTGTATACTCTTAACCGAGTAAGCTATCAAAATGGCTAAACTATGTAAGCTCTAACCAAGCACCCTTTATACTACAGTTAGTGAAGGTTGTGGGTTTCATCCCCGCCATAGTTTTATCCTCTAAACAAGGATTTATGTGTAAAAAAATCATGGAGTTATGAGTTCATTTACTTGAATGTTTGCATTGTTAGGAATAAGGTGTCTCAACCTCGGATAATTCCTATTCTTATTATTTGTTTTGTAAAATGTATTTTCTTGCAAATAATGTAATTAAGTGTGAGTGTACATGTCTAGTTGGCATGTTGATGTGTCACTCCACTTGATGTGTCGGCATCTTGAATGGTGTGTAAGGAGATCATGGCTGAAATGGTTATGACAGATTCCTATGACACGTAAGAGCTATTTCTAGGAGATTTCAATGATAGGTGAAGACATGCAAGACACGTGGCAATTGATAAAGTTGAGTACTTTACACTCTTCCACAATCGTGGGGTTCAAAAAAAATTTAGGGTTCCTATTTTCTCAAAGAATGGTAAAACCCTAATGCGGCTATCTTTGGAATTTTCCCTAAAAAGGAAAGTGCATGATATAAGCATTTTTAGGGTTATAGAAAAGGATACGAAAAAGAGTGTATTGTTGGTATAATCTGGTGCCACTAGATTTGTCTATGTGTGTCGATTGTCTCCTGAAAGAACTTGCATTGAAAGTGTGTTGTAACCGTTGTGTTGAAGATAATACATTGTGCAGGTTTTGGAGTGCTGGGGTTTTTTACCGAAAGGTTTTCCCCAGGGTAAA